>OU452234.1:14879929-15428314 GCA_911728455.2 Marthasterias glacialis | reverse complement strand
AATGACCCTGACGCGCTGCATGCATCAGTGAAAAGCCACAAATAATGTGATTGTCAAAGACCATTTCATACCTGAAAATGGGTTTTAAATGAAATGAAATGAAATGGCATTTTCAAATGAAACTGAATAACTGCCGATGACCTACCACAACGGATTAGAAATGTAACTAAAGGCAAAACTGAAAACTGAATTGACGGTTGCACTATAAACTTACCATGAGCATCTTGCGTAACAAAAAAGGAAAAATAGTTATAGATTTATTTTGCTTTAGAAAATGTTTTACGTCAGGGGAACTGATCATTCTGAGCGCATGACTAAGAAAACCTTCATCAATGTATTTATGAATAAATAACTCTTATGCGACAGCTGCAAGTCTCATTTAGAGTTTTAATTAACACTATGAAATAAACTGTCATGTTTTTAATTAATTTATCGGACTCTTATTGGACATACATCTAGTTCGGCAAGTAGGTATTATGGAATTGTGCACTATGCCTTTGATGATGGAATTTGGCACACAGAGTAAGTAATGAGAACGATATTCGGCTATAGGACCATTGCAGATTTATCCTTTGAAATTTATTGGCCTAATGGCGAGAAATGGCAGCCATTTTGAACAATGGTTTGTTATTCTCCCTATATAACTTTTTTGTCCAAAGGACTAATCTACAATGGTCCTAAAGCCAACTTTCTCATGGCATTCTCTGACTGTGTGCCAAATTACCATGTTTGTATCATCAAAGGCACAATTCCCCCAAAATAGTCTCCATATTTACCCCACTAATGTCGGGATAGAAGGGAAAAGTACCTTACGCATGACGTCAGTGATAGCGCGTAATAGTGTGCAATTTTTCACCCACCACCATCCTCCTTTTGTTGTCGTCAACAAGAAAGGACATTTGATTTCATTTGGGTTTCAAAATCCAATTAGTAGTATTTGTAAAACTTACACGTCGCAGATAACCTTTGCATAAATAATTATGCGATAGTTATTTCCGACCTGGTTCATGGTTGCTAAACATATAAACCCAGACTGTCTACGCTCGCTAGTCAGATTTTTAATTCTGACCATTACGTTTCTTGCAGTATAGTATTTGTTTTGTACAATTAGTGTCTCCCCTCAGTTACATTTGCGAAGCCAGTACTGTTACGGGTAATTGACAAAGCAAACATTGTTTGTTGACCTTCCATTTTTTTTAATGAGGTTTACAGCCGTATAGTTATGAGTAGCGCAGAACACGCTATACTAAATCTTCAAAGAAGTTGAAAAATTGACTTCGTTCACAACAATTCATGTGTTAAGAATTTATATGTGGTGTTTAAACTTGTCTTGATCAAACCATCATTTGGTGCTCGATATGTGGCAGGGGGAACCCACCTCCTATTGTGTCTTCATTGTGTTCTGGAAATCTCTGGAATTGCTTTGACGATTTAAGGGGCGGGGGCTTTTGTACGAGAGGGGAGGGTGTGTTAAAGATTTGATTTTTTTTATTTGGTTGGGGACTCCCTCGGCCACAATCTCACTGGTGCCGCTGCTGTGGGCAGATCTAAACTGTATGCATCCACCACGTGATATCACGTTTGGCTGCATGAAATACGTTGCATGATATCAAGATAGTTTATCTATCACTCGCAACAACAGTAAGTAGTTGATATTGAATGGTTGCACAGTAGGAGGGCTGACTGTGTACCGTGTGGATACATTCCACCACATGATGATACACTGCAGGCTGGCAGATCACAGCTATCATTCAAACACCACAGTTGATGACGCTGAATGGTTAGACAATAGGAGGGTTGACTGTGTACTGTGAACATGTAGATACATTCCACCACATGATATACTGCAGGTTGGCATAACACATCTATCATTCAAAACCACAATGGATAATGTTAAATGTTCAGACAGTAGAGAGTGTTTAATAAGTTGAAAAATATGCCGTGTTCAAATATTTTTAAACAAAAATATTGCTGTAAAATAAGTTGCAACTGAAGTTAGGCCCCAATACAATATACTCGTAAACTACGCACTCCACAATGTGCGTATCAAACTAGCTTCACAGCGAGTCTGGGAAGAAAATAGTAAGGTACCTACTTATGTAAAAAATGTAATCAACATAGGGAACTCGATAAAGATGACCAAAATCAGGAAAGGCCGTACAAACTGTAGGGAAGTCACAATATTAGGTTGAAGCTTTTATAAAAACTCAAATGCACACTTTCATTGTCAACAATTATAACATATTTTTATTGCTACATTTTTTCTTTAGATAAAAGCCATGGATGTTATTTTGACGGCGTGGACAGGGCACTACAGGATCTCATCACGTGTGCGGATGGTATGGGCGTCTGCCAAGAGTCCTGCGGCAACGAGCAAACTTACTGCGAAGGTGAAACGGGCATGACTGTGGACTTCTGTCGAGGACTTTGCCGCAATAGAAATCTGCAATACTACGCCCTGCAGGCTGGTAATCAGTGCTTCTGTGGGGGCGCCCTATCGGAACCATTTCAGTACACCGAGTTTACGGCAAACCCGGCGAATTGTTCTTACCCATGCTCTGGAGATGCCAACCAAACCTGCGGCGGAGACTTCAAAATGGAGATTTATGAATTTAATGGTAAAGGATCTCAACATCCCCATCCCGAAAAAAAAAATCTCAACCAACAAAAACCTTAGAATAAAACATAAACTCAACACCGATCCCCAAAAAGAAAACAGGCTTTTAGATAAATAACATGAAATTACAGACTAGCGTCCTCTATTCCTATGTACTTGCCGTCTTCTCTGACAAGGTGGCATTGTCCATCAAAATAATTATGAACATTCCAGGCATGCTCTCTGTTGTAATTTTTTACGAAATCTATTTGGAAGTTGTACCAGTATAATTTATTTATAATTTTAATTACGTGAGGTAATACCTAAGCATGTAGAAGCTACATACATGAGAAACCGGTAACCTATAATTATTATGTAATGAACAACTCGACAGCATTATTGCGGCCATATTGGTCGTGTTCCCTGTGCGTGGATTATAGCAATGTGTATAAAGGAAACTGACTATTTTACCTTCTAGCCTCAGTTTTGAGTGAGACCGAATTTAAGAATTTCCTCTTTGGAAAACTGCAACTACACTTCCTTAATTGAACTTAATTAACATCAAAGTCCAGATTTCTCCTGAAGACGATCAGTGCACTGACCGAAACGTCGAGTTCTTACGACACCCGCTCTTTACAGAACCACCACAGCTCATCAGAAGTTTTCATGTACATGGACTGCAAAAACTGGGGTGTTAAATTGAATCTCTATGTGAGAACACCGACATGGTGTTAATTTAACCAAATAAGAAGCAATGGGGATAACTAACACCATGTTGGTGCTGTCGCATACAGATACCAAGAGAATCAATTTAACACCCCCGTTTTGCAGTGTGGTGTCACCACAAACCCAGATCGATTGTGTCTCCATTGTGCACATTGTTTAAATCCTATCTAATTATAATGGTCGATGCTGTATTTCTTTTTCATATATTCGCTCAGATCCTGTTCCTGGTGCAGACTGCTTCCATCCCGGGTTTGTCCCCAATGCCTACATCTCTGATAATTTGGCACCAAAAATAGGAGAAATAGTGACATTTATTTGCGAGCCTGGTCACATGATACTTGGGTATCCACAGCTGACGTGCATGACACAGAGGGCGTGGTCACCGAATGTTTTACCCGTCTGTAATTACACAGGAATTTTTCCAGGTAAGATCAATTGTAAATGAAACCATTAGTTGCATTATTGGACATCCATGTTTGTCAAAATACGTTTATACACAATTTACGTATTCTGAATCTTTGGATATGAAACTAGGCTAGTGCTGTCCAGGAAGAAAAAAATTAAGAAACATAACTGTCAGAGTTTTAGTCTAATTGCAGAGATGATTGTGATTACTCATGATTTGTATTTATACTTCCCGTTAAATGTTAATATCAAATATTGATTATTTCTCAGTGATTCCTTCAATCTTGCCATTAATCTTTGCATTACCGATATTCTATTACGTAAAGAACATGTGTAACATCACAGGATATTCCATTTTGCGTACATGTACTCTTGTGAATGGACTGAGTTTAATTTGACTGCACTTAATTTTATGATACAATATTGACATTCTTCTCTTCAGTTTCCATTGTTTTATTTTCTTTGCTGTTGTATTCCCCTCTCTGTCACGTTTATAATGTGGATCTTCATTTTTGCATAATTATATTTTTCATTTTTATCTATAGTCTTGTTATTTAATTTGATTGCACACAAAACGTGTAATATATATGGATTTTGGCGACCTAGGTTGCCATGTAATTGCTTGATATTCCTGTTTTATCTCGTTTTTCCATCTATGATACGAATGTGTTTTTGCTTCATGCATATTAGCAGTGTGTTATCCTTACTTTTCATGTCATTCTAAAAACCATAGCGTTAAATCGACTCTTGAAGAGTTCGGTCAGTGACAACACTTGGAAAGAGTTAAATGTAACTCAATTGAAGAGTTGAATTTACACCTTTAAGAGTTAAATCTCAGCTTCTGAAACACTAGGTTGACACTTGTTGAATGTAAGTTTATGAAAGTGTTGTCACTAACCGAACCCTTTAATTGTTGATTTGACACTTTCATTGTGTACATTTTTTTGGATCTGATTTTGTCTTTAAATTGAATTTTACTTTCACGGCAAATCCGCTTGCCGTGTCGGTGTTCTTTTTGAGTGCTCTTCTTTGTCCAGTCCCTGGAACCAAAAGTGATTGTTGCTATGAATGATCTAGGAATGAAACAGTTGTATGTAAACAGCTTTTAGGCCTAGTCTAAAGCCTTACACTCTTAGCATGGTCCAAGCATCACAATAGACTTTACGCATTGACATCATCACGACGCCATCTTAGAGGTACGACCTATTCTAAAGCTTTACGATGTTAATAAGCTTGGCCTAATCATAACAAGTGTTCTGTGTTGACATTAGAGAAAACATTTAAGTTTTCAAGTAAATTAAAACAATCTCTAAATTATTCTTTCAAATGGCTATTATTTGGCATGATTTGGGGAATAAGGGGTCGAACTTTCATGTTATTGTCTATACATGTATGTACTTTTTTTAAGGATGCAAAAGTTCAACTATTCAATTTTCAAGTCTCAGACTTTGAGGTCCACCATGTTAAGGTAAATTTCTAATCTGTGTTTCAATATTTATCCTTACTTTCAAATAGAGTCAACAACGCAGTCTCCACCAGACAATCAGTCAGAAACTACAACTCCAGCTAGCACAACATTAAAGGAAGTCACACCAACAACCTTGCCACTTCAAACCATTACTGGTAAGGTTAAACAGTTTTTAGAATTAACTGTATTTTTGACCGCATGGGGGCGCTTTCAATGGATAATTTCGTCCTTGCATCTAAATTAGAGGTTTATCGTATGTTGACTGCCTGTATAATGTTTTCTTGTATCAATGACCAAATAAATTGTTTTAATAATAGAAACAACGTACGGAAAAAGCAGTTCATTGTACTTATTTGCATAGCGTATATTAATATGGTTCACAAACGCCCTCATGCGGTCAAAAATACTGCGAATTCATTTGCGAGTATGTGTGAAGTTCAATTAGTTTTTAGGTTTGTGTCAATGCATTTTAAATGTACATGTGTGCTTTAGGTACATGTGTATTCACTGTCAACCCACAACCACAGATTTCCAAAGCACGTATGAATGCGGGCTGGGTCGTGGGTTCGAATCCCACCCCAGTTGTGTAATTATTTCCCCCACACAGGACTCGTGAATCACTGAGTGTACATGAGAGTCACACATCAGCAGTGGAAGAGTAAAACCAAAAAATAAATATTCTTTATCCTCGATGCAATTATTAAGTCAATTGAAGATAAATCCAACATTTTAAACTTTATTTTTTACACCTATTGCATGCTTACTAAAGGATTAACGGAGAGCACTGATAGGCGTATTGTATCAAATAGCGTGACCAGAGTAGGTAGCACTAGCAGCAGTGCCGATAGAGTCCCCACTACTCCTACAAATCAGGAGTCCTCTAAAACCACTGCTTTGCATTACACTGCGGATGATCTCGCAAATAAAGCACTTTTTACCAACGAAATGGTGAGGCCCAACCCCAGTAGATCCACACAAACACACGTCTATAGTGGTATCACCACGGACGACACTGGCGCTCTTTTGGGCGGGAAATCCACCACGGCCTTCTTATTTGGTAAGGTTGTTATTTGCATTGCCTGTAGTTTTCTTTTAGATTGGTGCACATTTGAATTATTGCAAATCGCAGCTAACCTCCTCAATGAAATACTTTAATGGGACCCATGTTTCTTGTATTGCTTTTCCCCCCTCCAAATTATAGTAAGGGTTTGAACAATACCATTTATTTTGAAAAGATTTTCCCCCCTGTATTAAAAAACGAGATCATAACAAAACTCACTTAGACAATGAATATTTTACACGAGGAGAACATGCGTGACCAAATTGAAACTCCAGCAGACTATTTCCATTTTTAAAGAAATTATAAAAAAAACTGCAGCTATCCTAAATTGCTCAGCACTGTGAACTTGTTTATCCTCGCTTTTGTTGTGCCTCTGATGCACGGACTGTTCAAGCAACCTTATACGCTTCATGTTTCCCTGTCCCATGTTTTCACACTGAGATTTCTATGACATTCACAACTAAAAGACCTTGGGCGATTATACGAACTTTCAACGAACTTTACAACCTGCCCTTTGTGTTGATGGAGTAAATAATTATACCGGGCTGATACAAAAATGCACACGTACGCGATCGTAGTGATCAACCTTAAAAACCAACAACAACATAATTTGAACATGTATCGTCTTTTTCTGAAGAAACATTTAAACCCTCTTCACGATTGAGCCCAAACCGTGTAAGTCACAGTTTGGGGAAACAAAGTCTCGATCCTTCAACGTGACCAAACGTTGGAGTACGTGCGCAGACTTGCACAGTCTGGAATGATCAAATAACACAATTTATGTTTTCGAGTTTTGAATATGGAATTTGTGTGTCTGTCACCAACCTGTTTAAAGGGTAAATCTCACCTGTGCACGTGTTTTATACAGTCCTCATCAGCTAGTTTTTTGGGTTCCTTTTTTGGGATGCTGTTACTGCGTTAATTCCTTTGAAGGGGCTGTGTCGTCATGATTATAGCAGTACATGTAAATGTAATTGAAAAAGACGGCTCCCTTTGTGATGCACCCATGTGCAGTATCTGGGTGAGAGTTCATCTTTCCCTACACAGCCACAGGCCTGCTATAATCATGACGACACAGCCCCTTTAATACAGCCAAACAAAAAACTCATCCTTCCATTTGAGTTATCATAAAAAATGCAGTACCGGGTAGCAAATGTGTTGAAAATTGTTGAAAAGGCCAGATTTTTGGCCGATTTGAAACGAAGTACTAGACTCAAATTTCAAATAGCTATTCTTGTAGATTCGAGGAAGTTACAAGCTTTAAAACCCGTCTCACAGAGCGCTCGACCCGTGTCGAAACCAACCCTGCTCGGAAGGTGGATTGAGGATCTTCGAGCCGCCTGGAATTTTTTTTTACACGTGTAGCAAAAAGCTGGTTTCAAGTTGGGCAGAGTTAACGCAGAGCCGATTTTGAACCGAATTGGAATTTTAAGACGTGTACACGGATTGGAACCGTGTTTAGCTTTCGGCACGGATCGAAGCTTGGTAGTGTGAAAAAGCCCTATACATTTTGGCTTTAAAGCTGTAGACATCGACTTACACATGAAACGGTTTTGCCGACATTACTGGTTAAATACGTTTCTCGTTGTTTGCAATTCCTTTTTACCAAGCACTTAAAGCTGACGCTATCTGGGGTTTTATCGTTGAATGCCACTTTCTAAGAGTTAGTTGCAAAGCCTTTTAGCGTCTCAATTTAGCACCTTTTTTTCTGAACGCCATCATTTGGGTGTTTTGTGTTCTTAGAAGTCCATGTTTGCTGTGACCTAATTTGCATCTATTTTATCGAAGTATAAAAAAACAAAATATCCTGTGTGTTGTTTTGATGTTTGCTCTGGAAGTTTTTATCACCCGATCTGGTAGAGTTGTTGCTAAGGCAACGGACACAATGTACAGTCCTTGCTCTATGCGTTTTCCTCCTCCATGCTCTATGGTACAATGTACTAGGTAGACCTGTAAACAGAGGCGGATCCAGGATTTTCAGAAGGGGCGCGCACACTAATTTGCACATTTCCTGTCATTCTGCTGTTGTTTTTAAAAGATAATTTGATCACGGCGTAGTATAAACATGAGACGCTGTCTGGTGTAATCATTACATGCGCTTTACAAATTATTTTTTTAACCCGTTTAAAAAATTGGGATTTTGTTTTATTTTTCTTTCAATTCATTTTTTCTTCTTCAATCGGTGAGGGGAGACGCAAATTACTCTTTACTGGTTTTCATCAATTTCTTCACTTGGAATGATGTTGTTCCAAACGCTACGTTAATTTGTCTTGTTTAAAATGATGAAGTTACCCATCTCGAAATTAGAATTCGCACAAACATATTCTTGTTTCATTTGTTCTTTGCATTCTCTTTCTTTAGTGATTCTGATAAAGTCTGAAAATAGAAAAAATATTGTGGCACAACAATAGCTTTTTGAAGAGAGTGCGTGATCCATTTAACAAATTTTCTCACTCCCCGTTTTCTAATTGCACTTTTAACAATCATATCCACAAGGTCAATTTCCGAAAAAAAGCTAAAGGTTACGTTTTAAAAGGTTTCAAAATGACAGACAAGTCGTCAGAACCCAATCTAAGTCTGACACAATAATGAGTCAATAGTCTCTTGAAAAATAAGTCCCATCGAAAATCTCACTCCAAAGGATGAATGGTACTTTAGCCCTAGATGGGTGTTCTTGTTCGCTCAGTTTGTTAGAATTTTTTAAACCAATTTTCCCTTGAGCAAAAAATCTCCTCGAGTCAATGCGTTACTATACAAAAAATCTCTTTATACGAACCATTAACAGTCCTTGATAACCAACTCAGAAATACACATCCACAGCAGACACAGACACAGCAGACATTTAGAATTCTTAATAATTCTAAATGGAGGACACTAGTATTTTTTTCAGAGACGACTCTATTGGTTTTGTTCACAAAATTGAAGCGAGGTCATCGGTCCGTCTGACCATTCGAAACTACAAGTAGTTTGTTAAAGTAGTTTGTTAGACGCTACTGACCCGTCCTAGGAAAAGACTACAATAAATAGTTTGTGTCTAAATTTAATGAATTTGGTGCGGTACTGTATTGCATAGTCAAACCACCCAGGTTTCTCTTTGAGTAAACGCAAACAGCCTTTTGCGGTTTGTTTTATAGGCCGAAACTGGAAAATTGTTGTTGTCTTTATTTTAAACAAGTCATTTTTTCCCTTTGAAATACAAGTACACGGCTTATAAAGTGTCACTTTCATTCCCCGTCAAAGAAAAACCATCTACACGTGAGTTTTAATATTTCTTAACATTGTAATTTTGTTTCCGTCGAGTAAAAAAATCATCAAAAGTCTTCGCAGACGTATTTGTTCATTACCACACAATGTATGAATTTTTTGCACTTCTCTCTCTCCCCCAACCTCTTTAGATTTCCTGCCGTATATTATCGGTGGATCAGCAGCTTTGGTCTTCATTCTGGTTGTTTGTATGGTCGCAATATTCACCTGTAAAAGCCGGTAAGTACATCAAGTCTTTTCAATCAGGGTAACTGACCTAGCTATTCGGATGACATTGCATGAAAACATTTGTCATTTAAATTAAAAAAAGCGACTATACATGTACATAAATAATACAATTTTTGTTTGCATTCCTAACACACTATTAAAACCCGCGGCGCAGTATGGCCACGGGCCCTCGTCAGTTATTTAAATACCCCTAGACTGGTTCCCAGACCCAAAAATCCCTGACTGTTCTCTGTCGATTTTATATTAAAATTTTTTAACAAGAGTCATCAGGGAATCTTGGGTCGGGGAACCAGACCACATACCCCCAAATTGCTGAACCCTGTAAAAGATAGCTGCACCGTGCCCAAAAATACAAAACTTTATGACATGAATTTTTGAGGATTCGGCGGTAGGTTTCAGATTATTATTTTAAATCAGAGATTTTTATGTACATATAAAAAAAAAACTGCATTGTATTCATTCTTTAGCCAGTATTTACATGTATAAGTTTTGAGAATTTTTCTGAGATGAAAAAATACCTAGCAAATATGCCCGTAAGGGGGTCACAATGTTTTTATCTAAATCAATCTCTTCCTGATACAATCTATACTCTTGTAAGATGTAGTTTTGATAAATGTTCTCTAGAGATATTCTCCGAGCACAGTCTCAATTTCTGTATCAATGTTGTCTATCATTCCCGTTGATAAATGATGTGAAGGGTGGATAACTTGAATATCTTTTTTCTAATTCAATTCAAAATTCAAATTCAATTGTACATTTATTTCCATACGCAATTCACATTTTTAAAAGATAGAGCAATAATGCAATCGTCTCTTATAATAGTGTCTACAATTTACACATTGTAAAAACCATGGACGTATCTTCTGTAACTCCAATACATGTAGTGTGAAACGTACTTCCTCGTTCAAAGATCAACATGAACTATACGTTCCTCACACTAATCGACCCCGACACACAAGGCCTCTCTTGTCGCTTCGTACAAATAAACTTTCCACGTCTAAGGATTCTTTCTGTTCGATAGAAGCTCTTTGTATTGTTTGGAATACCTGTAGCCATGGAATGTTCCAAAGGGTAAATATTTTTTAGACCTTGGAAAGCTGTTACACCTTTGTGCAAATTCGGCTGCTCGCTGAGTTTCCCGCCCAAATTGATTCGCTCTTAATATTCAGTCAACGTGCTGTACGAATCTGTGTGACTACAATTTATATATATATAGCAAAAACCAAAGACTTACCACATTATGGTTTGAGGTAATTTAGAAAAACAAATTCAAATAATAATAATAATAATAATAATGGATTTTTGTTATGTTTAGAGAGCTTAATGGGAGACTTTTGAGACGTTAGCGGGCGCCCCTGTCAGCGATCCCTTTTTAGTGTTTTCAGCGACGAAAACAACAGAAAAGGCCCGCTCACTGGGGCGCCCGTTTACGTCTCAAAAGTTTCCCATTAAAACACAATATCGATATAATTCAATCAACATATACTTTTTATTGTTATCTTTTTTTATTTTCAGAAAGCGATCTGGAAATGCAAGACAGAACATTCGTCTGAAGCCTGAATCCAGTCCCGTGACCTTCATCAATGCTGGGTTCAGTGTGGGCGATGAGGAGGCGGGTATTAACAAACCCGGAATGCCGGATATCCTCCGGGCGTCTGGTAACCTGCCTCAGAGTCCGGACCATTCCTTCATGGCAAACCAATACATTCAGAATAATCGGGTATCCACGTTTGCTGAGGAAGGGACGTACCAGAACGGGGACGTGATTGATGCTCACGATGCACCACCGGCGCATTATGCCAATGTGAATGAGGAGTCGGTGCCCTTGTCACCGAATGAAAGCCCACCGACTCCAATCTACGCGAACATGGACGAAGCTCTGCCAGACAGTGAACCAGCGTACAGCAGGCAACACTCCGGGAACGGGTACGCCACTACCGACCGTCCAAACAGCAAACGCGGCTCGTCGTCGTCCAATGATCCGGTAACCGTGTACGCTACAGGGAACAGACGAGGAAAGAAAAACGCCAGCGGAACGAAGGACCTTACGGGATGGAGCCGACCTAGCAGCTTGTACCAGCGAACCACGCTGAATGATTCGTCGGACGAGGACAACACGGTCGTCGACCCAGACCAACTGACTAACGCCCTCTACGCCCAGGTCGACAAGAGCAGACAGTCCAGTCGCGAAACTTTGAACACTACGTCCGAGGACGGTAACTCCTTCTTTGGTGACCCGGCTAAGACGTCGGCAACCAGACTATGAATATAAAACCACAGTTCGGGAGACTTTGAACACTGCAGACGAAGGGAAACTCTGGTGGCATCTTATGGAAGTCGGCAGCCAGACTTATAAGGTGCCAAGCGAGACCGAATAAACGCAGTAACCTTCATTACAACGCCTTCGTCACAAAACACAGGCTCCTCCCATGTATTGCATATCATTTGTACATTTGCAAGCGAGGAATATGTCAGTTACTCCGTGTGTTATAAAAGTCCATCAAACCAAAATGTATTACTATTTTTTTTAAAGAATAAAACTCACCGATAATCAGAGTTCATTTTTATAAGCAGATTAATGATTTCTACTTTTGCAAGATAGAGTTTTTTTTCTAATCATTGTATTAAAGTGTACATATTAGAGTAAATATTATATAGACCATAGAATTAATAGTATTGGCTTCTCTTTTTGTTAAAAAAAATAAAATCTTGAAACTTCGCATGAAGAAGAAATAGGAAGATAACACCACTTGAACATTTTAGGGTCTGAAAACGGAACAGCAGGCAAAATATCACGGCTCTGCCTGCCAACTGAGGAATTCTAGGCTTACGGTCACCATTTTCTGTGTGGATTTGTTTATCTCTACCGTAAGCAAAATACTTTTCCCTACGGTAAGCAGATCCATTTATTTTGAGCCCATGACTCGGTTTCATATGCCTCCATTGATCGTAACTGGAAAATGACTCTTATACAGAAACAGACAGCAGCTGCGTTCCCCCTTTGTGCGTATTTCACAGGATAGCAGGAAAGTTTTTACTTGTGCACGCCCATCTTCACATTACAGCGTTTGCGTAAAATATATGCGGCTCCAAACCGTTAGTGTTCCAAGTGAACGTAAACGCAAACTCGGCAACTTGTTTCACAGTTACGTTCTCGTAACTGTATACGTAACGTGCATTTTTAAAACTTCTTACATCGGCAATATTTATCCAGCTAATAAATTCGGCACTATAACGACGAGAGCAGCGAGTGGTAACTGTATTGGGTGAACTGCCGCGTCGAAAACTATTGCACACTATTAAAAACATAATACAAAGGTACGAATGTTGTTATTGATATATTTTCACATTATATTTAACTAATAAATCAAATTAGTAGTCAATATTCAAATTCAGTGTCAAAATCATTAGTTGCAGTTGTTTTTATGTTTGTTTTATATTTGTGTAATCGTAATGTTTATCATGTAAACGTATGTTGCAATGTTTTGAAAGAGTGCTATCAACACTTGTCGTCATGCCGTATCTGGATATGAAGTGAATCTTTTGAAACCGCTGCTCCCTGGGCTTTTTTGCCAACAGGTGACTTCAATCCTCCAATATCCCCCTCTCCTATGTCACTCCACACCAAATTGTGTGGACTTGGAAAGGCTTGGAATGCCTGACCCAGTGATAAGCAATTGTTATTTGGGCCTACAGCCCTAAGCCCAATCCATCATTTCGGCAAAGAGGTTATACAAGGATTCTAGAGGATATGGACGGATTTGAGGGGATACAGAAGGATGTAAGAGGGTTAGGGTCTCAGCAGAGCGTTTTAATTATACTCCCACTAATTCATCACTGGAATAGTTTTTTTATTTACACTTCAAACGTGACCTATTTTTTTTCGCAAGATCACAACTAGAACTGGTATAAATGAAACAGGAAACAAAAAAGAGGATAAATTATATTAATACTTGGACAAAGTTCACAATGTACTTCAACTGGAAACTTCCAGTTATGGCTTCCAAGATATTTTAAATACTGGTAATGTACTTTTTGTTTATTGTTATAACTTTTTGTATATTGTTATAAAAAATATTGCATAAAAATTATAATCGATGTACTTTCTTTTTAATTTGCTACGTGTATAATTTTGATCAAAACATATATCCACATTTTTATTGTTTTTGTATACACAATTGAAAAGATTCAAAACACTATAATTATGTAAGATTATTTCGGTTCTTTTAGGAACCATGTTATAGTCACTGTTAGATTATGGTTCTTATCAGATTTGCAATAATATACAGTATGTGACTCAGCCTGTGTAAATGAGACAATTTGAGGTAAACATTTAAGTCCAAATTTCATCATGTAGGGCATCTTCCAAGGATTAAAAAGACACCACACTGACCTCTACAGAGTTGACTGGTCTGGATTGGAACCGTAAACTCTGTAGAGGTCAGTGTGGTGTCGTTTCTAAACCTTTGAAGATGCCCTACATAATGAAATTGAAATTTACATTTTAACCTTAAAAGTGTCTCATTCACACAGGCTGCGTCACATATGTAGACACCGTTGTTGATATTTAATTCCTACCTATTTTGTCTAATGTCAGAACATAATTATATTATAGAACGCGGTTCTCAACTAAGAATACAGTAGCATTGTACATTGTTTCACCCACACTGCTCATGGTGCATGTGCCCATCATTAATTTGGTTCCTCAGACATGTGATTCTGGCCTCTACGGAGCTCCACGAGTGGCGAACAAATTATCAAAATAACGAGATCATTTATCTGAGCTCCAATCAGCGACCAGCACTGCTTTCAATGGAGGCCCTCAACACAAAAACAATCTTTATAAAACTGGACATACAATTAGTTTTTGAAATGGATTAAACTTCTCGTTATCTGGATACGTGGTGTGGCACTCGGAACCTCCGTAGTTTCACGACCACTTTCGGTTCCTGTTACATTATTCTTATCTGAACATATTTACAGATTCATAAAAAAAGCTGCGTTTTACAATAAATGAAACAAATTCAAAGTAAATTCTATTCGTGTAATGAAAAAAAGGATTGTTTTTTTCAGAGTAACTCTGGTGGTTTATATTGTTCAATGATTTGTGCGTTATTTCGGTGTTTCGCAATTACATTGATCACGTTCTTCCACTTTAGTGATTTCTCGTTAGATTTATCTTGGCCGGCTTCCTTCAAATCCATGACGTCATCAGGTTGATATTAAAAATTGCAATCAAGACTACAGATGAAATGATTATTTTATACACCGTAAACGTATGTTTTTTATTTGTATATTTAGTGAAACCGTTGATAAATCATTACGAAAAGAAAATCGCATGATTGATTTCGTTCTTTTATTAATAAGGATGTTGTGGCATATTTCACACAGGTAAGCAAGGTTTTTTTTAGGCGTGTGTGCTTGAGGACTTTTAGGTTTAAGCATTCTTTGCTTAAAGTAGTTACACAGCGCAGGAAATGGGCGATAAAACCCTGGAAAATGGCGACCGTAAGCGAAGAGTGGCCAATTAGTTTTGTTTTTGTAGACATTTTAGCGATTACGAATTACCTTCATTATTAGATGCAATCATAGAACCGACGTGGCTCAAATCTGCTAAGTTGAGGAAATTCGTACTTATAAAAAGATGTGTTACCAGCCAAAATGCCATTTGGTGTATTTAGTTACAACTGGTCCCACTGTGATTTGTGCTTGGGAAATAAATTTACTTGAGCCGCGTTCTAATTTTGGCATCTCTATGAAGTTCGCCAGGAAGACAGAAAGTTATGAGTTATACACGTGTAGCTCATGTCGGTCAGACATCTGTTGAAATTAGTAATTTATATAAAAAAAACATTTACGTCAGCTTTGAGCAGGTTCAACTGCACTGTTCGCCCCGTTGTTAATTAACATTAAAAATAATTCATGTTTTACAAACAGGGGAACGCCCGAATAAAATGAAACAGGAACAATAATACAACAATAACAAAACAAAACGTGACACGCCATGTTGCAGTGAATCACCTCGCTTGGGGCAACACGCAGCTGCTATTCCCACCAAAGAACGCCTGTTCTTTTTACTCCAACAGTATCAGGCCTTACATCCAGCGTTATCAATCGATGAACAAAAACAGTTTTGCAAAATTGGATTCAAATCTAAACTGATTGAATGTATTATTCTCATTGTTCAATATACCCGGACCTTTCGAGAATGTTCATTTGAAATACCACAAAATGTTAATTTATGCATCACGGATAAGGCTTTGCGACTGTTTAATGATAATGATAGTCCTACCGAAGTACCGCCTCCCAACCTTGAAGGACTCTTGCTATGCAAGAACACTTCGCACCCTTACTGCCTCCTCCCGCCCAGGGTGCACTACACTAAATAGAGAGAAATCCATGCGCTGAGCCTCATTAATAAAATGTAAACCCACAACTTTTTCTGTAAATCAAAGATTTGAAGGTCCTTGCTTTTATGGATTGATAAAAAATGGTCCAACATTGTGCCCCTGGGGTTGTTGGCTTTCATCCTGGAGCATTTTGGGTAGACTGGCCCTCTAGAAATGGCCCTCTAGAAATGGCCCTATTTTGCTTAACAGTGTAGGGTCATTTTTCCAAGATGAACTCTGGCCGGTTTACTCGTTCAGGGGTATTTTTTTATTTTGGGTCAGCCTAGCAAAAATTCTCAACGGCTAACCTACTAAAAATTGAAAAGAAAAATGAAGTTCAGTTGTCAGAAAATTTATTCGATTTGTTTTCTAGAGGCTGAGAGACTTTTAGGTATTTTTTTGAGTATTTTTGAATATTTAGCATTAGTTACTATGGAAGCCTATAGTGCGGTGCACCCCTCCCAATAAAAGAAGACAAAGGGCGCCCTCTTGGATCATTAACTTCTCTTTAAACATTGAAAAAAAGAAGGGGGATTGTAAAATCGGGCACGCTGTTATAGAAGCGGTAGAAACAAACGGGGAAAAACTGCCCAGCAATCTAGGGACTATAAAAGGGGGTAAAAATGACCTACTGGCCTGACGTACGAGCTTGGCTCCCTTGACCCCTTGAGAGAGTACTATTCAAAACATTCCCCAGGACTGGGAGAAGTTTCCATGGAAGTACCCTTTGTAAATTGCTATCTGCCTTGCCCCTTCAAAGATAAAATTTCATGCATGAACCAATACCTCCCTCAAGGGGGCAAGGGGCCACTTGCCACCCCCCCCCAAAAAAATAGGCAAAACAGTCGAGAAAATTCGGGCAAAGTAAGAAGAAGAAATGGGGAAAAATTGCTTTTTATTAGAATTTGGTACTTGTATTTTTGCCTGAGTAACATTTCGGGCAAATAAACCCCTCTGCCCCCTTGACAAAACAGTCCTCATACGCCTATGGCTATAGACTCCGTTGCCCCTGGTCTTGGCCTTGGGAACTATTCAAAACATTCCCCAGGACTGGGAGAAGTTTCCATGGAAGTACCCTTTGTAAATTGCTATTGGCCTTGCCCCTTCAAAGATGAAATGTCATGCATGAACCAATACCTGTCTCAATTTCCCAGTGTTTCCCGTGTCTCACTTCGTCCTTGTAGCCTTTAAATGATCCCCGAAGGGTAAGCCCGCCCGTCAAGCCGATGTTTTTCCTCACAGTCCCTCGCTTTTTTTTTGGTTTTACTCGGTTAGGTTCTGAAGTGTTTGTGCATCGTATAGAAACTCATGTCCTTCCGTTATTACTATCAGTGAACTGAGCAGCTAACCACACATGATGTTGTTTTGTCAACGATTGTTCTGCAATTCAGTCGTTTTGAATATTCTATCGGCAAACGGAGCCTCACTATTTTCCACAATGTCCACTCTATAAATAGAAACAGGAAACATGATTATCAATAATTATGTGATCATTGATATGCTGCACTGATTGTGCCACAGCACCATGTGAACCATTACATGGTGCTATGTAAAGGAACAGGTCTCATACTTCATACGTCTCATGCGTACCGTAAATCCGCATACCTTGCAGGAAAAAAAAAATACTGAGCGCTTTGAGACGCCCATCGGGTGTGATAAAGCCCTATATAAGATCTGCGTATCTTTCATGGTTTTTTTTTGTCGAAAAATGATTCAAACAGGAACATCAGGCTGTGACAGTTCTGCAGCAGATACATCAATTTAAAACAATAGGCCTCTTACATGTTACTGAAGTTATATACTAATTTACAATGATCTAATGATAATTGTTATAATCCTGGCATGTCTAGTCTCATCTGTCAGCCTTTGAGTTGTGTGTGTTTATAATCATTGCTATACGTATTTGTGTACTGTCTCCGTATTTGTCTAATAGGGAAAAGTATAAAAACATTCCTCGTTTACTTCACTGTTTTCCTACATGCTGGCTCCTTTTACATTTTGTTGTATTCATAAGGTATAATAATATGCAATTATTAATTTAATTAACATCTTGTATACCTTGACATAATGATAGTAGTGTTTCCTTGAGTCAGTATGAAATGAATGTTGGTTATAAAAATATATATATATAAAAACAATGGTGTGTAGATAACAAACACACTGATAAAAGATGGGGTCAAAACGAAGCCCACACACTTTCTTTCGGACGGTAACTCCACTGGCTTGCTCTCAAGCAATGGACAGAATTCAACACGATAACCTTTTACTTTCCCGTACTGCCTCTCTGATAACAAGAACCGATTTGGGAATTGACAAGTAGTATTTCAGCAAAACCCCACACCCTCTGAACAGAATAATCACGGGGGAAAAGATGTGTTACGTCATAGCGTCATCTCGGTGCATTTTCTTGTTTACTTCTTTGTGTGTATTTACACTCACATCCTCCATCCAAGACCCACCTCAATAAAGACTGAAAGGGAAAGTATCCCTTGGTTTTGAAAAGAGTAAATTCATTCCAATTCTCTAGTTAAAATAAACACATAATCCAACCAATTTGCGAAAAACGGCTGTTGTTTTCTCAGGAATTTTGTGCACACATTTATTTACGCGTTTCTCTAAAAAGAAAATTCCTCCGGCAACGGTGGTTTGGGTATTGTAATGCTATTTTTTTCGAAGTCGTAGGTATTTTAAACGGAAATATTTATCTGGAGGACTGGTGGGTACTGACGACCAGTGACCTTTTAGCATTTGAAGACCCCCACAAATCACCATTTCTTATTTCGATCGCCGGAATCAAAATATACCCGATAAGAAAAAGTTCAAAAGCCCTGAGAAACAAGTGCTCTTCGTTTCTTTCAGTAGAACGTTACCACCAAATTTGATCGAATTTCTACGTTGATTTTTATGGTGTGTTAATTGAAACCTAAGGGATGTAGGCCTAAACAATAAATTTACTGTTAAAATAAAAACAAAAACACACACAAAAAAACAAAAAAGAAAAACCCCACGCACCCCAAACCATGTATACCCTTGTCCAGACTGTTTAACTCTGATTGGTCATTAATTAGCCCTTTGTCTGTAATGTATTTATTTTGATTGGCTATCAGTTTCCCGCGTATTCTTGGATCCCTTCCCATAACTCCCTCACCTATCTTTTCTATAAATAGATCTGTTTTTATGCTTCTGACGAAGTTCCGCTTTGGACCTAAAGCTAAGGCCACACCCCTACTAGTAGTAATAATAAAAGTAATAGTAATAGTAATAATATTAATAATATTAATAATTTACTTCCCCTTTAAAACTAAGTGATGCAATGTCCCTTAAACGACGGACAATCTAACATTGAATGCACTGAAGTACCCAACGTAATTAAGATGTAATGAAAACAGAGCAAGGTCGTGTCATTCTACATTAAAGCCGGCCAATATTAATATCGCTTGTCTTACGTCACGAAGGTGTGTGTTTACAATAGAGCGGGTATACCCCATTGCTTTAATTGACGTATTTGCGGACATACAGTTCGTGTCAACTTCTAGGTCAAATTTACTTTTTCACAGCTTATCAATTGGGAGTGGACAGTTTTTATACTTATTCCACAGGTATGCTAGGTGTGTTCTTTGCAGGTTTTTCGTTTTCAGAGACATCAGAATGTACATACTTCATCCGTGAAAATGTCAATGTATGCATCATTTGTATTTTTTAGATTTGGAAAGGCAGTTGGTGTCACCTGTCCCGCGTTACCTTTTCCGAACTAACGGCTTAGCAGCGGCTATGGCTGGGTCGCTGAAAAGTCGTAGTCCTCAACGTTGCCGAGGTAGTCAACAGCCATAGCCGTAGCCAACGTCGCTTCATTTGAACGCGGCTTTTAAGAACGCCTGTTTTTTATTCATCTCAGTTCTGGCTCCAATCTCGGTTCCGGCTCAGACTCCGTGTCAGGCTCCATAGTTTAGGAATCCGGGCTTTCAAAATAGTCTAAGACAAAATGGCGCCAGTTTAAAGGTTTTTTTTATTGATAGTAGCATTTTAACACGGGGGGAAAACTACAAAATTATAAACTATTTTTTCACTGAGTGTGACATAATTACTCACCGGTACTGTTAGGCCTACCGACCGGTAACCGATTCAACATTTTCGTCTGGTCTGAGAAGGAATTTTAGATCTACTATTTTAAGAGGGATGTTGATGAGGGTTAGCCGGGCTGTATCTGTATTCCGGATTCCGGGTCCCAGCGGGCCTGACCCATTTGGGTGTCAGCGTTTCCCGGAATCCGTGTCAAAATGACCCCGATATGGGTCAAACTGCAACAGAATCCGTGTTATATCCCATCTTGGTAACCCGTTACGGGATCAGCCTGACCCGCAAATAGGGCTAGGCCCCTCTTGGACCCGGAATCCGGCTCAATTCTCATCATGGAGTTTTTCTTTTTTAGAGTGTAGTACACGAGCAGGAGCGCAAAGAAGCCGGATGGTGGCGTTGGATTGCGTCACCACGTGCAGATGTTCTAAAGAATGTTGAATATTAAATAATAACTGGTTTCATAAATAAAATAAGTGAATAACTTTGAATGGCACTCATGCTGGTGCTTGAAGTTCAGTTAATAACAGACGGTTGTAAACAATATGACGGTCGACGTATCATTGCAATTCAAATTCATGCTGAATAAAATTGCCCGTGTCTTTGCAAAAAACATCGACACCATCTACTCGCTAAAATGTCATCATGCGTATATTAACCATTCGCTGCATGCAGGGTACTAGAATGTATTATATTAACGGAGTAGTATGGTACAACACTGCTAAACAAACCGGTCGGTGTACAATCAGTGAGAGAGAATGCATTCATGTTGATGTTTTTCAAGGTTCAATAAACGTCAATATAATAACAGACCAAAATCATACTTTCTGTATAGTTCACAGACGGTGAAAAAAAACCCTAGACTACAGAGTCATTGTTTAATATGCCTGTGACACACTCTTACATCCAGGTTTTATTTTCGAACCCTTGCGTTGGTGTACAACTACGTACTCGTTTGTGGGGTTGACTCTTCCAGCGCACAGGATGATGGCTTTCTGAAGCGAATTACGGGGGGAGCCTTACGAGCGATCAATGCCCGCGTTTTCTCACACTCGGACCGGTTGAGAAACAATTTCGGATTGATTTTTATTTTCAGGGCAGATTCCAAGGTAAAATAAGCGCTGGCTTTTCGGTGAGGTTTGAACGAGGAAAAGATGCGATGAGAATGCAGAGTACAACGTTGCTTGGCGTTGTTGGAGTGTGGTGGTTCGCTTTCGGGATCTTCATCTGCGGATCGGATGGAACAGGTGAGGAAAATGTTTTTTTTTTGTTATCTCTTTGTGTTCATTATTATTTTGATGTATCCAGTTTTTGGTTGATATCAATCGAGTCTGACCAGGAGGCCCGTGATATCACTCGGGTAATACATATTTGTTTCTCTTGGATTGCTATATGATATACATTAACAACATGTACCAACTATAGTTACACCTGTCAAAGATGCTGCCAAGACGGGGGGAGGGGTTATTCCCGGCCACGCTAATAAGTTGTTACGCCACTGTTCCCATAGTCAACTGAAAACTTTTTGAACAGAGCAAAAACCATGGCTTCTCTCTTTAGATTGGCCCAGGTAGGCTAAGTTTTCCAATCTACCCTTGATTTGACATAGAAATGTTGCTAGTGTTTTTAGCGGGGACGGGAGTGCTTTTCTTTATGTAGTGTGTGGCCATGGACTAAACAGAGCAGCTACTGCCGCCGCACGCGCGCGTCGACGCACACTCACTGTGAATCCTCCATGCTGATTGGTACATTAGCGCACTGACGCGCTATTGTCGCATCGCCCGCGCGTGCGGCGGCCATAGCTGCGGTGGTGATAACCATCATTAGCCTTTTTGAGATAATGGAATACAGCATAGGCGTGCACTGTTTGGTTTGGGTAATTACAGAAAAATTTACCCAAACCTGAGTGTCATTATAGTACTGTGTCCACCATAACTATCTCATAATGGCTTACGAACGAGCTGCTCGGATTACTGTACACTAATAAGTAAGCATACTTAATCTGACATATGTTATTATTTTTTAAATCTAAAAAAAAAAAAAAAAAAAAAAAGAAATACAAAATTGTCGTTGTCTGCAGTGCACAGACAGTCATTCATGTGTAAGCAATATTCATTTGCGTTATTCGATTCAAAAAGATAACCATTTAATTTTAATATCAGTTCACTCGAACAGCATTGAAATTCGCAGTAGTTTTTTTTGCTGAAATCTCTCAGTTGTGCCTATACTCTGCTAAACTGAATGCCGAGTTCGCATGGCTAACAAGAACGCCATCTAAGTTTTATTTGAATAGAATGCAATAGAGATCCGTGACTCAAAGTGAAATCGAATGATGGTTTCAATTGAAGATGCAAAATCGCTTTAATACGAATGCATAAAAATAAAATAGGCTGCTTCCCCCCCCCGAAAATGACATGGAAAATCTATATTTCTGATGCAAAACCATTCCATCATAATCATCATTGCATATACACAATGTGAATTGTGTACATAACTCAACCAGTGCAATTATATTTAAATGTGTTGTAATAATAATTACAGCATTAATAAATCAATCTTGTTACGGTGCATTCTCCTCAAAAGACAAACACGCACAAACACCGACCTGTACAAATATTTGTGAGTGTGAAACACCGTGGGGAATAATAATTAAAAAATATTTAATACCAAATGGTTCCAGAACATTCCGCTAAATATCTCGATTCAAGGCAGGCTATTCAGGCATGAAAAAAAACCCTGAACAAACAAAGATGGCTCTAAACGTGTGTACTATATAATAATTATAATCCATAAATATTTTTCAGCAAAATGTTTAAAACGATAAAATCTCAGAGACATTCGTTTCGGGGACAAAATTGTCAAACTTTCAAATGTAAACACATGACACTGATGGCGTGAAGCTATGAATGTCTTTCACGGCACTTGTGGATCCATTTGGTATTGACTTTGAATAAGTAATACACCATCGCCGGTAATTATTAATAATTCATGTTAAACACAACATAAATTTCACCGAGGTTTTTTAATTACCAAATATTGGATCACGAACGCTTGGCATTTATATTTTTGTTCACACCCGCACTTTAAAACCATTGGAGCGATTGAGTGTTATTTACCCACTGGATTAGAAGTGGGCTTTTATCCAATATTAATTGATTGACTTTTTAATGATTGTTTTCCCACTTTCTTCCAAAGACATGCGCTGCTTTCACCTTAAGCCAACTTGGATTCCCTTAAATACCACAGTCAAGGATTAGATTTTTGTATTATGAAAAAAAAATGACTGTACACTTATGGAATTGGGTTGAACTGAAACCAATACGGCGTGTGCGCGGCATTATGAGATAGTCTGGTTGGTGTAAATTTATGATACACCATTACATCTGTTGCATGGGAGGGCCTCTGGTCTGGTATACCGTCGTTTTTGTTGTTGCTTTTACTAGCATATTTCTAACCGTCTAGTTTATAAGAATCACCATCTAAGATATTTCATGTTTACTTATTTATTCATTTATTTTAATTTGGGTTGAGCAAAGAAGATATAACTAGAGACTGGGACGTGAACCAGCATCCTTCGGATTAACGTGCCAACATTATTTAGCCCTAATGTTGGCGGTTTACCGTGGCTTTAAAAACTTGTTTAGGCAAACAATCAAAATCATTTGAGTATAAAAGCCATGCCCCTTTCAAGAAAACAAGGTTTAACTGCAACATGTTCTGTGGTACTTTTTTTAATTAATTTTTATTTATTGTATCTTTAAGAAAACGATCTTGAAGTTCAAAAAGAACTTTCTCATGACAAAATTGCGACTTCAGACATTAATAAATCCGTTTTCAAAACCACGGCTTCGACTTGGACTCTGACTTAGGCTCCGTCAGTTATGTAAAAAACAAAAACACCGTGTGCGACGAAGCTCAACCCGGAGCCGAAGCCCAAAGGCCGTGGTTTCAAAAACGGCCTTAGACCTCTGTGAGGCATAGTGGTGCAGCCATCTTGTTTTTCTCCAATTCCAATCCATATATAACCAAACCGAAGCTGGAAGGTAAAAATAGTCTGTCTCCGATTTGGTATATTGAAACTCAGTATTCGTTTTTTTTACTTCTACACACACAGGGAACATGCCAAATTACAGAATAATAAATGCGAATACGGAGTGAGGGTTCAGCTGATGAAAAACCATCTAAAACCTAACGATGTCTTAACAAAGAATTGGAACCGAAATTAAGAAACCATGAAGAAAGGCTTTTGATTGACGATCAGAAAAGTCGAATCTTTTGGGAGAGTACTCTGGAGTAATGGGAACAGACGAAACGGTATACCGGAACATACAATGGAACTGTTTTGTTAAAAAAACACAATAGAAATGGCCTACTTTCAAACAACCTATAGGATAGTATCGCCAGCCTGCCGTGTTATTGACATTGACGTTGATTCTTTGATTACAATATCTTCCAGTCGGATGATTTATCAATTATGTTTGACCCATCGAGTGTTCGGAGTCTCGGGTATTCGGAGTGACTGCCCGGTGTGTTAAATCAAAATTTAATAATCTATAATTTATATGAAAGGATCGGAGGCACATTGACTCATGGGTTCCATGAGTCAATCACATTGAATATATAATGTCAGAATAAAAAAGTGAATTATTCCAAAACTTTCTATATTTACCAGACTTTCTATATTTACCTTTCTAATTTACATGGACAGCATCCTTTAAATTAACATCTCCTATTGAAGAAACAAATTCCAACCCTTCAGTTCTAAATTCAGATTTGGCTATTTTTTGTTTTGATACAAAAATGGATACTTCTAAAGGCCATGTGTGATTGACTCCATTTAAATATCAAATTAAGTCCAATAGCTCGTCAAAGCACTTAACCCACAATCAGGAAGAACGTCCACGGGAACTGCTTTCCACTCCAATATCTTGAAATCCAGCTGAAAATTGAGATACGGGAAATCAGTATAGTTAAAACACCCGTACGGAGGTCTATTTCACCGTAATTTAATTCACAGTCCGGCTGAAGAATGACATTGTTTATGTGACCTATTCAAAAGATATACTACTGTTCGGTACATCCGAACAAGGCCACGTACGGGCACGTACACAATATAAATTAGTTTTCAATTCCGTACCCTGTTTTTTATGAGGAATACACGACTTGGGGAAACCAATCTTGATTCAGAAAAGATGAAGTTGATTTGTTGTTGGCCTTCGAGAAGGAAGCCAGTTGATAAATACAAAAACAATTTGAGAGTTGTGTCGGTATACGCCGCTGAGAACTTTAAACATGCTAGGTCCAACTGTTTTGCCGATTTTACCAGAAAATTTAGCTTTAAATTTTAAATGGCATTTTTTTTTTTTTTTTTTATAGATTTGAGATACTTAAGGAGTTGGACAACAAAATATGCCATTGATAAGTGGTAGTTAATTAAAAATTCAAATTGAGTTATTGCACTTTGTGCATTGTCCTTGGCATATTTTTGTTTTGAAACATCACCTGTCAAAATTCGTTCAGATAATTAATTCGAAAAGAAAAAGATGAAAAATCATTTTGGCGAAATCGGGCCATGCAATTTTAAGTAGATGGCGACGGGTGGTCAGATAGACTGATGACGTCATCGGTTCGTTTTGTGTAAACAAAAAGTGAACGTCACCGAAAGAAAAAGAAAAGACAAACATTTGAAGCCCCAGCCCAACATGGGTAAACTGACTGTAAATGCTTCCATTCTTCTTACAAATCACGATATTTGTAATAAAACCAACCTGTGAAAGTGTCAGCTCATTTCGATGTTTCATTTGCGAGAAAACATTAAAAATGCATTCAGCTTTTTTGTACGCATTCTTCGAGTTTTGGTCTCACATGAGACGAAAATTAATGTTTGATCTTAGTTGATTTATTATTCAAAAAATGATAACACTTCAGGCAGAAGTATTTCAAAAAAAAAAAGATTTCTACCGTCATTATATTTATATGTAAGGTATATGTAAGTCTGTGAACATTAATGTTTTTCTTTCTTACCAATGTTGAGCTGGGGCTTTGAGTCCCACCTTCTCTGAACCACACATTACCTGTAACTGTAAACAACAATAAATAAACAAAAAGTGAAAAAGAAACAACATCAACAACAACAAATTTTCAACAGCCACGACAACCAGGGGCCAATTTCCTAGAGCTGCTTAAAGGGTCTGTAAACGTTTGGTAATGACTCTGAAAATGTATGGCAACAATAACTTACTTGGTAAGAAGTACAGCAGTTTTGGATAGTATAACGCATTTTGATTAAACGTTTCACTTCGAAATACTGCAGTTATGGAAAAATATATCACTATTTATCCCCCAAAATGTGAATCTGAGAAGCGTTATGGCCGTAACGCTTCACAGAATGTGTATTCCAATTTTTGGCGATATCTAAAAAACGCTGCCATCTTTTGAAATGAAACTTACACAGGTTAGTTTTATGGTATATATCTACAATTATATAGCATTATGGCAAATGTACGGTTCCAAAAACCAAAGGTATACTTTGCCTTTAAGCACAAAAAGTAGCTAAGCACAAGAAAATTACGCTTACCAGATTGAGGTTATCAGCCAAACTACCATGTCACATGTAAAATGTGTGACTGGTATCCTGCTCATGTCTGCTCAGCAGAACATTTTTAAGCAACATTTTCTGCTGAAGCAGTTCTGGGCCCTGCTACTGTTGTACTTACTCTCTTTGAATCAAGATATTGTACAGCATCAGTAAGGTTAATTGTGTGCCAACTCGCTTTGATACAATACAATATACGACACTTGTATAGTGTTGGCGAAGATGCTACTACTGGTGTATGTCATTTCATGTCAACGGCTCGTTATGTTGACAAAATGTGCTGCTGTGTGCAGACTTAAAGAAAATGTTGATAGATAAGGAACATCTTTGTGAATGTTTGCTCCTTGTCTGTGTTTGATGTCTTTAATTAAAATAAGGTACGATATTGAGAATGTTGACAAACTGGGATGCTGTTGTTTTTATTTAAATGGAAATTAAACGAAAGTCTTACTTGATTATCAAAAAAAAGTGCTGCAATTTATTGAAAATAAACAAGCTAAGAATTATTGCTATATACCTTTAAATTAAGTTATTTTATAACAATAACAACTACTCAAATTTGTTTCTCCAATATGTATTTACCTGGAAAGAATTCCTTCTGAAATTTAGATTTGTCATTTCCCTTAACCACCCACGCCGTATTTAAAATTCAAGTGCTTGTTCATTTAGCTTTATCCGTGCATTGTCTTGAAAAGGTTATACGTGGGTTAAGTCATTCCAAATTGCTATGTTTGCAAATAATGTTTGGAGGGAAGCATCCGCGGGCAATCGGGTTCTTGCCGTGTAGTGTGCGTGTCTTTTCGCAGACACTAAGGCAGCGTTATTCACCTTTGTTAAAGCCCCATAGCTCAACATTAGTAAGAAGAAAAACATAAATGTTCACAGATTTACATGGTATAAGGATAATGATGGTAGAAAACTTCCCCCGAAATACTTGCCTGAAGTGTTATCGTTTTTGACTAATAAATGAAACAAGATACAAATTAGTTTTCGTCTCAGTGAGACAAAAACTCTGCCTATAGGAATGCGTACAAAAATGCCGAATGCATTTTTACCGTTTTCTCGCAAATGAAACAACGAAATGAGCTGACATTTTCACAGGTTGGTTTTATTACAAATGTCTTGACTTGTGCAAAGAATGGAAGCACTTACAGTCAGTTTACCACTGCTGAGTTGGGGCTTTAAAGGAAGTGAAACATAATTGGTATTCATGGAAAAATGATGATCGAGTTAAACTCTAAAAAATCACAATCTTTCAACTTCTCACCAGGCAAAAAACATCTTCTTGTTTGACAAACAACGGCGGGTGAGAAAGTAATTTGCTCACCCGCCGTTGTTTGTCCAAAACAAACTTATCTGGATTGTCGAATGGTTGATGACTTTTTATTAGTTTGTTGACTGAACGAGATTGGATTGATTGTGCTCTATACCAAAAAAGAAAAAAAAGAAGAAGAAGAGAAAAAAAACTTGTAGGCCACAGCTCAGCTTTAATCTGGGACAATTTACCTGTCCTCAGTTGTTGTCTCACACCGTTGCATTATTCGATTTGACTCAATCAAACTGGGGCCTGGCGTTCTGCGAACACGTTACTGATTCTTGCAAATTATGTGTCTTTGCAAAATATTGCTTGACATTTAAATGTTGAAATCGCTTGAGCAGATGCAGAAAAGGAAAAATTATAATTTACAAACAAGACCAGAGGAACTGAAACCTTAATCAAAAGTGTAACTGCTTTGTGTTAATTATTTCGGTTGTTGAATGCACAGATTGAAATGAGAACTGGTTGGAAATTATTCAGAATCGAATAAAGCCATGTTGTGCTATTCACCCTGAATGTTTCAGTTGTCATCAACTGCAAGTTCCAAATCTTCATCCTATATTCATGATGACTATGAATTTTGACAACACACACGAAAATTGTAGTAATAAGCAGCCTGAGAGAGACTTAGTCCGTGCATTATGCCAAAAGATACCCCTTCGCTCTTACCTGAAGCATAATCCCAAATCGTAAATCCATTTTCAGATTATTTTTTGTTTTACCCAACAAGAAGTAGAGTTTATATGAAAAGATAATTCTTTAAGGGTGCTCTGTGACATGGAAGTTTCCGTGTATGTGCAATTATTTTAAGAATCACGCAAAATGCTGTAAGGACCGATATACTAGGACGAAAAAGAAAAGAAAACCCCCCATAAAAACAAAACAAAACACAACAACAACAACAACAAAAAACCGAGACAACGACGACTCTGCGGCATCTCGATGTTACACGAGACCTTAATGTAGCTCGTAGCCATATGTAGCCCTAAACCCAGTACCCAAATGTTGCCCATACCCAATTGTACCCCAAAGCCGAAACCCAGATGTTTGCCGGACCTATTGTAGCCCTAAACCCTGTACCCAAATGTTGCCCATACCCAATTGTACCCCAAAGCCGAAACCCAGATGTTTGCCGGACCTATTGTAGCCCTAAACCCTGTACCCAAATGTTGCCCATACCCAATTGTACCCCAAAGCCGAAACCCAGATGTTTGCCGGACCTATTGTAGCCCTCAACCCAGTACCCAAATGTTGCCCATACCCAATTGTACCCCAAAGCCGAAACCCAGATGTTTGCCGGACCTATTGTAGCCCTAAACCCAGTACCCAAATGTTGCCCATACCCAATTGTACCCCAAAGCCGAAACCCAGATGTTTGCCGGACCTATTGTAGCCCTAAACCCTGTACCCAAATGTTACCCCAACTCTGTACCCAAATGTTGTCCGTACCCAAGTTGTAGTCCCAACCCCCGTACCCAAATGATGTGCCTACCCAAATGATGTGCGTACCCATGTTTATCCCAACCTCGTACCCAAATGTTGTCCGTATTGTATTCCCAACCCCATACCCATTATTGCCCGTATGGTGTAGCCCCAACCGTGTACCTAAATATTGCCCAGACCTAAACATATAGCCGCCGCTGTTCTATTATTTTTAAAATTACCAGAGGTTCCAAGTTTTAGTAGCGCATCTTACTTCTAAGGGTATGTTTGTATTAATATCTGAAATTAGAACAGTAATTGTTAAAAAGACTCATGAGAATTAGTTCCAATGCTTGCTTTCACAGAAATGTTTTCCCAGATGCTTGTTGGTGGAAGACAAATATTTTTCCAATGAGCTCTTGAAGTCAACTCGGAGCAGTTGAAAGGAAATAAAAACAGAGTATGTCAACAAAGCTGCGAAGTATTGTACTAAAATTAAAAAAACAGAAAACTCACTTTATACGGGTAACGCTGGCTGGGGATATTTAGGGATGTCTTTTATTCTGTCTCAATCGACCGTATTTTTGACTGCATGAGGGCGCTTTCAACGCCTAATATCCTCGCACCTCAATTACAATTTTTATCGTATTTTGACTGCCTAGCTGTATGTTGTTTTCTTGTATCAATGGCCAAATTTATCACACATGCCCTCACGCTGTCAAAAATACTGCAACATAAGAGGTACTTCTTTGCAGAGCATGAAAATAGACATATGCCTAACTATATAAACACATTATATGGTTAAAATACTGCATTATGTGGTGTGTCAGTCTGAAGAAACCGTTTATTGTTTATGTTCCGTGTGGGGAGAACGGGCAAATTGTAGCCCTTTCGAAACTGCGGCTTGGTCTTAGGCTCCTGCATGGGCTCCGTGTACCTGATTCGACTAGCCACCGTAGCTTATAATCGTCTCTCTTATTGCGTAAATGCTCTATCATTATACCATGGGATACCATATCATGGGAGGTTTGTGAAACGCGTGCTTTCGGTGCGGGGATTCAAATGGGCGGACGGAGCCGAAAGCCGAAGCCCAAGCTAATGCCTTGGTTTCGAAAGTGGCCTAGTTTGTTCGACAAAAAATGGAACCGAAAAACGACTGACAATGTAGCATTGTGTAGAAGAAGAAGAAGTAATAATAAATAAAAATATAAAAACAATAAAAAGGACCTTTTATCCGGATCGGCCGTGCCTAGTTTAGAAACTTTACAAAAAGAGGAAGAGAAGAATGTTTTTTTTAACGGGGAGGTTGGAAATTGATCTCATTTAAAGAATATGAAGGTTGTCTCCCGAATAGAAACCGCGTAGGAGAAGTTGGAAATTAAAACAAAATCCTCTAAAAAGGATCATATGACGCCATATTTATGTCCTCTAGATTGATCTAGTTTTTGTGACAATTGGAAATTATGAAATCAATCCGGAAGCTCACCCAGGGAAGCCTTTACCCCAAATCCTGAAAATGTTTTTAAAAAAATGTGTCTGTATTTTGATCTTTATGTGTGTTCCTTGCAAGACACTGACAATAAATGTTAAATAACATATTATGACATTTCAAATCATGTTAACAGTCGTGGTTTTATTTCAGCCAAATTTTAAAAGGAAATCACCGCTTCTTGAATATGAACGCTTTGACATCACAGTACATCCCATGAATATTCAAAGCGACCACTGCAATAATAATCATCGCAATATATAGCGATAATTATTGATCATGTGACTGTCGACATCACCTGTTTACAAAAAAAGCCACACAACACGTACTTCACGTCTCCATGGAAGAACACATATTTTCCCCCCATTCGGTTGTTATCAAGATACGAAGAATGGCAGTATGCATCACAAAACCTGTTCGAATGTTATTTTCACTTTTATTTCTTGATTTTATGTGGTAATTTTTATGCGAAGTGTAACATATCCCATGTGTCTTGCCTGCCAGGAAATATCATGGAATGCAAAAGGTCATTCTGTTAGAGTAAACAAGGTGATACGATTTCTACCTTGTGCGTTTTTAAAATTGATGAGTTAATGGCCTTCTACTACTAGGCTTCAACATCATCCCTCACGCGTAAAAGTCACGTATTACCGCCGCACTCCGCCGTCTATCTTCATTCCTGCCGAGGTTGATTTGCATCAATAAGTGTGGGGATTTATGGACATCAAAAAGTAGGATCTATCAGAACAAAACAAAGACATACATTCATAGTAACCTTGTCAGTTTCCGTTTTGACGGGAGAAACCATTTTTGACATTTCAGCATGAAAATGTCCGATGATCGGTTTTTCTTCAGTGTGAGTAATCCATTTAGGCCTAACTTTCTTCACATCTGAATGGGACAAGTCTTTACACTCACAAATACCAAACATGAAGAAAAAGACACGGAATGATGGTAAGAATCAGATCATCCTTTTTAACAAATGGCGGGTAATTTTTGTTTTACTCTTTTTCATTCCAGGATCCCGCTATATCGGTTGCTTCTTCGACCGTTCGTCGCCACCCACCAGCCGTGCTCTCCCCGATCTAACCTCGTGCCCAGACTCGACATTCTGCGATAACTTCTGTACCTTAAATATTCCTTACTGCGAGAGCGCCGGGAACATGTCCGTGACAAACTGTGTTCGTCTCTGTTCGCGCCAAGACAAAGTTTACGCGGGACTTCAGGCGGGAAGGCAGTGTTTTTGTGGAATGGAGTCGGCAATGTATGCCAGGCATGGACAGGAGCTGGACGATACCAGATGCAAGTCTAACTGTAGCGGTGACGTCACGCAATCCTGCGGGAATGACTTGAGGATGGAGATATATGAAATTGGTAAGTCGTAAGCCGTGTTCGAATCAAGTGGCTTCGGGATACGGCTATGGTCGTTGGCTGTAACGGCAACATTAAAAAATGGGCGTTTTCGAAGGACCTATACTATAGCCACTGTCGAAGTCATTAATGCGGAAACGGCCATACACTCTTTGGAAGACTTTTGGACGGTCCATTTTCACAGCTCTCGTGCTCAGAACTACGCGCACATTACTGAGCATGTGAGCACACGATCAGAACTGTCAAAAAGGACCGCTGTGTCCGCTGCCGACAGCAGCGTATCAAAGGGTCACCCATTCCGGGTCAACATGGACTCTTTTACCCAGTCCCTTGGAATCAGACCAAATGTTTGAGTCGGTCTGGCCTGGTTTTTAATTAAGAGTTGACGCTGACTCAAATTTGGGTCAGTATGGATCAATGTGACCTGGTTTCCAGTATACCCAGATCTCTGATCCCTCTAAACCAAACCAATGTTTGGCTCAGCTGACAAGGATTATGGATCAAATTGACCGGGAACATGAGCCTGTCAAAGCAAGCCTGGAAATAATATTGTATAATTTGCTGTTATAATATTTTGCAGGTTGCATTCCCCTAACTTCCCTGCCTCAAAATACAACGGTATCTCCATCGGATGAGAACTTCTTCAAGATTGGTGAAAACGTGATCATATCCTGCCGAGACGGTTTCATCACCAACCAAACCTCACTGACTTGTCTACCCACTGGGCAATGGAGTCTTCCGCCGCCATCTTGTCTTCATGACATATGCGCACCGCCCGAACCACCGCCAGGCACAACAGCCCGCGAGGCCGACACCTTTCGGGAAAGTTCGGAGTTCTACGGAGGTGACGTAGTGGTGTTTGCATGTTTAAGCGATGCTCGTGCAACGGTGAACGTGAGCTGCTTGGAGGGCGAGTGGCTGGCAACTGGGTCATGCCCAGGTCAGTATACAGTGCTCTCTACAGACCTTCATTCTGTCGCTTTCTCTGTATACAATGATATCATGATTACGTGTGCTAATTATTTAAGAAAGGAACCAGACTAAAACCAATCCTGTTGGTATATAAGTGATGGCGTTTTGGAGCCGTAAGTGCAGTGTAACGAATGTTAACGTACATGTATGCATACCATTCATTTACATTGCACTTCTGGTTCCAAAACGTCATCACTTACCAGCAAGAGGGACCAGACTCGATATGACGACATTGACTTAGGCGGATGGAAAACAAAATGGTTGCACCTCATCAAAGACAATTTTGTCATAAAGTCATATAGATTGATTATCATAAACATTATAATTATAGCCCACTTCCCACGTCCTCCTGTAAACCCTCTGCCCTCCTATATTCCCATGTTTTCTACCAGAATTGTCTTTGGTTCTCACTATTTAAGGCCCTTTTCGAAATCACGGCTTGGTCTTGGGCTCCGGCTTCGACTCTGTCAGTCATTTTGAAAACGTGTGCTTTCCTTACGGAGGCCAAGCCGGAGCCCAAAAAGGCCATAGTTTCGAAAAGGGCCTAAAGGCCGTGATTAATAATCAAGCGACTTCGGCTTCGGCTATGGCTGTGATCATTGGCTCTAGTAGTAAAATACGCGTTTTCAGCAGTCCGGCCCGTAGCCACTACCGAAGCCACCAATACAGAAAGCGCTTTTGTAATCTTGTGATTGTCCGCCGGATTGCTTGCCGTTTATGAAAAGCACCGCGAAGTCAAATGATTCGACGAAAATTAAAGCCATATCACTTTTCCCTATTAGATATGATCTTATCACAAACATCACCATATCGGCTTTTGTGAAGGCACAGCCCCCCAAGGTGATCGATAGCGGGCGCTCTCGAATGGACACGAGATATCCTTTGTCACGCGTTCATTTATTTAATTCCACTGCATCAAAATGAAATTAAAAAAAAAGACACAAGACATCAAAATAACACAATAAAAGCGGACGGTTATGAAAATCACACTCCAGTGGGAAATAATTGACAATACATCACAAGGTTGAGTTGCGTTATGGCTTACCATTAATATACAGGTCCTTGCGTGCTCAGCGGAAGGGGAAAAAACACACACCAAATCATTACCTTGTCCAAAGAAGTATTTCTCTTTTTTATTATTGTTTAATCGTGTATGAATCTAAAGAAATATATATATATGTTTAATTCCGCGCATCAACGAACTAAAATCAAACGTTTTTCCTTGACACACTAGAGATGACAGCCTTGTGTGGCTTCGGGGAAAATAAATATATACATATATATAAAATGCAACTAAAATGATAAAAGATCGCCAATGTATACTTATCCACCAACAATACTGAATGACTTTTTCATTCCTTAAATCGATTTATGAATATCATTTGCTTTCCCTTTCCCGCTACAAATGATTTTATTTTGCCTCTCATGAAAGGTCCGGTTTGGATTTATTTATTATTTATACTTCGAATCCAACCTCAACAATCCATGTTAACATGTATTTGTAGGGGAGATTTGGATGGCTTTATGCGTACATTGTTTCTGTGTTCAAGTTGCTTTTTTGTGATCAGTAAAATGAATATTGTATCATTTCCCAAGGTCACGACTGCGCGTCTTATAAAATATTGATCATTCAAGCTGACTAAATGGATCTTCTAAGCTTATGAATAATGATTCTTGTCACTTCATTTTTTAATAATGATATTTGGAGATAAACATTATGGTGCTGCCGGTTTGATTTCGTTGGCTCAGTTCAAAAATTGACCGAAAGTGTTATGCCGCCTGACATAGAGGCCCCTTGCCCGGCAGAAGGGCGTAAGGCTCCTCGACCTTTTCCCAGGAACACAAAGTATTTTATGTCCCAACATCAGAAGGTCGTAAGCAAAGCAATAGCTCGTCAAAACAATGGCATTACTGTTATCTTGTGTTTGCTAGAATGACCCCCCAAAGACACGTTTTCCCATTTCCATGCAGGATTTTAACTTCCTAGTGACTTAAAGTGACGGAAAACCGATTCAACTCTTGATTCAACGCTCAGTTTTCTTAAAACGCATTTTTGCACAAGCTTACGCCTTTTTCCGGTTACACACTTTCGATTTTACGTTCTTCCGGGCACACGACGGAACAGTTTGGACTTTTACCAGCTGAACCTTTCTAATGTACTTTTCGTCCCTTTGCATTGCTTCTTCTTGCAAAGTTTTGTTTCTGTAGATAATGATGTGAAGTTAGCCTTTCGTCAAGGCCTTCGTGGCTTAGACAGCTATATATGTATAGCCGCGAAGACCAATATAAGTCAGATCGAGTGTCGACTTCGCCTCTCGTGCGCATTGACTTGGTCTTTTCTGCAGTGGCTTCACGGCTACATAGATGTCTAAGCCACGAAGGCCTTGACGAAAGGCTAATGTGAAGTATTTTAACCTCTAACTTTGCAGAGGCACCGGTATCGACTGACGTAATGACGACTATATTTACTGAGATATACACATCAGAGGGTTTACTCGGTGAGTACGTCCGTGATTTGTTTACACCGAGATGTCACCAGAGACGGACAGTGTTTTAGTGTATTAGGGGCTTGTCACACGAGATAACTTAGTGACAATCAGTTCCAGGGAATCTCCAAGAGGAAGAAACTCACCCAGTGTCGATAAGACCTTAAGAATGAGCGGGGCACGTGGCTCCTCTCCCCCCATGTACGCCACTGGTGTTATGCTTGGCAAATATTCTTCATTGAAGATTATTGTAAATTTTGATGTTCCATGCCTACAAAACCAATGAATTCCACAAAGGAAATTTCTATGGCAAGAAATTCGGCATGGGCAAATAAAATGTATGACCTCATTTGCTTATTTGTCCTTATCTGAATTTACAAAATGCTCTCCTAGCTGTTAACTCTTACAAAACGAACATGTGGTTCATAATTGAGAACACTTCATGTGCAATTTCAAGGGAATATACATACCCTTGTATTGTCAATACGAATTAAAAAAATGATGTGTTTCTTTGAATTTTGTTGCAATATATTTTTTATTTTAGATACCACCCTGGCCGAACTCACAACTACAGCCGATTTGATGACCACGTCAGACGAACAAGGTACGTGCAGTTTAGTTTGAAATTGCTTCGAAATTATATTTCGATTTTAGTTTCATATTGATAACAATAAATGCATGATCGAGATGCTGTATAACAGATAGGGCACTCAGAAAACAAACATGTGCACTTTATTTGTAACATTGTGTGTGTGCTTTCCTTTGTTTTATGTTATCAAGTGTCGACAACCTCCGCCCCAGAGACAGTAATGCCTCAACAGAACTTCTCAACCTCGAGTCCTGCAGATGAGAACGCCACTTTGATCACGCCTGACGTTGGATCCGTCCAGACGAGTAAGTTAGTTTAGTAGTTATTCAAAACAGTAGACCTTATGCGTATGACGTCATGAATCCCACAGAGATATGTACACGCAGCGCCCTCACCGAGGTCAAAACGGCCGTAAGTTTACTTTAGGAAAACGGCTGTGCATACCCTCTATATAAGAATAAAATATGATCTTTTTTTTCAAAATGAAATTAGTCCTTTCTGCAATACGTACATTATTTCACATGGAGTTTGTTTGACGGAAAGGCTTCGGTAAAGAAGCATCTTTGCATAATGATCTGACAATCGAATGCTGTATTTTTACCTAATTTTGTTCATAAAAAATACAAAAATCTATAAACAGAACATGGAAGTTTATAAACCAAAAACGTTGATGCTATACGAATGTCCATGCATTGCAGTCTGTCTGGACTGTGTTGGAACACCTTTCGCCACATCTGGAGAACAAAGCAATTGTGGCCAACGTTTTGCTCTGAGATTTAATATTGTATGACCAATTGGGCGCTCTCTCGCGCTCGCGCAGGTGTGAAATTGCCCCTCACCGTCGATAGATGGCGCCATAGCTGTTTTCGCTACAGTCAGAGCTTAATATTGATCGCTATGGTAATTGTTGTCGTAGCAATCCCAAAGCCACATCTGCTGTGAAAAAAACAACCAGGTAAAACAAGAACCAAAGTTCCTTTTATTGAATTATGAACCTTATCGCGGGTGATAAGACTGGACGAAGAAATAATAAACACATTTTGCGAGGGATTACACCGTGTATGTCTTGCGCGTTTGCGAAAATGTGCGATCTTGTATGAGCAATGTACGTACATTGGAACCCAAGGTTGTCTAAATTAAAACGCGAGACCTGGGCTCGATTGCACAAAGCACCAAGAGTCATCTTAAAAAGAGTTATCACTATCACTACAGTAATTTATATTGTGATGTCACACTTTGCTTAGCAATTAAGAGTGATACAAGATCAATCTTAGCTCTTGAAATCAGCCCTGTTTTATTAAGGGTCATGTCACACCAAGTCTTATTTTACAGGCAACTTAGAAGTAACCAATAGACCGACCGACTAAGCCCCGCCCCCTTAAGTGTTTGTCAATCACAGTCTTGGCTACACCACCGAAACTCCGACAGAAATCCGACACGATGAAATCCTGTGTATTTTGAGTCGATTTGAGGTGTTAAAGCAGCGAAGTAATATCAAAAGTAATATCAAGGGACCAGACTGGGGCCTTCTTTTTTTCCCGACCTTCACGTCATGAAGACCGCCACGTATTCATTTTTGAAATCAATGGTTAAACACTCCTTAAGATCTCAAACAACTAAAAACAAGTTTTACCCACTTTTTTATGGAACAAAAGCACACACTGAAAATAAAATTAGCTTTTTCATTTTCATGGACATCCGATGTCCTTTAAAATCATTGTAACAAAGTATCATCTTTCCAGAATTACTATAACTTTTTGCTTTTGTACAACATTTTATAATCTGTTAATTTTGACTTTATTTTCAGTTCCCAACATGTTGTGGTTGATAATGATTCTGGGTGCCGCCATGTGTCTTTTCGTCATTGTTTTATTTATTGCTGTGGTGGTTGCATACAGAGGGTAAGTATCATTATAATACATGCTAAATTTAATAAAAAAAAATGAGAGGTTACTATGTAGCAACCAAAGTTTATTTTATTTTCTCCCACGAACCTCAAAATTGATCTTTGTTTCTTCGACACATTATGTTAACCTCCTAGTTTTTTTTTAATGAATGTTATTAATGGGTGGCATAAGGTATTCTGCTTTCATCTTAAACAAATGTCTGTTATCGACAGTTGTGACCATCCATGGTTCTGGAGAATCTTTCAGCCTACTCGATTTTTTTGAGAATTTTGTCTGTGAAATTCATTTGAAATGGTTGCCCATCAAGACGAACCTTTTCCTAAGATCAGTGGACTGATAAGACAAGTGTCGTAACCATTGGTGCGGGGCAACTCGCCTCCCACCCTGGCAGCTTGTAGCGACATTTCTTATAATCGTTGTTTATTATAAATAAGAATTGGAGCCTTGCATGGTGGGAATACCATCTAGTAAGGTTTGCGGTAACACCATGTTAATAGTCTCTCTATGAGTTGCCAGGATTTGTTCACTGGCGGCACGGGGGGAGGGCTTTGCTTTTCAGTGTGTGTGTGTGTGTGGGGGGGGGGGGGGGGGGGGGAGGTACCATGTTTTTGAATGAATTACATGTATCTACATTTTTTATGGAGAGCTCATGGGGGACCCTGAAAATTTTCTTTTTTTGGGGGGGGGGGATGTGCCCCCCCAGGCCGCCCATCCTTTCGCTACGCCGCTAGTTCTGAAAAGAACAGGTGGTTTAACAACTATGAAATTTGAGTCGTTTCACGATGGGTTCTTTTCAGAAACACTGCAACTCAAAGAGAGATTACCATCTGGTGTTACCGAAAACCTTACTAGATATTTATTTCACTGGTGAAAGTATTACTGTTTCATGTTTTTAATAAAGCGCTCATTTATGTTCAGCAATGAAGATTTAAGCGAAATAAATGTGTCACTTGCTTCAACACAAGGGAAATAGTTAGAAAGGGACATCATACAAGTAATCAGTTGCAAGTAATTGCAAATAATCGCAAATATTTTCGCAAATGTCTTTGCAAATATTGTTGCAAATATCTTTCCTCTCCACTTTTCTCTTCAGGAAAACCACTCGAAATGAAGCGAGGAGATCATCCAACGAATCTCTACATATCCCCAAAGTGTCTGATTTTTCACAAATCAACTATGCCTACACAGAAACAGAAACACCGACTCAAAATGGCCACCAAACATCCGGGTCATCCCGGGAAAATACCTACGAAAACGGCACCGTTAATCATCATGAATATGCAAAGCCTGACACGCCGCCCAGCAATGGGAGACATGCTGTTAATGAATATGCAACGCCTGTACATGGCAACAGCAATGGTGAGATGGTACAGGTCCGGACAAAGAAACGCGTGTCGTACTCGTTTGATGTTCCGGAACCTGACTACGAACCAGCGAGGCGGGAATCTTATGTAGAAATGGTCACTAAACTATGAAAAAATCCCGTGATCATGGATAAATATTTAAATCTATCCATACTTTGTTTATCAACCACAATTTTCGGGCAATGCAAAATTATTAAAGAAAATTCACAGTTTTTAATAATTTTAAATTATTTTTTAAATACGGCACCATACCTTTTATGTTTGTAAGGACATCGAATTTGTTTATACTGCAGCTGGCAATTTGTCACACTCACATTATGATTATTAATTATTATTGTTATTATTATTTTTTAAATTATTTTTTGAGGGAGTAGGCATTCCATAGCTCTAGTTCATGATTTAAGTTTCCCTCTTTATTTTAGACGTTTCTACATTGTATCATTAGTAAAGGTTGCATAACAAATTTCCCTGATTATGCTGAAAACAAAAACATCCTTCAAACTTCCACATTTTTCCCAGGGACTTTATCCACCCTACAACGAAGCAATTCGTTGTGAGCCCGGAAGAAGGACGTAATGCAAAGCTACCGGAGAGAGGGCGTAAGCAATTAATGTGCTAAATTGTGTTTCAAGAAAACTGAGCTTATAATAGTCTGGCTCCCAGACTAAAACACCTCCAACTATTCTCTGTCGATTTTTGGGTCCGGTATCACTCAAGGGTCACGCGACAAAAAAGGAGGAATTCCTCCTTTTCCGAAAATAGCCGAAGTGTTCCGAACTCGTTGTCGTCAACATTCGGACAGTGTCGTTGATGGTCGAACATTTCCGGGTGTGTATAGACCTTTATTTTGGCGATAACCAAACCACGCTGGAATTATTCAATCTTGTTGGCAGACGTTGTGACCAAATTCAAAAAATTGTGCAAAATATTTAAGGAAAAAAAAACCATTATTGTTTTATTGTTTCCAACAAATCAACACCATTTTTGAATATTTGTGTAACATTTTCACAAACTGTGATTATCCCAGGATTTTTGAAAGAAAACGAAGCACGTCATCAGCGTTTCGGTTTTTATCCAATGACTTCGTTCACCGTTGGTGACAAGTAATGTTGCGTCATGATCTATTTTTAACCGTGGACGATGCATGACCTAGGATTTTTAAGAAGAGTCGTCAGGGAATCTTTTGATCAGGTAACCAGACTAAGCTTGAAAGTTTGATCGGCTATTCTGCTATCCATAAGCCATTATAGGCAGGCTAAATTATGCACGGGAATGGGGAAACATGTCTTTTGTGGGGTAATTCTAGCAAAATAAATATAACAGCATTGCCAAATTAATTATATTATAATTTTTTTTTGTCAGCAGCCATTGTATTGCTTACGGCCTTTTGTTACCGGAAAAGAACTTTCCAGAATCGCTTTGCTGGAAGAAGGGAGTGGAGCCTTACGCCATTTTCCCGGGCACACGACCAAAATGACCCGTCATTGACAATTACCTTGCATGGGTTCAAATGCAAAATAACCAAAGATTGATGACAAGGGTGTATATAATATATATTTTAAATCGATCAGTTCGCTACATTCCATTGATATTATATGATATTTATTGTTGATGACCCTAGTGCACTTATTCTTAAGCCCACATTGACTTTCACCAAGGCTTCATATCTGTGAAATGGAATTTGCACTTATAAACTAAAATATCGATAGATAACAACACACTTACACCGTGCCCTGTTGCACATAATTATTAAGATCATACACCTAAATCTATTTTGGAAAACAATAAATCTAATACCAAGTTGGTATATCACAATGTACATCACAGATGTCACACTCCTTCATCATTTTATTGATAAAAGATTCACTTTAAATATGAAAAAATGTATGTAATTGCAGAAATACCCTTATATCAATTTATTCAACATTTTACTTTCTTTCATCAAGTATTTAGGAAACCTACTGTCCACTTCATGAAGTCAGTGTTGGATCTCAATTAACATAATTATTATTCATAAATGAATAATTCAGTGACAATCAGTTGTAATTATGCTAATGATAATGAGAGAATTTCTGTCATTTTCCTCCCCAATAATTTCTCAATGATTTTGTCCTAAAAAATGGCTCATAATTCCTTTTACTGTCTTTTTTATTACAAAACTTTATTGTACACAGATTTTTAAAAATAAATTACATTTAAAATAACGGTTTAAAGATCCCTTGAATTTGAGCATTGTTGAAAGACTAAGTGCTAGTATTACAGGACTCTCCCAAAAGTTCACAGCTTCCCCCAAATAGAATAGCCTTCCAAACATGAATTGTAAATAACATAAGTTTTATGCGAATTTTACCTATTTTATACTTTACTTTAACACTGCACGTAACAAATATGCCTACGTTTTTAATACAATAATAATATACAATAAAAAGATCGAATGGATGTTTTACAAGCGTGTGTTTGTTTCAATTTTACAAAACGTTGTCTCCTCGCTCAACATTATTATTCAAATGAGTATTCAAATAATCCTCATAAAATTTTATCTGAAAAGATGGAGTCGTATTTTATGCGACTTCGACTCCAAGGGAATTCACCCTGGGTAGAATTACACACGCGAAATACCTACCTGCAACATGTCACCATGGATTACAGACCATTCCGATGAGGCAAAAATAACCCTTGCAAAGCACCCAGACGTGTTATTGTAATAAGGCCTCCGTCAGACTCACCGGTAACCATGCTAGTCATCAAAAAAAAATAAACAATAAAGACTCGGTATTTATAATATACAGTCTTCAAATTGAGATGCAGCGTTTAAAGGATGCGAGCTAGCGAATTGGCTGCACGCTGTGAGGGTTTTTAACCCCGTTCATTTTCCACAACCCGTTAAGCCTTGCAGTTAATTACGAGCAACGCGGGCAATGCACGTGACGTGACTCTACCGACAACTGTGCGATCTTCACGGGGTCACCGCAGACAACAAACCAAGTCGAGAGCCACGCGACCACGCGGATATTTTGTGTGTGTGATTGCAATGGCGGATAAACATCCACATTGCCTTCTGCCTGTGCTATTCAGTGTGGTGTTCGTATATCTTCAAGCAATCCCCGTCATTTCGCAAGGTATGTTGATAGATTTTTGTTTGAAACTGCCATGATGCCGTTCGTATTAATTAGACTGTTATCATTTGTGTATTTTCATTTACCTTATGTGCTTTGTTTCAATTTAACAGATCGCTTTATTAATTTATGTCACATGTTTCTTTGTCTATGTGCATTTATCCCTTTGACGCATTTGGCTTAGCTTTTTGGCAAAATTTGTAGTGAGTTTTATTTTGGATTCTTAATATATTTGTTTCTTTGTCAAATAATGTTCCCTATAAATAATAGTCTTTAAAATTGCTGAGCACATTTGACCATGGTTCATATTGTGAAGTAAATGTGAATGTTGCGAAGTAAATGTCAGTCCTATATTTTGTTTTGTATTTTTTTCCTTTATAATTCTGTCTGTTCTCAAAATTATCTTGCAGTATTTATCTCTTTAAGACTTCGTCTTAACTGATGGATACTGCAAGACTTTTTTTGGAACAGGATAAAGATAAGTTGAGGGATATCGATTAGTTTCAATCTGAGAGCTCACTGATAGTAACGTTCCTATACCAGTGCCGATCCTCCAGAGGAATGTATCCGTCCGAAATAAAACTGTCATTTTCTAGACAATATCATTTAAAGACACCGGAATCACCGTTGCTTATTTAGATTGCAGTAATTGAAAAAAAAAAACCTGATATAAACCTGCACAAAATTCTTGACACAACAGAAACCGCTTTTAACGTCACCACATAATTTGAAGAGATGTACATAATGTTTATGTGACCTTCATGAAGGGATCAAGGTTAATTTTTTTTTATTTTTAAAAATCCCTATGTAGGGTATTACATGTTATATAATGACATTAAGCTATAGCCGAGTGGTTATACTGCACGATACAATATCCAATCGAAATATTAGCGGTTCGAATCCAAACTAAAAGCATTTTTCGAAATTGCCTCAGAATGAGCATTGCCTCCTGTACGGAACCACAAAAGATTCATAATTAATCAGTTCATCATCATGATCAATTAAAAAAAAGAAAAGAAAAAAAAAACACCGGAGGGAGATCAGCTATTTACTGATAGATTTGCGTTCACACGTGGGCGAATATCCCCGGGGATGGGGATATTTAGATTGATCTCCCTCCCAACAACAACACTTTTTTTTGAAAGGAGCCCAGTGCGTGCTTTACATCTTTCTACATCCAAAATTATGTTTGTTCATGCACACATTTTTGTTCGTTTTCATTGCAAACAAAACGCCAGTGCAGAGACCAACCTCTGAAGGTTAAAACCCCAGCTCAACATGGTAAGAAGAAAAACATAAATGTTCACAGATTTACATTTACCTTACATGGTGTAAAGATAATGATGGTAGAAAACTTACCTTGAAAAATTTCTGCCTTAAGTGATATCTTTTTTAAATAATAACTGAAATAAGATCCAAAATTAGTTTTCGTCTCAGTGAGACGAAAACCTTGCTGATAGGAAGGCGTACAAAATTGCTGAATGCATTTCTACCATTTGCTTTCAAATGAAACAACGAAATGGGCTGACATTTTCACAGGCTGGTTTTATTACATATATCTTGATTTGTGCAAAGAATGGAAGCATTTAAAGTCAGTTTACCAATGTTGAGCTGGGGCATTAAGCCTTATCGAATTGTACCCTGTTGGGGGGGGGGGGGGGAATATAGAATTACAATTATTTGCAAAAATGAAAATACAAATTATTAGACTAACGTTGCACACTGAAGAATTTCAGACATACATAATTGTACCGTTAAATGCAGCTGTTAGGTTGATGATGAGTTTGAAAAAAGTGTTGTTGACACTCAATACATTTCATGATGATGGCTTTATACCTTTTGATTTGCATAATTTATTCCATGTTTCCTTGAAAGTGACAACTCGCCCAATCTGGTTGCAAAGCATAAATAGTACGAGCTCAGTATTTAAATGAATAAATTAGCTCTAAATCTAGACATTAAATTTGTAGTTTGTACACAGTCCACATCCTTTTCCCAATATCGGAAAATCCTCTCAAATTACAAGAGACAGGGTGGAAACTGCTACCCGGATATTGTAGTTTGTTTTTCGATGAAAAAGTCAGACATAATTTATATTGACTCCAATATATAAATAATCCATGCATTCAACGGGGCGTCACAATCCCACAACATGTTCATATGATAGCCAGCGTTTTCAACTTATAGAAATTTAATATAAAGGTTTGAAGGACAAATTAATGGTATTTTTTCCCCTTCTTCTTTCCAGAGACCCCGGTGGAATCTATCGCAAAGCTAGAGTCCTTGACAATACGGTTTATCCAACAACTCCGGGGGCCGGCAAATGCAAAGTGTATATTACTATTTTAAAGTCTATTTAGTCGTGCCAGTCCCGAAGGACGGACGGGGACGGTGAGCATACAAGTCCCGTCGATAATTGAAGATATCAAAGATGAATCTTTAATTAAAACCCGAGAGCATCTTTGTTTTATTTAACACATTGGGGGGGGGGGGGGACTTGTTCATAAATCGAAAATGCCTCGATCACAATATCTTATTTTGATGAAGGCATTACCACAAATTCCTTATTTTTCCCGCCTATGATACTAGCTGTTTTTTACGGAGCTCCACAAGTGCTATTGTACAACTTGACAAAGCGAGATATTAATTATCTCGTTATTGTTATTACTATTCTCATCAGTTATTATTTGTACTTATTACAAAACTCACAATTGGTAAGTCAAAGGTCAACTTAGTGATTTTCATCACTACCAGTAAAAACCTTCTGTACCATACTTTACAGTAAAACAATAAAATTAAACAATCATTAAAAAATAAAATATACAAATAGAAAATTTACTGAATAAGTGGTATGTTACTTCAGGAGCTCCGTAGATTTTTTAAACCTCGTCTTATTGTTGTAAATGTTTAGTTTGGGGCATACATACCTTAATTTACACACATCCATCCTGTTCTCTTCCCATTCAAATCTCTATAACCAAAAAGAGGCTGGAGGGAAAAATGGGCTGGCCACTTGTTTGAATGTTGTGAATCAGTGTACAATAATGCTGTTGCACACAGAGAACCGTGTTTATATCGCCCGTTTAAACATGGCCACGTGATGCCCTCTCGGCCAATCAGAATAGATAAACTGTCTCAGGTATTTATGAATGAAGGTTTTAAACCTTCATTATCAAAATAGCATTAATAAAACACAATTAGTAAATTCATGGTTTTCAATAGACACACACAAGAAAAAGAAAAAAAACATTATAAAGTTCGTCAAATTGGCGGTGACGTTTGTAAAGTGACAACGACGACAAACGGTTTTATGATTTTTTCCCGGAGATTGTGGTAACGTCCACATGCGTGCTTACTTCGATGAATAAGAATAAGAATAAGAATCAGAATAAGCGAAAGTGATGGGGGCGTCTTCCGAAATGCTATTTTAAAATTTCGACAGTATTTCGGATGGGAATATTTCTCTGGAGGATTGGTAGGCCTACTGGTATAAACTTTATAATCAGTGAGCTTTCAGACTGAAACTAATCAAATATTTTTGGACAATTACCAAACATGTTCTTTGTCTTAAAGCCCCAGCTCAGCATTGGTAAAATGTATGTAAATGCTTCCATTCTTTGCACAAAGCAAAATGCATGTAACAAAACTGGTGAAAATTTTGGCGCATTACGTTGTTTCATTTGCGAGAAAACGGTGAAAGTTCATTCATTTTCGTGCGCATTCTTAGGCAGAATTTTGGTCTCACTTGAGAATGAAATTAATGTTTGCACTTATTTCATTTATTATTCAAAAACGATAACTCTTCAGGCAGAAATTTATCAAGAAATGTTTTCTACCATCATTATCTTTATATGTAAGGTATATGTAAATAATTTTTATGTGATCATTTATATTTTTTTTTCTTACCAATGTTGAGCTGGGGCTTTAAACAGTGTACCCAATTTCACAGAGCTGCTTAAGCACAACAATTCTGCTTAGCAATTTCCTGCTAAACAAAAAGAAGCAGGAAACCAGTTACAGATGGTCCATGTTTACATGGCATTTTGGCCGGTAACCTTATTAAATAAGCGTTATTGGTTTGTGCTTAGCTTACTTTTTGTGCTCATGCAGCTGTATGAAATTACGCCCTGGTCGCATTATGTTGCCGGCGTTTGTTGAGATAATAATTTGTATTGGTGTACCATTTCATTTGGCGTGTTATTCCACAGTCAACTACCTAAACGCATAATGTAGAACACCGCTGAGAGCGGAAAACGACAACGAAATTTAATCCTTTCGTATACCCTTTTTTTGCCGGCAGATATGGGCGTTGGTTTTTTTTACTTGTCACGTAAAAAAACCAAAAAAAAAACCAAAAAAAAAAAACCGGATTATTTATTATCATTTATAAGGACCCTCAAAAGTGACTAGCACTTTGACCCGTAGGCCTGAAGATACCTGTGTAGAGAAGACGATGAAGAAATGTCAGTTTTAGATGTGGGAGGAAAACCCCAAATGGGGAAAACCCACGCAATCAGGTAGGGACTGAAAACCCAATCCACATGCAAGGCTCCAGTCCGCGGTTCGAATCGGGGTCCACAGAGGTGAAAAAGGCAGGGAAAGAAACCACTGAGCCAACCAGACTGGGGTTGATTTACTATACTACATGCATCAGCCAGACTTTTTTATTTTTTAATTTATTATTATTGTTATTTAAATTCCTACCTGCACTATAAAGAATCCATTAATATAATTATTATTAAAAGATAAATCATAACGTGAGACTGGTTATGAGATCAGTCTTTGCGGGATAGTCTCATTATTTCAGACAAATTAAATTCAAAATATTTAGAAACAAAAAAATAAATAGCAGTCAGGAAAAGTAAACTGTGATTAAATTGGAATGGTAATAATTGTTATGTCTTCCAACTCTGTGGTCTTTGGTTCGAATCCCACATCAGTGGACCCAGCCTCGCGTGTGGATTTGGTTGATAGTCCCTATTCTTACATGGGTTTCCTCTCATTTTGGGTTTTTCGTTCCACATCTAAAGTCTGTACATAACTCTCCATTCAGCACAGCTATACTCAGTCTCAAAGCTCGCGGGACCTTATTTTCGCTCATAATGACAATGTTCCATCGAAACATAACTTATTGTGGAAATTAATCACGTCGTGAGAATTAATCATAGCCTTATAACTTGCTTATTATATTTCTATTATTGTCTTTTTATTTTAAAGGGACTACGACATTTGGGGTTACTGACACATCAACGAATGCTGTCACAGTGACACAAGCAACTACAAACGCAGTGACAAATGCAGTCACGATTGCAATCACAGATGCATTGACAAACGCGGTGACAGATGTAGCGACGAACCCAGTGACAGAAGCAGTGACAAATGCAGCCACAAATGCAGTGACGACGCCAGTGTCAGAAGCAGTGACAGTCACTGTTACAGATGCAGGGACAAATCCAGTGACAGGTGCAGTGACAGGTGCAGTGACAGAAGCAGTGACAGAAGCAGTGACACAAACATCAATAACACCGGATGTTGTTACGGGTAAGCTGATATGCTGATTGAAAAAAAATCCAATCTTATTTATCGACAATTATTTCAGTTAATAATAGTTTTTCTTATCTTTACAAATTAAGGGGATACTAACTGTAAACCGAAGAATAAACCCTGCATTTATTTAATAAACCCGCGTATTTAATTCAGAGGTTTTAATGAAAACAGTTTACGATCAGCATAACAAATGAAGCCACGTATGGTTGGACAAGTGATATACCTAAACTTGTATTTCGTTTATGAAGAGAGATCACATGTCTTTAAAGGTGAAAAAGGCTAATATATTTCTTCGTATTCATTCGACAGACGTTGTGACAGATCTCGTGACGGAGTTGGTGAACGTGACGTCATTCACAGGTAAACATTTCAAGTCTTTCCGAAGCTCACTCAGAGAGAGAGAGAGAGAGAGAGAGAGAGAGAGAGAGAGAGAGAGAGAGAGAGAGAGAGAGAGAGAGAGAGAGAGAGAGAGAGAGAGAGAGAGAGAGAGAGAGAGAGAGAGAGAGAGAGAGAGAGGGAGGGAGAGAGAGAGGGCAGCGGGATTCGAACCAGGGCCGGTCGATTTGTACTTCTCTCACCATCTAAACGCAGTTTGACTCAAGCTCTGGTGTTGTCAGTGTGTGTTCGAGTCATGGTTATGACTTATTGCTTGGTCTTTAAGGATCGGACCTAAAGCCGTAGGTACTGTGTATTTTACAATTTACCTAAGAACCTATCACTTGAGCGCTATACATACGAAGTGTGGACCTGATAATAAAAGATGTCCACACTGTGTAGGAACTTGAAACACTGTGTGGACTTACACGCATCCACACAGTGCTTTCACGAATTATATATTCTCGTTTTACTCAAAAAGGAAGATTTTTTTTTACATCATTGAATAGCTAAAAACCGAGTATTATATTAAAGGGATCGGGTGTCCGAAAACCAGCTCTCCAAGAATTGGTTCTAAAGATTTTTTGTAAACTGCACGATGACAAGGGAATGTCCGCAAAGGACTCTGTGGTTTGCCGCGGTATTTCTGGCATGGTTGGCTGCTTAATGCTCCGTATGGCACCTTGCTAACTCTCACAAGGTGATATATAAAAGGGTCTCATTATTCGAATTGACTATTTAACTCTCGTAGAACAGTGATCCTGTAAAACACTCGTATGAATGTTGGTACTAATTATTATGATAACTATTCCAACAAATGATGTAGTAGTTATTTCAATTCTGTAGGGTTACACTCTAACTGCCAACATCTCTAGAAGTTTCACTTTTTTTTCTCTCTCCTCTTTTATTTTTTTATACAGATGATTCCAACACTAGCAATACAACTTTTGAGATGGATCTGTCGAACACCAGCAGCACAATGTCACCCAGTGCCACTAAGAAATTATACAGACTGGATCAAACCAGAACAGGTAAGACTTTGGCCATGATTTATTGAAATTTCAGCCATTTTATCAAGTAGAGCAACAACATTCTCAATTTCTTTGGCCGATATCAAAGCTGTAGTCTTTGCTCAAGGAACATTTTTTTCAATTAACTTTGTTGCAGAACGTACGCACTCTGCTCAGCACAAAGAAATGTTGTTTAGCAGAAATAGGTTATTAGCATGTGTATTGGAGTTGTGACGTCATGTTCCTCCTCATGCAACTGGGATCCACTTCAAAGCTTTTTATCACAAATAGTTTTAGAAGAAAGTTACCAGTCTAAAGATACCATGTTCCTTCTGAGGCATTTACAAAAGGGACAATAGGTCCTCACGAGTCAGTTCTTTGTTTAGTTTATTTATTTATTTATTTTAACTCTTTGGACATAACATGTACGAGCAGAGGCCGTCCAGGGAAGGGCAAAAAAATGAAAAAAATAAGAAAACAAGTAAATGAAAAAATAAAAAAAAGGTTAAAGTTTTTGGTTTGGGCAAACAATGTTGTGTCCCCCCGGTGTTTGTGTCCCCCATACGGTTGATTAACAAGGTCTGAAGGTAGTTGAGTCGAAAGAGGGCGCAGCAACTACAGCCATTACTTTCGGACAGCAATATTATTCAAATTGGGTCGTGATGAATAGATATAGACCTTTCTATTGTTAATCACAAACCGTACTGGTTGGTATGGGCGGCCGAATGTAGCAAAACATTCAAGTCTTGTTGACAGATGCTGTGTCCAAGTTCAACACTTTTGCAAACTTTCTTTTTACAAAAAATACATTCCATTGTTGGTTGGTTTGTTTCAAACAAATTCTAAACAATTTGTGAATATTTGTGTATCATTTTTTGCAAACTGTGATCATCTGTTTGTACTTTGTATCGATAGCTCCCCGTAGTGTCTCCATCCATCTTGGTCGGCAAAAACTCGGGCTGTGCCGTTGCAAAAGAAAGGTCTATAAGATTTTTAACCAAGGAAATGAATTGTTTTTTCATTTTTCCTCAGTTATCATTCCAATCATCATCTTCACACTGCTGTTATTCCTTCTTGCTGTCATGATTTACATTGCTACATATACAAGAATAAGGTAAGTGAAATAAATAAATCAATAATCAAACAAATAATCCAAGTGGAATACATGGAAACGCCATGTCGCCCTCTATCGACCGCCCGTAAGATTAATTGATTTGTAGGGACTATCCGTCCATAGGCATAACTATCCATGTAGGTCATTCGGGATTCGGGATGGGGTTAGTTGTTGGTAATTGGCGGGGAAGCTGGTAGTGGAGGTGTGGTGTGGGGAAGCGGCTACTTCGAAGAGAATGAGCCTTCTTAATAGTAATCAATTATGAGAAAATACTCAAGTCTTACAAATATTTAACGGAGCTGACCATGTTTGCTTATAAATAAAATACTTTCTTCTTTTTTTTTTTCTTCAGCAGGCTGAAGAGAAGTATATCCTCCTATAGGCTGACACCAGCCGCTAAGAATACAAACTCACACGTGGGTTACCAGAACACGGCGTACGAGCACGGGGACATCGCCGACGACACGGACGTCGAGTGTAGTATGAGAGATATGCGACTGGACGTCACGTCTACGAATGGTGACACGCAGGTGACCAATCCGGAGGCGCTGAAGAATCCAGAGGGACTGGAAGAAGAACTTACGCCCCTCTGAAGACTCAATTAAATAAGACAAATCGAGGCCCAGAATTATCCATAAAGCTTTTGCTACCAGAAAACAAGCAAATAAAAAAAAAAAAAAAAAAAAAAAAAACTATAACAAAAACAAAAACAGGTAACCATTCCAAAGTTATTAGAATAACAAGGCAATATGGTTGGTAACCGGTTTCGGCTAAGCACGGTTTTCTATGCTTACCATATACATATTTTATATTCCTTCCGTATTCAAGCACACATTTTTGAGCTTAATTTTCGGGAATTTTATCCAAATTTTAACATTTCGTAATTTGTATTTAAAAACGAGGCTGCATGGTGCACATTTTGTTGGTTCCAATTTCCGCACAAAAATATGTTATTTTGTTATTTAAAGCAATACGCTATTTAATAGACCGATTGCGCGACCAATGTTTACATGTCATCACGTGACCTATTGTGTGTATACATCATTAATCACATTACTGTTTCATAAACTACAAGTACTCTACTACAAAAGGTATATTTTGAGTTATGCATTACCGGCGTCGGATGACTATGTAGCCACCGCCTGTAACATTTTGTTTTTAATGTAAGCCTAAATCTTTGTAAAAAAAAGGGTAAAGAACGTTGGAAAAGTGAGCATTTATACCTAGCCTTGCGAAATTTCAAAGGCAAAGCAATCACACAGTTTTGAAAAGTAATTTCTTTGGATGATTCAGCACTGTAAAAAAAGGGGCGGTAAAGAACGTTGGAAAATTGAGCATTTATACTTAGCCTTACGAAATTTAGCCTTTGAAATAGGCAAAGGAATCACACAGTTTTGGAAAACCATTTCTTTGGATGATGCGGTTTTATAACTTTGAAATTCTTATGTTGAAAAGTGTGTGATCGCGGTCGTCTGGCCCAAACGTTCGCCGTGCACTAGGTAGTACACATCGTGCACATACTTGCACAATTTCCAAGACTTGCCGGAACTGTCCTTACTGGCTTCATTCAGCCACTCAAAGGTCTCTGGTACAAACTCTGGAATATTTTTTCACAGATTTCGAAAAAAGACAAGCCTCAATCGAATAAACAAATGCAACAATTATCATGTACCGTACCGCACTTTCCTATGGAGGACGTCGTGTCAATAGGTTACGGAACGCGGGTCGCGCAATCGGTCTATTAAAGGAGTTTACGTCAACATTTTGTTAACACAAAAGCTGAAATATTAACTGACAATTTTAAGTAGAGTACGTTTTCATTAGCTGATTGCAACGCTTACCAGAAGCCTGTAGAAAATTAATTGAGCTTTTTATAATTTGATGATTTTTATATAAATTTTATTTTTATTACTTGAATTGCCTTGCCCATTATGCTTTGCATAGGCTAGCCTCATTGTCTGGTCAGAATGATCAGATTTTGTCATAAGAATGCCTTCGAAAGATGAAATGAGTGGTTTGGGTTTGAATTTGTTCCACACAAATTAAAAACCCATGTGCCAGCATTGGAGCTGGAGGAGTCAAAACTTTGCCCGAAGGGCAGATACGCGCATGCGTGTGACGTAATGACCCATCAGCTGACCCATTACCACAGACCTGCTTAAGCAGACAATATCGCTTAACAACTTTCTGCAAAGCAAAATTATGCAGAAAACCATACAGAAACGGTGCACAGCATGGCATTTTGGCTGGTAACCTTTTTTTTATTATAGTGTTTTGCTATTAATTTGTTTTTGCAGCATGAATTCGGGTCCAGGATTGTTAACGACTGGTGCCCACCAAAAAATAGTTCATTAGCAAAATATGTTGACTCCCACTTCTGCTTAACAAAATAAATTTACTCCCACTTCTGCTTAACTATTATGCCTACAAAAAGTTCACATAGGTCAGGAAATTCAGAGCATTTCGCGTTGGCGCCCTCTTTTAGAAAATATCTTTTGATCAACTGTTAGTTTAACCTTGGTCCAGTTAGTAGTTGTCAACTATGAATGACAAAATGGAACTATTTTTATATTCGTGTGTTTGTGCATTCAGGTGGAATTTGTTCCCAGTTCAGAAATTCCAACCTCGTTTGTAATAATTGTACCTTGCAACATTGTCTTCGGTTTACTGTAGTCTATTCGCCCTTGGGCGAAACAAGAATGTTTTGTTACATTTTTTTTTTAAATCCTGAAATAAAAAAAGAAGCACATTTTGTTTTCTTTGTAAGATTTGTCGTGGGTTTCGATTCCTTTTTTTTTTACTGTGATGTTGAAATGGGTGAGGTGATAAGCGGTTTACATCGAGTAAATACTTTTGATTATGTCAGGTGGTGTTGACTGTCGTTTCTTTTGTGTGACTCTTTTGTTTTGGGGTTTTCTTCCACTTTCAACTTTTGTGGAGTAATATTTAGTCATCGATCATGCTGAGTGATGAGGCGTTCCCTCAAGTTTAAAAATGACTTTCTTTTCTTCATATTTACAAAAAAGCCACACCTACACATGTAGGACTAATAATCTCATCTGGGAACAGCGCCGTAACTAGGGTAAAATTTTAGGGGGTACAAGGGGGTGCGCCATTTTTCCTAGGGGGGCACTTTTGGCCAATTAAAACTGTAGTTTCCGTTTGTATTTTTCTTAAGCCACTTTTCAGTGTTTTCTGACGTGTTGACGTAAAAACAAACCACATTTTGTGTGTAAACAATTAAAAATAGTTCTACAAACATTGAAATTACTACGTAAATGCTCATAAAATGTAACATTTTATTCTGGTAATTTTTAATCTCAAAAGTCCAGATTTCAAATAGGGGGGCACGGGGGGGGGACACAGACATCAGTTGGGGGCACGTGCCCCCCGTGTCCCACTTAGTTACGCCACTGTCTGGGAACTTCGTAGCTACGATTAAAAAGTTGTATTTTCTTGAGCATCTGAACCAATTTAATCCAGAGCAGTTCTCACTCTTCCAACTCCCATGTTTGTCTCTCTTGTATGTGCCCCTGAAGGAGATTTCAGATTAAAATCTTCATCCACAGTTTTACGGCAAAATTGGAGGAGAAAGTGGCACGGTCTACGAAGTGGATAAGTGGAAACGCTTTCTTTGATGACGTCTATCTCAAACTATTTTTTCTCTATTCTAGTAAAATGAAATACCAGTAGTTACAAATCTTAAAAATAGGGCTGAAATTTGCTTTCACGTTGTCAAAGATAATGGTATTATGACAAAATAAGTCACCAGTTGTGGAGTATTATGGTTGCATTGTTAACATGCTTTCACCATCAGTTTGTCCGTGGCTGCATGCTTACAATGTAACACCATGTAAATTGCCGCTGATAATCGACTGGCCATTTTCCTCATAAATATTGGAAGACTGTTTCTAGTGTGAAGCAATACATGGAGGAGACCCTGAGAAAGTCAACTTATAGCGAAGAATGAGAAAAAAAGCTGGGAGAAGACTCTCAATTTAAACAACAGTTTATAGACAACACGGCTATCATTTTCGGTTACCTAAAAAATCGTGGAGTGCTCTTGACCTGATCCTTTTTTTGCGTCTTTTTCACATTCATAAGATGAAGATAAACTACAGCAGACAAAACACTTGTACATCTGAAAATACAGATATGGTCTCTAAATGCAAAAGAGTGAAAACCACTCGTTGTGTCCGCCATACCATTCTTGCTAGGAGCCATATGGTGGACAACTCTTTTTAGAGTGACAGACGGGTATTTTAAACTTGAATCAGGGTGAAGTTCGTTCCAATTTCACTCAAGAAGGGTGATGCACAGTGAGTTTCACTCTCAAAAGAGCCAAACTGATATCACTCGTGAGAAAGCGTGAAAATTTCACTCTTTTACATTAAGAGAGAGATCACAAATGGATTTACTGTCAAGTTTCATACGAAATGGTGACTCCTCGCAACCATTGAGTCAACGTTAATTCTACAATTTAATATAGATATAGTCCCGTGTAGAATAAGCTATTTTTGCCATGGTTTCTTAAGTAAATTTGTATCTATAGATAAAGAAAATGATTTCAGAATGAACAAACCCCCCCCCCCCCTGAAAACAAAACTAGTCGGGAGAGGATTCCTACATGGAGTGGGAGAACGGGATGTGAGGAATTTCAAAGTCAGACACTACGTCTGTAAAAACAGTAAGTGTATCATTTTAGGACTTTGATGTTGGGGCGGGGTAAATATATACCACGTCCAATGCGGGGCAAATTTAAAACAGGTGCGTTACGGACAAAGCAGAAGTGTTTACAACATTCACCATACCGTAACTTTATCTGAACTCAAGGAGTTAATACCAGACGTTTCACATGGGTCTTTCTTCAGAGATGATAAACATGGTGGACAAGAAGCAACACAAATGGATATATGAAAGCAATTGATCAAATGGAAATAACTATGAAAAAAATTACTGTGCCAAAGAAAATAGTCCAACAAGTTTCAGCAGTTGTATTCTTATTTCTGTATACATGATCTTGATTCGAAGAAAGTCTTGTGTGAATGCTGTACCTTATATTGATTGAAAGAGAGTAAAAGCATGACGTGATCAGATACAGATTTGCCGAAGCTGTTATTACTGCACGTGATCTGTTGCTATTCTCCCCCCAACTCTTATAACTAAAGTTTGTTATCTTTGGCGAATTTTGTTAGGCCCACTTTAGTGTGACTTGAACCGATATAAATCCAACCCAGAACTGCATATTCTGGTTACCATAACATTTTATCGAGGGGATTTCCAACCGATTTACTCTTCACAATAATCAATCTAAACATTAACATACTTGGGCAAGGTATGTGTGGTTTCAAACCAACACAATCTCATGCTTCGAACGGTCACATGAACAACCATTATTGTTTTCATGTTATGCGTCAACAGGGTAGGTGGCATTACAATACATGAGTAATGTATGGTGGCTCTGAAGGGCCAACCAAAGAATGAAATTTTGACGTCAACACTCATGGAATATTTTGCGACTTTTCTCCGATTCACGAAATTTGACGTCGAAATTCTTGTCTGCGACTTTTCCCCCGGACGCGAAATTTGACGTCAAGTTTCACCACCTTGGGGGAAAATAAAATAATCAGTAGTGTTCCGAGAATATTGACGTCAATTCTTCAGTTATCAGTGTCACTTTGGGGCCACCAAAGAAAAGCGTACCACGCACACTGCATGCACTAAATAATAAAACAGAACATCTTATTACCATAATAGAAGAGAAAAGCCAAGTAAATTGGGTGGTTTTCCTTGCCGATTGGGAAAAAAGCAACATCACAATTTTATCACCCATCTGTAAAATTAAGTTTCGTAATTAATGTACCATGGAGACGAAATCACAGCAGTCAAATTGACACTCCATAACAATCCACCCTCGCTATTTGGAATTGACCGGTCGTCTGTACTGTTCCCAATAAAACTGATCGTGCTTCAAACGCAAAAAAAACCAAAACCCAAAACACCCCAAAAACCCTATTTAAGAGACTGTTGGTCTGTGGAAATTGAAAGGGGCAATGCTTGACAGATGCATCTTATTTTAGGGTCTACCAATAAACGGATCTCCATGTATAAAATTTTGTGCAGTTGACGGCACATATATTTGTGTATTTAGATAATCAACCTACTAACAGGGCTCACTAGTTTTCAAAGTTGAAAGTAATTTAAAAATCATAGATGATGAGTTTTAAAGCCCAGCTCAACATTGGTATAAAAAAACATAACTGTTCTCAGATTTACATATACCTTGCATGGTATAAAAATAATGATGGTAAAAAAGTTCCTTCAAAATATTTCTGCCTGAAGTGTTATTGTTTTTTAAATAATGAATGAAATAATATCAAAAATTCATTTTCGTCTCAGTGTGACGAAAACTCTGCTTGATGGGAATGCGTACAAAATGCCGAATGCATTTTTACCGTTTGCTCGCAAATGAAACAACGAAATGAGCTGACATTTTCACAGGTTGGTTTTATTGTATAATATATCTTGATTTGTGCAAGGAATGGAAGGTATTTACAACCAGTTTACCAATGTTGAGCTGGGGCTTTAAATAGACTGGTTTGCCAAATACCTTAGAGGATAATGTGATAAATTTTCCCCTAGATTTCCGTTTAAAGAATTGATACACGTCAGAAGCAAAATGCCTGATTTTTCAATCCGAAATAAATTAGCACTTGAGTAGATTTTTAACGGGAAAACCTTCCACCATTGATTGATAAAGTCACGAGCTTCAACTTCAGTATTCCTTCATTTTTCTCCCCTCTTTTTTGCTGTTGTTGCAAATGATTATGATGTACTTGGAAGTCTGTTTATGCACAAAATCATCCATTATCTTGCTATATGGCATGTTCGTCAGCTAGTCTGTTTGAGAAATTTGTTGGTTGAGAGTTTGGCCTAGATAAGAGAGGCGACCAAGCGTGAAGAAAAACACTCGGTGAACTGGAACCGTTTTGGATGTGCATACACTCTGCAACAGGCTCATGAAACGACTGGGTAGGGTACAAACCTTGCAACCACTCTGGCTAGAAGGACTGTCTGTAACCCGCCAGGGCCAAATGCCGTCATGTGAGACAAGTCCGGAATGTACCACATTAGAAATACAACCAGTTCTCGATCTTGATCATTAATATTAAATAAGCGTCACCGAGTAGAAAATATTGATCATATTTTTGGGCTGAAGGATCAGAGAAGGTTTTCCTTCCACTTTGCAAGAACGCCGAGGTGCCAAAACGCCCAAGGGCATCTGGAACTATCAGCGGATGTACGGATCTTTATTGCCTGCAGTTGTACTTCAACCCCGTTTCTGTCCCTTAAAAAAACAAAAACAAAGTCATGGCGATTCTTCACAGTTTCCTTCTTGCGACTCTTCTTGCAGGTGAGGTTATTTCATGTATCTTTTATTCACAATTCCAAGCTCTTCGTAAAATGATAAAATTTCGGAGTTTGTACAATTGCTCAACATGCAAATTGTAAGGATTTCCTTTGTCGGTGTAATGCTACTGTCGAAATGTACTACACACACACAATGAATTAGATTGTTTTCACAGAAGCCATGTTGTTTTTCTTCTTTGCAAACGCATCAAATCATAGAGAGGCTTGAAGCTAAAATACTCTTGACTACCTATGGGGTTTAATTTCAATGAAAATATGCAACCCAGGACTAAAAAGTTGATGGAACTTATGCAATATAATATAGGCTACACACTGTGTATCATACAGTGTACAAGAGGTGACGGCTGACGTTTCTTCACTGTGCTGATGTGTGTTTATTAGGTGCATATTTATATTATATACATTTCTTGTTTAAATGAGTATTTGTTAACCATTAACTCCATTAAGCCATATAGGATGTCCCCTATACTGCTAATCTGTAACCAATATATTAGTTGTATTGACCAATATATGATTCTAACCAATGTGGGTTGGTTGAAAATTTAACCAATGAAGATTGTTTATGGATTGGTTGAAAAGTTAACCAATCTAAACAACCAAGACATGTTGGTTAGTATGCTAACCAAATAGATTGGTTGAAAAAGCAAAGCCATTTAACTTTGGTTATTTAAACCAATAAATTGGTTGGACACATATCTACCATTGGTTGAATTTGACCAATATATTGGTTATTTCAACCGTTTTTAGGGTGAGAGAGGCTTGAAGCTAAAATACTCTTGACCCCCTTGGGGCTACAATAAGGCCTCCAAGTCCGAATGATTTCGTTCGGGTGTGGCTGCTGGCTGTGGCCGTAGAACCGGACTTTACGACCCGTAGCCATCCAACAGTAGGTTTTAAGGATTTTACAATTTGCTTACAATCATTTTACAATCTTGGGGTGAACAAAGACAAGATTGACTAGAACGGGATTTGAACCTGCGACCTCCGGATTGTAAACCTGTACGCGCTCCACAAACTGAGCTAATCTAGCCCTAATGCTGGCGGTCTCCGTATTTTTTTCAATAATTTGTTCGGGGTGCCAAGCTATTATTTCACAAAATAAATAATTTGGTAGTTAGGACCTAATATGAAAATGTGTCTTAATATTGGTTATGTTTAATTTAACCAAGCAAAAATCTTCCTGGAATCTAACTGACAGTTTAGCCTTTATTATCCTCTCTCTGCTTGCCTAACTTTGCTTGAGCTCAGCAGTAATGTGACACTGGCCGTTGGTATTAAATCAATAGCCATATTAAAAAAAGGCAATATTTTACTTTCTTCTCCAGCAGCAGTTTCCACGGTTTCCGGGGAAGGATGCCAAGCCCCGCAAGTGACGTTTGGCACGACCCACAGCGGGGGTGACACTCAGGTGTTTGCGGCGACGGATATCATCCAGTACACCTGCAACTTCGGCCATTATCCGGTAGGATCTACAACAAGGGTTTGCCTGGGTGACGGTACATGGACGGGGAGCGACGATATCTGTCGGATCGGTGAGGGCAATTCACTGTTTTGTTTCTTCGTAATCAGCGGTGTAGCCAAGGGGGGCCTGGGGAGCACGTGCCCCCACAAATTTCCAGTGCCTAAGGTGCCCTCCCGTAAAAAAAATCTAGATACATGTAATTCTGACGATGACTAGAGCAGGCTAGTCGAAACGTTGGGACCAATTAATAAACTCACTCTGCGGCAGTGAAGTTAGCCGAGAAGTTCCCTCGATCCACTAAGCGAAAGTAGTAGTAGTAGTCCCGGCCGATTTCCTACCTCCCCAGGTAGTACTTAATAAGCAGGACAGTTCTTTTCAGAACTAAGTTGTCTCCTGAATTCCGAAATCTACTCCGCGGTAGTAGAATAATAGCAAGATAAGTTCTCACAAGAACAATCTACTGTATATTATAGCAAAGAAGATATAATCACATGGTGTTACCGCAAACCAAAAATACACACATGTAATTCATTACAAAACATGGTACCTGAGCCCCCCTTGTGCCCCCACCCAAGTGAAAAAATCCTGGTTAGCCGCTGTTTGTAATCTATAGATATACTGATTGTTTGAACCGTTTTGACAGTCAAAATATTGTCAATAACTTTTAAAATATCCCCTATGTGGGATAATACAGTTTTTAATATAAACCAGAGGGCCCACGGCCTGGGTAGGTACGTTTGGTTAGAGTCCAAGGCGGAGTTGGCAAAGTACCGAGTTTTGGGGCAATCGCCAGTGTAGAACCCGTAGGGGCTCGTCGGAGCTCAAATGCCCATCAACTGGCGGGACCTGGAGTGTCCCGGGTCCGGGCAGGGTGAAGTTTGTAAGGGCAAGGGCCCCAAGGACCCACAGCCTGGGGTAAAGTACTTTGACGGCAAAGTACATGACAATTAATCATGGACACATAGATTAGATTCAATGTGAAAAAAAAAATCAATTCGGAACAATCTTCCAGTGAAATATTTCTGTCTAAAATACTGTCAAAGTCGAGAGAAGTAGACTTAATGCCATGTCACACAGGGCAATTTTTACAGGCAACTTGGAGGGCAACCAACAGCATGCATGCAAGGAGCACTTCGACAGCACATCAGACGTTCTTCTAGATGTAATTTATTATCCACAAGAAAATAATAAGAACACTGAAATGTGAATGACTTTTCTTAGAAAACATAACTTGATGAAATTATCAAAGTTTTTGTTTTCATTTTTATTAATACACACACATTATAATAGATGTTAATTTTTGCATCGGGACAAGAATATTACTTGAGTTTTGCCCGTACACCGATGTGTGTTTTCACTCAGTACTTTCCCGAGTCATGTGGAAAAAAACCCCGAAACAAGCATATTCCTCGGGTGGGATTCGAACCAATGACCACCGCCTATCTAGAGCACATGTCTTATCAACTAGACTCCTGAGGAATATGCCTGTGAGTTTTTTTTTCACAGGACTCGGGAAAGTACTCAGTGTACAGTGTATAACACACATCGGTGTATGGGCAAAAGGCATTTTATAAATAGCAAACCCTACACTTTATCTTTCCTTTACGTGTAAAACTATTACAAGAGTGGAGTTCGGACACCATTTAAAAAAAAAAGTTACAGCAAATGTTGACAATGGGAGGCCTTTTCCAAACCAAGGCTTGAGTTCAGGCTCTGGCTTGGGCTATGTCATTAAATCTCAAAGAAGTTTGCATTTTGTACGGTGTTTCAGACAGCAAACGGAGCCCGGAGCCATAGGCAGTTCCGGAGCCTAAGCCAAGATTCTTGTTTCCCAAATTCTGGGTAGAATGGCGTACAACCGGACATTTTAAATGGGGGGGGGGGGGGGGAGCGGGGGGCAAAGTCTTTATTTGTGGATATCAAACCAATTATTTGTGCAATTTATTGGTCTCATGGGGGGGGGGGAGGAGGGACAAGGGTTGTTAGCTGGGGGGGGGGCTCCCTCTGGTTACGTCACTGGTGGACATTTATTTCACCAAAGAATTCGTTCTCATGCTGATGTGACCAGACGTAAACCTCCCTACAATGATTCACCCATGAGATTTGCCATTGGTTTTCAGAGCACAACATGTTTGTGTTGTGAATAGAAAGACCTCGTTTTTTTTCCTTTCTTTTTTCCCCTTCTGTGCTGGGAGCGTGCAAATCTGAACAATGTTGAAATGTTGCTCTTTCGTCTACGGTGCCGCGGGGCATATCAGCTTTGTCGACGGTGTACAACATGCTCGTTTTGAACCACTTTATGGCGTAACCCAGATTTAGTATACCCGCCTTTGAAATGTACTTACACAGATAAGCTGCCCATCGCTGGTAATGACAGTAGAACTAATGTTCTTTTACACTCTGTGAATCATTATAACGTATAAGTGTACGGAGCTTCATGAGTGACATGCCAAAAGCAAAGTCATATACTTTTTTAAGACGACTTATGGAACCTAATAGTCGTCGTAACGTAATATCTCTTCTCGCAAAAACAAGATCACAATGGCTGTAAATTATCTGGTCATCTTGATCAGTGAAATGGATCTTTAAGAACTCCGTAAGTAAAGTGAACCTTTTGAAATATACAAAGGCAGAGAGACATGAGATCCTGATCTTGAAGAAGTTAGCAAACCCACCACGTTGCTTGATTAAAACAGCTATGATTATTTATATTTGGCTTGTGGACCATGTGATTATATCTGCTTTGCTATATGCAGTAGATTGTTCTTGTGAGAACTTGTCAGAAGAACCAACCAGAGCAGTGCTGACTCTACACTGAAACCTCTGAATCCATAAAGAGACCAGCATCTCAACCGCTCTTAAGTCTCCTGACGATGACTAGAGCAAGCTAGTCGAAACATTGAGACCTTAATGAAAACTCACTCCGTGGCAGTGAAGTTATCCGAGAAGTCCACTCGATCCACTAAGCGAAAGCAATAGTACCGGCCGATTTCCTTCCTCCCCAGGTAGTACTTAATAAGCAGGACAGTTCTTTTCAGAACTAAGTTGTCTCCCGAATTCCGAAATCTACTCCGCGGTAGTAGAATAAATAGCAGGGCAAGTTCTCGCAAGAACAATCTACTGTATATAGCAAAGTAGATATAATCACATGGTGTTACCGCAAACCAAATATACATTGATACCTCACCATGCAATGCCTCAAAACCTATTAGCTATGATTATATATACTCTCACTTAACGGGCATTTTTCTTGCTTTTCAAACTGGACCTTGCACTTGAAATAATATAATCAGTCTTTTTATTGATACCATCCTTGACATTATGCTGGAAAAGTTTCAACTACCCTCTCCCGACCCCAGAAAAACAAATCAAAAAGCACAGTGACTTTTGCGCTCAGTTTCACCAGTAGTCTATGACACCTTTTATGTTTCAGACCGGAAAGAATATTGCGTGACGGTATTTATCAATCAGCAGACGCCTTTAAATTAAGATGGACCAACTATCAAAAGGAAAAATATGTTGTTAAAATAGCTACCATTGACGATTAATAAAAAGGAAAAATATGTTGTTAAAATAGCTACCATTGACGATTAATAAAAAGAACCAGCGTTTGCAGTCACGTCTGCAAATTTTACGGTCCCCGGCACTTCTTCCTGTACCTCACGCTTCATGCACACTCTAAATGCTTATCAATTTACCATTCTTTAAAAGAAAACTATAGGTACTTGCACTGTTAGGCAGCGTAACTTTTCCTTATGAAGAAAAGATTTCCTCATTTTCCAACAAAGTTTGAAAGTGCACACGAAATGTCAAACATGTTGTCTGTAACCCTTACGGTTAAACTCCCTGCTCAACATTAGTAAAGTGTCTGTAGCTGCCACAATTCTTTGCAGAAATCACAATATGTACTAAAACTAACCTTTGAAAGTTTCAGCTCATTTCGTTGTTTCATTTGCGAGAAAACGGTCAAAGTACATTTGGCATTTTTATATGCATTCTCAGGCAGAGTTCTCGTCTCACATGAGACAAAAATTAGTGTTGTATCTTATTTCATATATTATTCAAAAACGCCAACACTTCAGACAGAAATACTTCAAGGAAAGTTTTCTACCATCATTGTCTTTATACCATGTGAGGTATATGTAAATCTTTGACTATTTATGTTTTTCTTTCTTACTAATGTTGAGCTGGGGATTTACAGCACATTAACAACAATGGTACTTGTCAAAGACCAATATCAGCACTTTATGTAACCCAACATATACATGAAATAAAAAACCCGTGAAAGTTTAAGCTCAACCCGGTCATCGGAGTAACCAGACTATAGTGAAAAACACCCTGATATGTTTGCATCCTCGTCAAACATCGAGTTTGGGTCTCGCGAGATCAAGACTAAATTGGTTTACTCATTTCTCAAAAAACCACAACATTTCAAGCATAAATATTCCAGGGAAAGTTTTCCACCATGACTGTGTTTATACCACGTATAAGTTTCGTGCAAATACGTGTGAACGACCCAAAGTTATGCGCACTCTGTTAAATGTAAATTTATGAAGCACAATTTCCGTATAATGTTTCCCGCCTTTGTTTGACGGCCCAAAATTGTGAAATTATTATGAGGCAAACGTGACATTTTTTAGCTTCGTTATTTCTCAAATGAAGCCCGTCTATTGATACTATTTTAACAAACATGTCATGCGCAGTCTTCCAAGGTTAACATGAAGTGTAGTTTTTTGTGTGAGCTTCAGCAGCCAACACGTTCATTGTATTTCGACACCTAAAAAATGTCAAGCTCTGACAATGGTCCAATACCTGTTCAGATTACCCTGGATTGGGTGTCTTCTGACTGGATAGGGTGAGCGATTATTGAGAAATACTGACGGTTTGTCTGTTTTTTTGTTATGTAATTATTATGGTGGTGTGTCACAGGGGTGCACAGCTTGAATAATACCCGGGTGGAGGAAAACGGGTGAGGGGATTTATAACTTCGTCAAAGGAAATCACGGTGCAAATACACGTTCGGTTCTTTTCTTCTTCTTGTTTTGTGAATTCTCCCACAAAGTGATACTTTTGTGGTGTGTCACGGGGGGGGGGGGGGTGTACTTTGAAGAATACTCCACAGAGAAAACGTGGGATTTCTGTGATATCTTGGAGCTTACAAAGTGTGAGTGGTTTCTGATGACGGTTCACAAGGTTAGCCAATACAGTACGAGAAAATTATCACATTTTTAATTGTTGGTCAATGCACAGACGGCAAGTTTCAATTAACTACCAGCAAGTACCAAGTTCCAAATACTAAGTTCCAAGTACAAAGTATACCAAGTACCAAGAACCATGTAACAAATACCAAGGATCAAGTACTAAATACCAAGTACAAAGTACAGAATGCAAAGGACCAAATACCAAGTATCAAGTACCAAATACAAAATACTTAATACCAATTACCAAGTACCCAGTACCTGTAACAAATGCCAAGTACCAAGTACTAAATACCAAGTACCAAGTACAAAATACCAATTACCAAATACCAAGTACCAAGTACCAATTACCAAGTACCAAGTAGCAAGTACAATGTACTAAATACCAAGTACCAAGTACCACGTACCAAGTACCATGTAACAAATATCAAGTACCAAGTACTAAATACCAAGTATCAAGTACCAAGTACAAAGTACTAAATACCAGGTACCATGTGCCAAATACTGAGTATCAAGTACCAAGTACCAAGTACCAAGTACCAAGTACCAAGTACCAAGTACCAAGTAGCATGTAGCATGTACAAAATACCGAGTATTAAATACCCGGAACCAAGTAAAGTACCAAGTATTAGGGTCAGACCTCGGGGATGTGGTACCGCTTCTCCAATAATAATACTGTATGTAATCTTGGCACAGAAATTGTACGCATTGCCAGCAGTTTTGCCTAATCCTCCAAAAGGTGTATTTCACCTTGATTCGATCAGTAAGTTTTAAACATGCAGAAATGATCTTTGTCCGATACAAATACTATAAGGACTGTACCTTATCTTGATTCAGAGAGTAAGCGTACTGGAGAAAGCAGTTTTTGCCAACAGTCCAAATGATGGACGTGTAACTTATCTTGATTCAAGGAGATTAAGCATAACAAGCAACGACAGATTTATCGACTATTTCAAAACTCTACTTCAGCTCGATTCGATCAGACTGAGCATTGCCAAAGAAGACGTTTTGTGGACACTACCATTGCTACACTTTATAGTGAGTTAAGAACACCAGGAGCAGAAGTGACAATATTACTAATGTTGTACCTTAACCTACTTTCCTCATTTCCACAGATGTAGCATCATTATCTCTGGCGTGTATTGGTGGCCTGGCGGCTATTTTAATCTTCTTCATACTTTCCTGCTGGATAGTAACAAGGTAGGTCTTACTCCCTGTAAATATAGCTCTAATGGCAGACATTTGACGACGCTAGGTGGCAGCAGACTTGCCAGGTAAATTTCCATTGTTCTTTGAAATGTTCGCATGCTCAGAACTACCTGGTAAGTCTGCAGCCATCTATCGCTCAAAAGTCTTCCCATGTTTTACGTTAGTACGCATCGAGATTTTATCATAAAGTCCGACTAACTACCTCTGGTAGTTAACAATACTGTAAACCTGGTTGCAGCCATGTTTATTGTTTTTCCTTTCTAATCTAATCAAAGCGAGGCTGGAGGTACAAAGAAGTGTGGCCCTTTTCAGTATACTGAAAATTAGTTGTCATTATTGTTAATGCACAAAGTGGAATTGAAACAGATTGTTTAGAAACATTAAGCCTCCCTTGAAGCAATTGGCCCTTTTTGAAGCCACGGCTTACAGGCTGGGGCTCCGTCCGCCTGTTTGATGCCCAGTAAGGAAAGCACACGTTTTCTAAATAGCTGACGGAGCCCAAGCCCAAAGCCCAAGCCCAAGTCTTGGTTTCGAAAACGGCCACAGTTTCTCCTCCTCAATTTCAACCCCCAAACAAATACCTAATTATAAAAATACAAAAGAAAAAGGTGGAATAACCTTTTTAAAAATCCTTCAAAGTGCACATTGCTTACTTTTCACATTGTGCTTCATTTTTGTGTACGCGGTTGAAGGGAAATAGCGTGCAAGTTGAACAATGCGTTTAGCATTTGCAATGTATGCAGAACGTTTAGGGATTTACCTGTATTCAATTACGCTTGTCAAGAAAACTCTCATTTTTGGCTTAAAAAAAAAGGTGTGGAAACATTTGTGAAAGACTTTTGTTGATAACTTGTTTTGAAGACCTGTCAGTTACCTGACTTAAAGTGGTGAACGTACGCGAATTCTCCTCAGTGGTAAGGTGGTATTAAGAAACGGGTATAGACTCTGAAATGAATCTCTCCCTCGGCTGATCGGTCAGCATTTCTAGGATGCAAGACCATGACCAACAAACTTGTAATAGGCTGACTAGTAAATACGGCAGGATACATTGGTTAAACATCTCTAAACATTTCCCCCACTCATTCAAACATGTTTACCCCAAATCGAGACTTGGAGGGAGTTTAGTCTGACACCTCTGTTTGTAGAATGGAAATCAGAATGTATGATTGTTCTTGGGTACAGGGAACTTGGCGAAGATGGTGATAGTCAAACTTAAAGGTCAATTAAATGACCTTCACCCAGATCATTTGTAAGTAATGAATGTGCTCGATGGCCAAAAATGCTCGATCAAAGGTACTAAAAAACAAGCTTACGTCATTGAAGACAATCTACCCAACGGCCTTTATAAACATCTCTTGCACAGCTACGGTTCTTTGTCTTCATCATCCATTATCGAAAACCCAGGTGTGAATGTGAAAAGTTAACCCCACGTTCATTACTTTTCCCCGTGGAAAGTAAGAAAGAGAAGAAAAACAAAATGGAAAACCTTTCTATCCAATGAAGAAACAAAATACAAAGGGTGGAATGTATCGCTAGTGGTGCCTAAATTAAACCTACATACCCATATCAGTCGCCATTGTGAAATATATTGGGTTGGGCTTTGGATTTTATTGAACTTAACAATATTGGACACACTTCGATAACTAGTCTCTATCAGGTATTTGAATGGTCGGTAGACGGGGGTTTTGGCACAGTTTCCATTCGTCCTTGGAAGACTTTCTGTTTGAAGGCATAATGTTTTTGTTTGGTTGCTTGTTAGGGTGTTGGGTTGTTTGTTTGTGTTTGCGTGTTTGTGTGATTTTTTTGTTGTTAAATTTATACATTTAATCAAATCAGAATGTCGTTGCTTAAAGCCCCAGCTAAACATTGGTAAATATGTTTGTACGCATTCCTACAGGCAGAGTTCTACTGAGACCAAAACATTGTGGATCTTATTTAATGTATTATCTAAAAACGATAACTCTTCAGGCAGAAATATTTCAAGCAAAGTTTTCTTCTATCGTTATCTTTATACCATGTAAAGTATATGTAAATCTGTGAACATTTATGCTTTTCTTCCTACCAATGTTGAGCTGGGGCTTCAATTCAAATCACGGTTAGTTTTTTTTTTATTTTATTACGATAATTATATGAATTCAATAATTGTACAAACAGAGGCCGTCTAGGGAAAGTCAAAAGAAAAAAAAGGGGAAAAAAATGTCATCGTAAAACATGTGCCCTCTCAGACAGACCCCGCTCAAACAACAGGTTCTCATGAATGCCGAACCTTCATTATAAATATTTCGTCAATGTCTCTGAAGGACGGGATTTGTTTTGCCGGACTAGCTTTTGTATCACCTTGATGCAAGCATTACCGGATCCCATAACATAAAAACATACGCGTACATCAACTACCAGTAAAAACATCAACTTGAACAAGTCGCAGCAATTTTCCTTCTTACTCAAGTCCCCCCTCCCATCATCATTCTTTGTACTTCAGGAAGTGGTAGAAATCGGTAGACATGGAACATGGACTAGGTCTTCTTAACAATGAACTGTAGGGAGCCAAGTGACTCTCTCTTCCTTATTGATCTAGCGAGGTTGTTATCAGTTATCCGAAAGCTAGACATCCTTCAGTCATTAAGGATTTCGGCCATACAGCCCAAAATCCATTTTTTGTTTATCATTAGTTTGCTGGTTTGGAACACTCGCACAAAAACAGGTTGGAAAAGCGTAAATTGGCCAGTCTAATTTGAGACGGGCTTTGGTAATAACAGAAGGCAGCGGCGTAACTAGAGTAAAACTTTAGGGTGGCACGAATGGGTGCACCATTTTTTCTAGAGGGGGGGGGGGCACTTTTGGCCAATTAAAACTGAAGTTTCCGTTTGTATTTTTCCTAAACAAGCCATTTCAGCGCTCTTATGTTATGCCGTTTACTATGTTTTATAAATAATCTGACGTGGAGGTAAAATACACTGTCTGCCTGTAAATAGAAATAAAAAGAGAGAACAAAAAACACGTTTTTAAAACATTGAAATTATTACATAAAGGCCTATAAAATGTAACATTTTAAAATGTCCAGATTTCAAATGGGGTGACCTGGGGGCACGAACATCAGTTGGGGGGGGGGGGGGGCACGGACATCACTTTGGGGGAGGCACATGCCCCCCCCCCCCCCCCGTGCCGGTAAAATACAAAGTAATGTGCCTCTACATTGTAGTTCATTAATTGCCTTTTCGCTTTGCAGGAAAAAGCGTGCGCAAAGACGAGCTGAACGCCGGCTCACCATACAGAGAGAAAATGAGAAACAGAGGGCTGATGGAGGTCTGAACGGCCCAGCTGAGATCCACGAAGCCACCTACAACTCACGGAAGAGCCAGATCGCTGAGCGTAGCGACTCAGGTCTCCAAACAGACATAGACAATGACGAGACCAACCTCAACGACTTCGTCCTGATAGAAGACGAAAACACGATCGACAGTCCGACCGATAATCGATCAGCTTACACATCTGACTTCCCGGCAAGCGTGGATGACATCGAAGGATAGTTTGCATCGGCTGTATAAAGAAAACTGTAAAAGTGTTTTACATAATAAGGTGATACAATATTGTTTTGTATTACAAAATAATGTAAATTTGGAATAAGTTGTACCGGCATTTCATTTTTTTTTAAATGCCAGCAAAACTACTACTTCTTATGAAGTTGGGCAAAACTACTACTTCTTTTAAAGTCAAGACAAGGTACAACACTGGTGATTTTAGCAAAACTTTTTCTACGGAAATGTTTACTTAATTTCCGTACTCTCTTTGAATCAAGATAAGGTACACTGTTTTGGGAAAGCTGACGTAGGCCCATATACACATCATTGGAAGATTGGAAGAACAATACTTATCAGCTTTGCAAATGTAACATTTTTGTCGATATGAAATTGTTTCGATTTGAGTGGTAAATTGTGCCATAAATGTTTTTAATATTATCATAGACAATATATATATTTTTTGTAGTTGCTTTTGAAAATTGAAATAGGTGTAAATAGATATTTATATAGTTGTCTTTTTGTTGTTGTTTTATGGCACAACAGAGAATGAGGAATGGTAGTGGTTGGCTGCCGAGTGAGGTGAGAGTGAACTTGATGTGTTTGGTTACACTTTCAGTTTTAGTGTTTTTTTTTATCTGTTTCACTTTTAAGGGTGTAGTACGGAAGATTGACTGCTTTGAGGGCAAGTCGCGTTGTGATTCCACACGTCTTGCACCGAGTGTGTTAACTCCATATTCAGCCCAATGTCTAATAAACGTGCGCATTCTCACGGCAGGTCCCAAACATTAGAATGAAAAGCACGGAAATCATTTTAAGTGTTTTTCTCAGGGTTATGGATTCTGAATCACAGTTACAGTTTATCTTATTTTCACTGTAGTTTCCTTGTATCAACGGATAATAACAACAAATTGAGAAAAACCAGTTCGTTTTATTTGTTTTGCGTCATGTAAATTTGGTTCACACACGCCCTCACGCGGTCAAAAATTGGAATAATTTTCACAAGCTAAACAGTTAGAATGAAAATCAGCCTAACTAGATTGAAAATCACTCTTTTCGATTGAGGCCAGGGACAAATCTTTTGCAGTTTGTCCCTAGTTTTAATCGAATAGAGTAAATTTCAATCGAAGATTGAAAGGTGTGAATAAGGTGTGTTTATTAAAAACTATTACGTTGAAAAGGACCGTTTCGAATGCAATTCAGTTTTACATTTCTTTCTGTGGGTGCTGTTAACTGCGATCTGCAACTTAAAAAAAAAAAAAAGGTTTAATTTTGGTTTTTTTTGGTTAAAATCCTGCAGGATGTCAACGTACACATATTAACACTCCGTTTGTAAACAAATGTTATGTAATCCACCAAAAATGTTGTCAAAAATTCTAAAACGTTCACGATTCTCTATTTACACCTGACCATTATACCATGAAGATTTTCATTATACCATGAACCATGAAAATTTAACTGAAACACGTTCATTTTTAACTACAGTTTTTCATTTTTCACTTGGTTTTTTTTTGGTAATCTATAGCAACATTTCTTGAAGGTGTATTCAAAATATTAAATTCATGCTGTTTTTCTTCATAAAATGTTGCTGCAAAAATAAATTAAGAAATTGATGAACTTTAAAGAAATATTTTGTTTAGGCTTTTAATTTAATACCTTTTCTGAGCTACAAAATGTGACACATTCTTTACTCCAGAATATTATTGCATCATAATATACAAAAAGAAAATATGCAAACATTTTAAAGACAATGCATGCTTAATTATTGGAAATTTTTTGAAAAAAATGGTTGTCCCTACAGGTTTGTTTGTGGATCGAGTGCGAATAATTTCAGTATTTAAGGAGGGGATAGAATTTTGTATCCCTGGTTCCTCAAACCTGACCAGCGATGAGGAGGGGATAGAATTTTCTATCCCTTGTTCCTCAAACTCAGCCGTCGAAGAGGGGGGGGGGGAATAGATTTTCTATCCCTTGTTCCTCAAAACTGGCCGGCGAACAGGAGGGGATAGATCTTTTTATCCCTTGTTCTTCAAACCCAAACTATTGTGGTCATTAAATAGAAAACAGAAATAAAATATTCAGTTGAAGCGGTTTTGTAGTAAAATTTTGTCGCTGATTGTATGACCAAAACAACGCGATTGAAAATGTGCATTAAATTGCAAACACTGGAATTTATTCATATTGAAATTGTTAGCGTTACAAAATGAGATTTATTTGTAAAATCTGTAAAATTTTGGGGAGAAAACAGTAAACGAAAAATTCGTAGCTATAAATTTTTGTTTTTTTATCAATTTTTGGACTAAAAAGATGATTTTTTGCTGTAAATTTGAAAAATAACAAAAAATGAAAAAGTGTAGTTAAAAATGAACATCAGTCTTCGCCTAAAACAATTTCCATCAATGCCCACCCCTCTATGAATTCTCACAAGAATTATACACAAAATCTCTCAGCCAAGGGCTAGTAGCGACTCGAGGCTGTCACCAATCTTGCCTCCCAGATGGCTTCCAGTTGGATTTATATCTCCGAATTTGTTGTATTAGGATCTAAAGGGTCTATATCTGTTGGTTTAGATCATCTTGAAAGGGATTGTTTTGACCAAAAGTGAAATATTACACGCTGTTATAAAAACGTCTTAATAGAAACAGAACGTTTGTGTAAGTATGTGGTTAAATTTTGTGGTGTTTTGTGGTGTGCAATCCTTCCAGATGATTTTTTTGATGGTTTGGAATTTCTTATATCACTCTCCAAATGTAAAAGAGGGGAAACCCACTCGTTTTGGCCGACGGTATCTTCAACTTAAATCAGGGTGAAGTTCGCTCCAATTTCACTCATAAAGGGTGATGCACTGTGAGTTTCACTCTGAAAAGAGCCAAACTGAGAGAGTGAAGTTGTCACTCTTTTCCATTTAGAGAGAAGTAATGAGTCTATATTTAATGATTTTGGACCATCTGAAAGGGATTCTGTTCATCCAGAGAATTAACTAGGTGTGAAATAAACATTTGTAGTTATTGAGAAGATTGATTTCAGTTGACTAAACTACTGTGGCAATTTTTTTTTCTTCACAGGAACTAAAACATGAAGTCTGAAAGCTAATTCCCGCAAGTGGATCTGTTAATATTCATAATTTTGTTTAACAAAGTGTTTGCTTTTAAAAGAAAATTGTAAATTTCTGATTGATGCATGTTTATTTTCACATGTACTTTTGTAATTGGCAAATTGGTTTTAATTGGTTAGCTGGAACAATACAAATTATACCAAAATATGTAAATAATTAATGTTACCACGTTGGAAATTTTAATGGTTAGACAACGGATAGTAAGAAAGAAAATGTTTTTAGATTCTGTAAATTGAACCAAATTCCTTTTTTAAATAGTATGTGTATTTTTGTATGTGTTTATAGCAATGTAAGGTTAAGCTTTATTAAATTTTATGTTTTTAATGTTCATATGAAAATGGTCTGGAATGTCTCTCGGCAATTTTAGCACAATTATTAGCTCAGTTGGTAGAGCGTCGGTACATTGAGTCCGTTGTCGCAGGTTCAAGTCCCACTCCAGTCAATTTTTCTTTGTTCACCCCAAAATAGGGCACAATTATTTGAAAACAAATTGGTTCCGGTTGCACAGATTTTTTTATTTCTGTCCCTTCGTTACACAAATCCAGAGACAGGTTGACTTCAGAAACATTGTCTCTCTGCTGCATTTCGTTTTATTGAGTAGCTTTTACTTACTGCATATTTGCCTGAAGGACATGATGCGGAGCGATCCCATTTTTGTATGTGTGTTTCTTTCCAAAGGCCTATTAAATTGAGTGTAATTTTATTCACCTTATTATGTAAGTCTTTTATTGCTATTTTCTTGTACTTGTAATTGTAATTGCTTTTTGTAAAGCACCTGTATGGGAGCTTTTCAACAAATGGATTTGGCGCTATATACATTGTTATTATTATTAATATTAATAAGAACTCATGGGTCGTGGCGTATGAGGGTTATGCAAATGGCTATGACCGGATCGGTGAAAAGCCCTATTCTCCACTGGTCGCTTGATTCGGACACAACCCACACATGGCAAGCGATTCGTACTCCGAGCATGGCGTGCGATCCTTTATTAAACGATGCCCAATTACGGATTGCCAATCGGCCAAAGAAATCAGCCTTAACGACAAATTTGTAACTGTTGCTTGCAGATTTGGTAATCCTAGTCCGCATTGTGAACATTCTAGCCAAATCGGTCAGAAATTATCCAGTTGTACGCGCTTAGTTTGTCATATGGGCGCCGTTTTCTTCAGTTTGTAACGTTCTCACGTCACATAAGACACGCATGGCTTTACGGCCTCACACACGGCACGGCTGATGACCGATATCACACAACCTCGTTCCGGTGAATGTTCACTAGATTGCCAGATGAACGAAGCCACTCTGAATTCTAAGTGAAATTTAAAGGTAAGAATATAGGAATGGTTAAGCTGATAGTGCAATGTTCTTACTTTGTGTGATTCAATAATATGAAGAAGAAAAACAAAACTGAAAATTTGGGCCCAATCCGTCGTCTGAGTCAGGAGAAAACAATGCAAAACCGCACACTTTTCAGCATGTAAGCACATTGTCCTTATCTTCGATTGTTACAACCGAAATTAAATTCTATTTTCTTGACTTTGATTTTTTTGAGACAGAAATATTTCTATGAAAGACTGGTACCAATAAAAAACATTTTTGGGCTGATTTATATCCAATCCTTTAGTGTACCTTTAAACGACAACTTTTAAAGTGACGTTTTCATTGTCAAATGATATTGTTTTGTTTGTACGTTCATTCTTTATGAGTAAATTTGTTTTTCTCACCAGAAAGAGACAGCTCAATTGCAATAATAAAGTAAAATGAATGCAAATTCCGGTTTCGTGTTTCAGTTTTGATGTTTTTCGACATTGTATACTTTGACCGTTTTGACAAGGTAAAGTGTAAAAAAAATATCGATTTCCATACTCGAATTTACACTTTTGTTTCGGAGATATACAGTTCTTGATGTTTTTGACATTGTATACTTTGACCTTCTTAACAAGGTAAAGTGTAAAAAAAACATCGATTTCCATACTCGAATTTACACAGTGTTTCGAAGATATACAGTTCTTGATGGGTTTCCCCCTATATCACCAATTTCTGTATCTGACCTTTAATTACATGTGTGTGGCATTTCAACTTGTGACAAGCTCAACAAGGAAATTCTGAAACAAAAATCATCATCATTACGACCTCATGAACTTGCAGGCAGTTGGCAAATCTTTGGGGGAAAAACACGGGATATTGCTCTTGTTTTTGAACGAGGTAAAACGTCAGTCCACACTTCCTGTACACTGCAACATGTTCTCGATGCGGTCCCAACACAAACATCATAAAGGAAGCTGGTTAACAGATAATGAAGTTACAGATTGATGATGAAAAAAAATGCCTCTACTCGTTTATTTACTTAATGATTAAACACAGCGATTTCTAAACCATTATGTTAATTTTCTTCTTATACAATCATCAAGCCAACGGATATAATTTATTAGTAAAATAAAATTATCCTTCAGTGTCAAAATGAAATATTGCATTGATAAGGAAAGTGACAGTCATATCAGTACAAATCTTCCAGAGAAAAAAAATTCCGCCTGGAGTACATTCAAAGTTGGCATGTAGAATTTTAATACCTCCCCCCCCCCCAAAAAAAAAAAAAAAAAAGAAGAGGAAGAAGAAGAAAAAAATCCCCAATGTTTATTTTGAGTGCAGCAACTCGAAGTGAGACGTAGGCCCACAAGCGTACACGAAATCCTCGACAACACATACGTTGTCGATGTTTTCTCCAAAACCGGACCACCGAATTTAAATAAACAACAACATTTTGGTTGATTGAAGGATTGGCATTCAGTCGTCACAATACGTTTTAAAGAAATAAATGTATTACCTTATAAACACCAGAATTAAGCCGTCATAACCTTACTTAAAGTTGCGTGGCCCGATTTTCGCCGAAATGCTTAAAAAAATGTTTTACAAGAATTTATGATGCACCCTAAAAACGGATTGGTTAAAAACAACCAAGATGTTGGTAGATATGTGTCCAACCAAGCTTATTGGTTAGTCTAACCAAGATATTGGTTGGATTTAACCAAAATGTTGATAAGTTTACAAAGATTTGTTGTTAAATTAAACATTATATTGGTTAAATTGACCAGTAAGCTTGGTTGGACACATATCTACCAATACATTGGTTGTTTGAACCAATCTGTTTTTAGGGTGTGGTATACTGTTTTAAAACGAAAAAACAACAACAAACAACTACACAAACACACACACCCACACGAACTCACACACACACATCTTTCAAATATGCCACGGACAATGCACAAAATTCATGTAAGATGCAAAAATTGTTGTACATGGCTGATAGGTGTGAGATGTCGAGAATCGGAAAATAATTCATTTTTAGGCTTTAGTTAACTAAATCATTGTGGATTTTTTGTGTGCAATACCTCAAATGAAAGCATAACTTTCTTAGATCTGTTAAAAAAAAAAAGTATTTAAGATTTTAATTCAAAAATTTTGAATCAAGTTGTCCAGAAAAGGTGCCTACATCTTAAAGCTGTAAGAAATGTCCTATTCATACGATCCTAGGAAATAGAAAGTCACCATTGAATGCAGTTTCCACATTTTCGGTTCCATCCTTTCCCCTTTTCCTTTAAATTACTTCTTTGTCCAGACCCTACATAAATCCCACTTTCTCAGCCAAGCACATCGTGTTTAACGGTGAGAAAAACAAACATTCAACCTTCAGTTTTCTTTGTCCTTCCTTCTGCTCGCCGTGAGACATGAGTTTCACCTTTGACCCCCTCTCTTTCTCACGAAAAAATGTTGCGCGTCTTTTGTTCGTTCGGTGTTGTAGACAATTTTTGGTCGCCGATTTCCTTTCTCCTAACACGTGGGGGAATTTAAAACACCAGTTTTGGGGGATAGGTTGAATTCGTAAATCCTATATTTGTTTTCTTAAAAACATAAGGGGGTGGTTCACTAATGGTATTCGGGTATGTTACATACAGTATTTTTGAATTGTTTTTTATGATTTTTTTTGTAGAGAAACATATCATTCAAGTTATGTCATAGAACAAACCCCAAAACACATTAAAATTGGTAAAACTTTTATGTTTTAATACCAACAGCTCATTATTGCATATCACGCAGCGATAATCGACTTTTAAAGCTTATTAAAAATAATGTTTGTTATTTTTTTTTTTTTTTTTTACCGTTGATGAGCCTTTCAGTATGGAATACTGTTTTACAAAAGTGCCAAGCATTGTTCAATTAGTTTGCATGAATATTTCGTTTGACAGTATTTCGGCTGTTAGCGGACGGATTGTCCATTTTTTGATGTAGTTTCAATTTGTATACAATAATGTGGGCTTCCTTGTTTACCAAATAATGTCAAACCACTTTTGAGGTTTTACATGTCGGGTAGCCATAACGGTTTCGGTTTTGCAATACCTTGTGATCGATATCAGATGATAAGAGCAGCAAGAATCATGTTTCTGTGTATGATCTTTGGATGACGATTCTTTCAACAACAATCGACAAATGTCAATACAGTAGTGACGCTAGTGTGAAAAACCCGAATACGCTCTGCTACAGGCCGTTCGTTTGCTTCCTTTAGATGTTTCCCTTTTGTAGCCTTCAAGCTCTACCAAAATGTTCTTAGAATTTGCTTCTCCTGTTCATCCTCATATTTTGAGAGTCACAAAAAGATCCGAAGATTCATCTGTAACGCCTACATTCTGTCCCCCGCCCCAGCCAGCCAATCTGAGCGTTTCCGATGCTGTATCGTCACAAGAGGGCAGCACACACCACGCGTTTCAGCTCATTTATACGGAAGTATTTAGTATTTCGCTAGCATAAACAAAAAGAGAAAGGTTTCGAAAGAAAGTGGTCGCAACTGTGAGTGACACTGACTCATCAATAAGTTGACACGATCCAACAAAAGGCAGGTTCCACTTTCATATCCTCATAACAAGTAACCCGAATAACTGTGGAGGTGTATTGAATTCACGTTTGAGGACAGATTTTGTTTTAATGAAATCACACATCGCAAGGGTTTACGCTCCCATCACATTCCGTCGGCTGTTTTTCACGAATGGTTTTCTTTACTTCAAAGAGCAAACAAAACCAAATAACGATATCATACTTTTGATCTAAACAAAAATGTTTGCTTTTATTCACAGACTTCCCCAGTCCGGCCTTTGCCATGGCAACTACTCAAAACACTCAAAGCGGACGTGCCACTTTGCAGTTAAAACAACAATTTTTGTATGTTGTGTTTCACGTTCTTATACAAGCTTGTTTCGATGAAAACAATATCGAAACAAGCAAGTGGTAATTTCGGTGACGTCTTAATGCTATTTCCTCAACTTTGACAGTATTTTTCGGCAGGATGAATAGTAAATACTGGTAGAAACTGTGTGTTTACAGACCGAAATTACCCCCCCCCCCCAAAAAAAAAATAAATAAATAAAATAAATAAAATAAAATAAAATAAAATAAAATAAAATAAAATAAAATAAAATAAAATAAAATAAAATAAAATAAAATAAAATAACATAAAATAAAATAAAATAAAATAAAATAAAATAAAATAAAATAAAATAAAATAAAATAAAATAAAATAAAATAAAATAAAATAAAATAAAATAAAATAAAATAAAAAAAAAAAAAATAAAATAAAATAAAATAAAATAAAATAAAATAAAATAAAATAAAATAAAATAAAATAAAATAAAATAAAATAAAATAAAATAAAATAAAATAAAATAAAATAAAGAAAAAAAATATAAATAAATAAATATATAAATAAATAAAAAATAAAAATCTGAAATTACAAATAATATTCTCCACCTTTAACAGTGGTTGCTATATAATTTAAGTTCAGTGTTTTTTCTACATACTTACATATTTACTATGAAGCCAGAAGAATACATCAGTAGTCCGTATGTTTTGTGTAGATGTTATCGTCGGCCGCACAACGAACCGTCGTAACGGTCAAACATTTGTTTCTAAATTGTTGTAAAAAAAAAAAAAAAAAAAAAAAAAAATGATGAAAAATTCAGTGTCTGTGACGTCAAAGAAGGAACTATGCATCGTGCCTTTATTTTGCATCAATTATGAGGAACTCAAAAGCAGATAAAAAAACATGTGGACAAACACAAAATCCACTTGCAGTTTCTCATAAATAGATCACCAACAGTTGGAATAATTATGATGATTCTTCGTAGCTGACTATTTGAATGGGTATCGATACTAGGACAAGTCTATTTTTGTGCATTCCGTGGCCTGTGCAGTCAATCGTTTCTCACACACACACATGCACCCACTTCTTGCTGTAGGTGTTTGAATGGATTTGGTAGTTGAACTGACACCGGGGTGAGCGGTGTGCTGCGACGAACTAAAACCGAGTTATATCGTCGATGAAAAGACGAAAAAAGAAAAAAAAAGAAAAGAAAAGAAGAAAACAAATCTCAACAGGGAATTGAACTCTATTGTTGGATTTGTTTTTCTGTCTTCCTGTGTGAAAAAAGTTGGTTGCTGTCGTACATGGAAAGTATGATTAAATAATATGCGCTGACGGGTTTGCTACGTGTACCGAGTTCATACTTGCGGTGACAAAGGACGACTGTAGAAAAAAACCAGAGGAACGATTAGGGAGATCTGTTCATCGTAGACTATAATTGCACTACAGTGAACTTGGGGAACTTTGCCAGTGGAACTATAGCCATGGACACGATGCACTGGCAAGCTAGTATCCTGTTTTTTTAAAGGAAGTATATCATATAGTTTTATTTTGTTGTAGTCGGTTCGTGAGCGATCACCGTGTGACCAGCAATGGCCGTTGTTTGGCGACAGATAACGGCGTGGAATCTGGTGTTGTTTCCGGTGCAGATGTGGCTCTGTCTCAGTGGTTTGATGCAACAGTCAGGTAAGTTCTTAAGTAGTTTGTGTTTGCCATTTATGTTAATATTTTACATGTTAGATATTCATCAGTGCAAAGGGGTTGATTTTCACTGAACTGTATGACGTTGAGAAGTCATAAATATTAGACACAGAAATGGTTAAATCACATTGTCTCTCTTCAACTTTTTGTCTAATTAGTCCTGCAAAGGCAATATATTTATGTGATCTTTGAATACAATTCGTAAATTCCTCAATAAACCAAAAAAAGATTGTACTTTTGTTACCCTAAAGCTCGTAGAAACTTACATGAATTCCCTAAAATAAGAAAACACATCGGTTTGAATATTGTATCCAACACGTTGAGTGTTTGTGCTGCAATGGTTTCGGAACAAATGTTGAAATCATTGAAATCAATCAGTTTTTAGAGTGACATTGCCAACTTAAAGAGCTTTAATCAGACCATGTTTTTTTAACGTAAACAGCGAATAACACCAGTTCAAAATACTTAATGGACAGTGGCGTGACCAGAGGGGACGTGGCAGGGGCCTGATGAGCCCTCCCTCGCTCAGAACCCTTGCCACCCCCTTTTGCCCCAAGATGAAACCGACAAAATTCACAAATGAATGGCCCCTCATCCCAAACTATGTCTTTGCCCCCACTTGCCCCCCAAGAAAATGTCTGGTTACGCCACTATTAATTAATGTTCGTTACATAGGCCTAGTTTGATTTGGTCTTCAAAGGCTTATTAAACATGGATTCAAGAATTTAAATTAGTTTTTTTCTTCCCAGGATGATAGTTATTAAGATGAAATGTTTTTGTCAGGGTTAGTTATTCTGAAACTAACTTATTATTATTTTTTTTATTTATGATGCACCGAAGAAAAACTAGCCTGTTTTTTTTCTTTTTCTTTTCTGAGAAAGCTCTGCCGTCTTCAAATAATACAACGAATCACACAAGGGCCTTTGTCTTTAGTAAATTGACTTATTGTACGGACTGCGTGTCTGCCATTATATTGACATTTTCCAAAAGGAAAAAAAAGAAAAGAAGGAAACAAAAACCATTTTCAATATGCTTACACTTTTCTCTAGAAAATTTGTTTTGTTTTCGGAAAGTTTCTCAAATTGCCTTCACTTTCATTTTCGATTAGTCAATGGTCCACCATCCTCACAGACACTACATACATGACACTTCTCTGAATAATGCGTACTTTAAATATTTCATTTATGATATTACACTGACTAAATTTCTATCAGATATTGGTTGTATATACTTGCAAATGTTTCAAAAAGCAGAAGTGCGTTCCACTGATTGATTGTACTGTTTTCTCCCGCTTCCTTTCCCGGAAAGGGGGGGGGAGGGGGGGGCTGGCGGCGGACATGCTTACGTAATCTTCCAGGGTTTAATGATAAATCAAGTTCTTGTCGTTGTCTTTGTTCCTGATGGTCGACAACAGACTCAGACAATCACTGAATTAAACAAATCGTTACGGGGCCCAATTTCTTAAAGATGCTGAAGCCCCAACTCAACATTGGTAAACTGACTAGAAATGCTTCCAAGCAAACATAAATGGTTATTAAACCAACATGTGAAAATGTCAGCTCGTTGTTTCATTTGCGAGAAAATGGTAATAAAATGCATTCGGCATTATTGTACGTATTCCTATAGGCAGAGTTTTCGTCTCTTATTTCATTTATTATTTCAAAACGATAACACTTCAGGCAGAAATATTTCAAGGAAAGTTGTCTGCCATCATTATCTTTATACCATGTAAGGTATATGTAAATCCGTGAACATTCATGATTTTCTTCTTACCAATGTTGAGCTGGGGCTTTAAGCAGAACATGGCTTACATTTCTGCTGAGCAGATATGAGCAGGATACCAGTCAGAAGTGGCACACCGTTTCTGTTTGTATTTGTGTATTTCACATTAATTTAAGCAGAATCTCAGAATGTAAACAGTCATCCCGGTATTGTTGTTTTCCTGCTTTGAATTACTAGGATTGATCTTCATCTCTGGAAACAGATCAAGTCAGATTATGTTAAAAAATAATTTTTAAAGGTTAAAACACAGTCTCTTGGAGACAGTTAGATTGAACTGTTCGAAACGTTCGGAGCCCAAGTCGGAGCCCAATCCTTTAAGCCGTGGTTTCGAAAACGGCCTTAACACATTTCCTTGTTCACACAGTTCAAGCACAACCGACGTGCGGATCGTCTGAGTGTGAGCGCCCTCTACCGACCTTCAGGTCTACTCCAATCGCACCAAATGAATGCTACCCTGTATCATCCGTTATAAAGGTTCTCTGCAACATAGGTTTCCGTCAGAATGGTGACAACTACACCGCAGCATGTAGTTCAGGAGGAGTCTGGGTTCCAGCAAATGACTGTAGAATAGGTATGTGCTCGAAAGATAGCCCCGTACTAATGTGGTTCCTAAAGCACACGGACAACATTAATAATAGACCCTTTTAAATAAATATGTAAATTGCACATCACGCGTGCGCACTAACACTACTGGGGTCGATTTCACAAAGCACTAAGATTCATCTTAAGATGAGCTGTTAATATTACCATAGTAATTTGTATTGTGACATCACACTTTGCTTAGCAACTACGATTGATTTGTACTTGAGATCAAACTTAGCTCTTTGTGAAACCGAGCCCCTGGTGGGCAAAACAGGGAATCATCGCGCGTTTTTGTGTGGGGCTAATGGTGGCGTGACACACACGCGCAACTCTATGGCGTTGGCCCACCAATATTGTCTGTATGCGTGAATTCATATTTCATGGGAAAGGCTAATAGACCGATTGCGCGACCAATGTTTACATGTTATCACGTGACCTGTAGTGGGTACTACGTCATCTCAGCTGATGGCAAACTACGTGACCAAAATCACACCATTAGTCGGCTTTTGGTAATAATAACACAGTTTCTAAGCCCTTTTTATTAAAGTTGTGTATTATGACATTTATTTTAATCACATTACTGTTTCATAAAATTATAGCATTCAGCTACAAAAGAGGTTTAATTTTTTTAGTTATGCATCGGCTGTTATTTTATTTATAATGTAGGCCTAAACCACTGTAAAAAAGGAATAAAAAACATAGGAATAGTGGTCATTCTTACCTAGCCTGGCGAAATTTCAAATAGACAAAGGAATCACACAGTTTTGGAAAGCCTTTTGTTTGGATTACTTCAGCTTCAAAACTGTGAAATTCTTGTGTTGAAAAGTACGTTATTTCGGTCATCTGGCCCACACGTTCCGTCGTGCAACTAGTATTACCACATCATGAACATACGTTCCTTGCAGAATTTCCAAGACTTCTGCGATTGTCCTTACTGGCTTTATTCAGCCACTCAGTCTCTGGTACAAACTCTGGAATTTTTTTTCACAGCTTTCGAGAAAGAAAAGCCTCGTTCGAATAAACAAATGCAGCAATCATCATATACCGTACCGCACTTTCCTATGGAGGGCGACGTGTTTGTTTATATTTAATACCCACTACAGGTCACGTGACGTGGGTCGCGCAATCGGTTTCATATGAAAGAATAGCATCCGTACTTTACGTGACCCAATCAGTCATCACAGTCACGAGAAAATTGTCAAAACCCTCTCAGTATGTTTTCACTGTTGCAAATATCGGCATTTTAACTTGCGAGATCAAAACCGTAAAACTGTCCGAGAAATAAGTGCTTAATTTGGGGGAGTTGCTCTACTCCCACCACTTTGCTGGCAATTAAACCAAACGTTATTTTTTTAATCTCCTTTTTTTCCGACGGGTGGAATATCCTTTAACAAACATTCTTCTGCCACCAGTTCCAGTTTTGTTTAGTTTAGCAATTTAAACATATTGTTACGTGTGGCTAATTCATAGAGTCAAAAGAATCAGGGCGCGACAGAGACAAGTGAAAAGACAGAAACAAAATAACTCACCAGCGGTTATATTTACAAAAGCAATTTATTAAAAGACCAAACAATATTATTGAAAGCAACATTTAATGTACATGAGAAAATAAATACAATTCGGCTAAAATGCCGTATCCGGCTGTCACTTTATATCCATGGAATTTAAGTAAACTTTGATCCTTACCTATCTAGAAGGGTTGTAGAATGTATCCAGCTAGGAACAGGAAGTTTGAACAATTCTAAAGGGTTGAAAATTTTTTCATGGTCGCAGAGCAAGGACCCCCAAATCATCCTGTGTAAACAATCTTCGTTTCAAATGTGACAGCAGCTGCTGCGGTAATATATCAACAAGAGTTTAAAAAATTGAAGACCGCCCTCCCCCGGCGCCCGCTCTCTAGTTCTTCCCTCCTTTTCGTTCTGCCAGTGACCCGCTTCCCACGGCTCATAATTCGTGATTTCTTACTGGTGGCCCTCATCCACGGCCCAGAGTTAATTATAATATTGTGCAGCACGCTCCTCGTTTTGCGACTTCTTATTGGCTACTATTTTGCGTGCAACCAATGGTCAAGATGGCTAGGTTGCGCGCTCCTCTTTCCGTGACCTGATTGGTTAGTAGGGGTCTCCGGGTTAGACGAATAGGAAGCGCGCTTTCATGACAGATTGGGCCCATCATTGTTAGGGTTAGGGTTAGGGTTTTAGGGTAAGGGTTAGGGTTAGGGTTAGGGGTAGGGTTTTAGGGTGAGTGCTTTGGGGTTAGGGTTAGGGTTTTAGGGATAGGGTTAGTATTTTTTAGGAATAGGGAGAGCACTTCAATGACACGATTGGCCTTCATTTTTAGGGCTAGGGTTAAGGTTTTATTAGGGTTAGGGTTAACCCTAAACCTATTCCTAACAATTTTTACATTTTTATCATATAACTGCTTTATCCCTTGAATTAAATAAATGAAGTGAAATAAGTAAAAAAAACAAAAAACAAAAAAACACTAACCCTAACTCTAAACCCTAACCCAAACCCTAATAACCCTAATCCTAACCCTAAGTCCAATCGTGTCAATGAAGTGCGCTTCCTATCCCTAAAAAATACTAACCCTAACTCTAAAACCCTAACCCTAACCCTAAAACCCTAACCCTAACCTTTCCCTAAAAAATTTTATATCATGTTACTGCTTTATCCCTTGAATTAATTAAATGAAGTGAAATTAGTAAAAAGAAAAAAAAAAGAAAAAAAAACCTAACCCTAACCCAAAAGCCCTAACCCTAACCCTAATAGCCCTAACACTCAAACCCTAATCCTAATCCTAAAAATGAAGGCCAATCGTGTCATTGAAGTGCGCTTCCGTTTCCTAAAAAATACTTTAAAAAAATACCCTAACCCTAACCCTAAAGCCCTAACCCTAACCCTAACCCTAACCCTAAAACCCTAACCCTAAAACCATAACCTTAGGGTTAGGGTTTTAGTGTTAGGGCTATTAGGGTTAGGATTAGGGCTGTAGGGTTAGGGTTAGTTTTTTTATACAAATTTCACTTCATTTATTTAATTCAAGGGATATAGCAGTAACATGATATAGATATAAAAATTGTTAGGGATAGGTTTAGGGTTAGGGTTTTAGGGTTAGGGGTTAGGGTTGGGGTTGGGTTAGTGTTTTAGGGTGAGAGTTAGTATTTTTTAAGAACAGGAAGCGCATTTTAATGACACGATTGACCTTCATTTTTTAGGGTCAGGGTTATGGTTTTAGGGTTATGGTTATTAGGGTTAGGGTTAGGGTTAGGGTTTTAGTTAGGGTAAAATCTTTGGGGTTAGGGTTATTTTTTTATATTTTTTATATTAATTTCACTTCATTTATTTAATTCAAGGGATAAAGCAGTAACATGATATAAATATGAAAATTGTTAGGGATAGGTTTAGGGTTTTATGGTTAGGAGTTAGGGGTTAGGGTTTTAGGGTTAGGGGTTAGGGTTGGGGTTAGGGTTAGGGTTAGGGTTTTAGGGTTAGGGTTAGGGTTTTAGGGTTAGGATTGGCCTTCATTTTTAGGGTTAGGGTTATGGTTATTAGGGTTAGGGCTTTAGGGTTAGGATTAGGTTTTTTTTGTTATTAATTTCACTTCATTTATTTAATTCAAGGGATAAAGCAGTAACATGATATAAATATAAAAATAGATAGGTTTAGGGTTAGGGTTTAAGGGTTAGGGTTAGGCCAGGGTTATTTTTCTATTTATTTTATTTTTTTTTACTTTTTAGATATTGTCAGTAACATAATAGTTCCTCAAATAAAGTTATTTTTGAGCCATAATAAAAAAAGAAAACGTGTGGATATGAAATCATTAAATGGAGTAAATGTTAAATTGTTTAACCCTTTTTAGTTAGTGTTTTATTATTTTTTTTATTTTTTATTTTATTTTATTTATTTATTTATTATTATTATTTTTTTTGGGGGGGAGATTTTTAATGATCATGTTTTTCATCTGGATCATCTTTGCCATCTGGAAAAGAAGTGATTTATTAAGATTTTCTGATTAAATAATGTCTCTTTTTGTATGTTCCCTTTTTGTTGCCTGTGATCAGCCTACAAATCTTGGTAAAATTGCTCACAAGTACCACTTCTTTAGTATGTCACTACGTTTGTTGTGCTCCCTGCCTGCATCACGCAATAATGATTACAGATTCACATACATCAAAAAGGCCCCAGACCTTTGGGCATGAATGCGCGAAAGTTCCGGCCGCGCGCTGAAATGACTGCTTGGTTTTTCCTTTTAAAAGTTCAATAATGAGCGTTTTAGCTACTAATACCTGGAGAGGAATATTTAAAAAAGGGAAATTAAAGCCAACATCAATAATTAAAAAAATCAAAAATTCCCTTAGAAAGTGGCAGTCGGATATGGAAACTTTTCCTACAATTCAAATAAAGACACTAAAATACTGGAGGTTAAGAGTTGACTGGATTTGTGCATGCTGTGGTTGCATCTCTTTAAGTTGACAACTTCGCATTGGTGTTGTGGATGGAGCCACGGTACAATCGGGTTTTAGGTGAGGCTTACTGGGTGCAACGGACCGGTCTAGTCCAGGCCATCTTCGGAGAGCCTCAAAACCGGGCGTGGGTTTTAGGCCATCGGAGCCCCTAAAAACCGGGCATGGGTTTTAGGCCATCTAGGAAGAGCAAGAACCGGGTGGTTCAATCCATCAACTTCAAGGAGAACAGAGCAGTGGAAACTCACTGTCTCTTACTGGAACATGCTGACACACCAAGGCTTTGGCTGGACCATGGTGTGGTCAAGGCTGAAGTGGTGGCGGAGCGATGAGTGTAAGCCAGCATGAGACACACCCTGTCTTAAATAGACTTAACAACAGTACACAATGCAGAGGCAATTACATTAAACCTTGCGCCCACTGCACAGTAACAATCCTCAGTTAGAGCACAAACACAATGTAAACCACTGTAACATTAACAATACATTTTGTGTATAACATCCTACGCATGTGGCTCTAAATACCACTGATGTTCCCCAGGCCAACATCTAGGCCATGACAAAAAGTCACAGGTGAATAACAAAAGAAATAGGTGAGTTTTAAAGGGGAGACAAGTCCATCTGTAACAATATTATATTCAATTATTTATACTATGTGCTTCAATTTTTTTTTGTATCTCTCGCTTCAGATCTGTTTGCGGTAATAGTCGCAACCAGCGCAGCACTCGTCGCCATTTTCATTTTCTTCCTGATCATCGTAATCGTATGTTCCTGTCGGTAAGTTTGTAACAACATTATTAAAAAAAAAAAAAAAAAAAAAAAAAAAAAAGCGGGAAAGAGAGAGAGGTTGAGAGGTTGGGGGGAGGGAGAGAAGGGGTGGGGAGAAAAATGGATTTTAATTTGATTCGATTGTGAGACAAAAATATTCTTGACCACTGCTCATTCTAATTGATAAACCAATATTCTATGGAGGGGTGGAGGGTGAGAACAATAGTGTATTGTTTTACCTGACGCCAATGTGGGTCAGTTACTGTATACAGATTGCTGTATGAGTTCTGAGAAGGAAAACCAGTAAACAGGTTAGACTCGCACCCACGGCCTTCAACTTTCTAAAGCTGCAAACGGCTCTCTGCGTCTGCCAGTGATATCTTTATTCCTTTTACTATTTTTTTAAACTAATAAGTACATACTGATCTGATGTGAGTTTTTTTAATAGATCGGGTAAAAACACAACACAATGAGATCCGTCCAAACAAATATGTTTCTCAATTGAAGCTTTTAAACTAACCCATTTTCCCAAACAAAACATTTTTTTTACCGACCGCAATAATTGAAAACCGAATTTAACATTTTCAGACGAGCCTCGAAGAAACAAAAACGCCACTCGCTCTCCAAGATACAAGGAAAACCGAATAAAAAGGGAAAAAAGAAACGAGCCACAGGGAACGAAGTAGCTGTAGATCTTGGAACAGCAAACGGACAAGGATTCGCAAACGGCGCATATACCACCAACGCAGATGATGAATTTATCGATGATTTCTCCGACGATGAAGAAGAAACAGTTCCAAAGTCGAAGCAACCGAAGCCTGAGAACATTTATGAGAACCACGCTGTTGGCATGTAAAACACAAGTTTGCTTCCTAGTTTTTTTTCAAAACACGCCATCTCTCCTTTTGCTTTCCCTGAGAACGAGTTGCTGCGACAAGTCCTGTCCTTTGACCTATCCTTAGATTATTTGCATACGAGCTTTACAACCAATAATGCGCACTCGCAAGACTAGATTTAATTTTCAGTAATTAGTAGCTTAATCAACACGAACATGTTGTTCAGGAAACATCACCGTATTCACATGAAGTATGGATGTTTGAAAGAAAGACAATGTTTATTTTTCAGCCCAATTAAAAAAAAAGTAACAAATAGATCGGATGACGGATACGCAATTCCGTCATTTGGTAACTTTGCATAATTGCTCACTCAGGCCTAGTTCGTTTAAAAGTGTAGAAGAGGTTTCCGTTAAACCAAAATTCTGAGTGGGTTTACAGCGGGAAAAATCTTACACTGAATTCCCTGAACTACTTCCGGTTTGTACCGTATCAGGTAAAGTGAGAATGGTTTGGACTGTTAGATACCCGGTAATTGTTTGTTTTGTGCAATGCTGGATTTGTTTGTGGGCTATATATGCAGATTTAGCGTTAAAGCTATATTTACAACGTTACTTTGCAAATAAAGAAAAATGTTTTGGTAGAATTACATCCGGTAAATTATTTTGCATATTATAATACAACGAGGGGATGAACGAGTGGCGACGAGGTTTTGGCCGTTTAAATGGCTATACTTCCTTAAAATCTCTTAAGATGTTGCTGTTTGGAATTGCTCCCTTTTTAAAGGGTTGTTCATGCAACAAAACAATAACAGTGTGTTGTATCTAGTGAGAAGAACGATTAAAAGAACGTATATTTGCCTCTGGAAACCTGCGGACCACAGTTTACATACGGTCCGCCATTTTGTGGAGTCAAAAGTTTAGTTCATGAGCTACGTGTAGGTCCCGTGCTACTTGTGGATCAAGTTATATTTAATGTGCCTCACAGCTGTGTGATCAAAGACCGAGCCAAAGGGCCATGTATGAATCACAAATCATGTTTGGAATTATTCAATTATTTTAATACGGTCAGCCCAGTATCATTAACTACATTATTAAAATTTGCAATATCCCCATAAAAAAACAGTGTTCCTTACCTTAAGTCTCTTGGAAATCTTAGTTTGTTTGTCTATAATGTCTTCCCTTAGTAGCCTCCCTGGTGCATGTTTGGCAAATATATTATTTATCTCTGTGAATTATTATTTTTTTTTGGAGGATGTATAATTTTTTTTTTTGGATTGAAAGCAATTTGGATTATTACGAATTTGACTTTTACTGATATTAAGCACCTTTTAGAACTGAGCGACGAAGTTATGTAAATAATCTCAACGTCAAAATTTCTCACGGGTCCGATAATTCATTGATCCAAAGGTTTAATTTACGTTCATAAACGTTTATATAAACGGAATTAATAAATTAACCATCATGTCATGTGTACCGAGGAAAAGGGTTTCCACTATTACAGGAATTAGGGTACGATTAAAAAAGGAAAAGAAAACAAATGTTGTTTGATAGTAACAATACTTCTAATAAAAAATATAAAGCTCGACACCTCATCTTTTTCATCAATATGCTTTCAGCTTCCGCAACTATGTTCTTACAGCCGCCGTCAGAATTGTGCGTTTTACAGAGGCCGCACGAGCGGATAATTCCAATTTGTAGCAGTGAAAATCGACCGTAGTACTACTTTACAAGTGTAGGGATACAGAGTGCGCCATCAGTATCAGTAACTCAGTGTTGTAAGAATTCTTACATTTGGTGCTGGGATTTTTAATTCATATTGTGAGACATGTGCAAGGTGTTTTGGTGGCGAGAGGTATGTCGACACGTTCTGGGTAAAATGGTACTGTCAGTTGTGCAGGTTCTTATGAATTTGTCTTTTTGCCTGCTTTTTAAATGTTCCTTAATGAATTAATTTATGTGTCAGTTTTTAACTTACCATGTTTCATTATTTTCTTTAAAGGTTTACTCCCTTTACAATATGTAAATTTTCCAGTCTATTTTTTTGTGGGCAATGAAGTGATGAATAAATGATGTAGAGGGTCGGCGCACAGCTCTACAGACTTGAATTACTGTGGTGTCCAGACTGCTGAAGTATGTAACACTCAATTAATGACTGGTGCACCACACTAAATAAGTTACATAACTAGGCGCCAATTTTCATAACGATTAGTTTCTAAACCAAACAATTTTTTTTTATAAATCCAAGATTTGAAGGTCATGGGTTTTAAGGATTTTTTGCAAAAAAAATTAATATTGTACCTTGGGGTTGTTGACGTCCAAATTGGGGGCACTAACGTTATTACAATAATGTTACTTAAACTAAGGAATTCAATAGAATAAGCCGTAATTTCTACAGAGGGAGATTTAGAAATTTAGACTACATACTTACAGATCAAAACAATACGGTTCTATTCACTTCTCCACGGACAATCATAAAGAGTAAGAAGTTGACAACCACGCAGGGAAATATCATTCCTTAATTTTTACATCAGTTTTTACAAGTCCACATACATCAATTTTTACAAGTCCACATACAAAAAACACTCGAAAATCGTGGCTCGTTATGTGTCCAAAGTTCTGTTGTTAAAAGGATGACGTCAAGAGAGAATTTCTAAGTTGCTAAAAATAACTTATCAAGAACTTTTGAAACTGACGGATTGAAAACGAGATCAGTATAGCATCGATCAGGATTGAAACACCTTACGGCTCATAGAAGTAGCAGTTCTCCCTGTACTTGATGTCATTGACGCCAGCCTCCATGCGACTGGCATAGTTGAGCTGACAGATCTTCTTGTTATCAGCTTGCTTCCGGAGGTTGAAGGAGCGGCAAAGAGGCTCCGCCCAGCACGCCAGACCACACTCAATGGACATCTTGACCGGAAAGCTCTTGATCCGATGGTTGAGCAGACACTTCTGTGGTACGTGAATGTAACGGAGACTTGACCGGTGGCATTCATACCAAATGGCTGACATTTCACAGGCGACAAAGCAAGGATCAGTGCATTCTTCTTGCCTCCAGTTACCGCCACTTCTTCCCGCCATTCTGACACAGTCCTCTCCGGACTTATTGGTTGGTTGGTCCTCTGCCCAACTTCTGAAGCCCGTCAAATCTCCGTCACCTGAGCACCGGAAATGTCCTGTATCATTTCTCGTACAGTCAATCCACAATTGCAGACCCGTGCTGCTGTTACGAAACTCTTCCTTCCAAGTTTTCATTTTCTCCCAAACAATGTTGTGTTCTGTATCCGAATTTGGGACAAAAAGACTGACGCCGGGTCGCTCACAAGTCTTTGAAGCTTCAAACCAACCCATCATCTTAGGCAGTAAGATGTAGCAGGAGTCTTGCCAAACTAACCAGCCGGGAGGACAGGCTGCTTGGAGAACCCGTAAGATGCCGACCATCAGAACCATCATCTCACAAAAGCCAACTGTCTTCATCTTAATTTTTGTTGTTGTAAATTGTAATCATTCGTTGACAGTGAAAGTTTTTTACTCTCTTGAGTATAGTAACCATGAGTTTCAAATCAACCTCAAATTGGGTAAATCGAGTCTAGTTTCTATGAGGATCAGTAAGCTTTGTCTGATGTCTGATCAGAGTTCACCACGAAGTCGTCCATTCAGTCCAGCAGTAAGACTATTTATGATTGGAAAACACCGAGCCGTTGCTTAGAAATGAAAAGAGTAGACAGCTTTTTAATTTCACCTACCTTCCATTCACCTTCCAGTCGTCGTTACTTTCCACTTTCATTATTTTCAAATTAGGACCATGGGTCGTCCTTTCTTTGTTTAGATTTCTGTGTTTCCTTATTCATTAACTAACGTCTGTCTACTCAACTGTTATGAATAGCAAGTTATTACTGCCTCACATAATTATTATTTGCACTGGTCGTGTAGACACTTTGCCTTTAATCATTTCTAAATTAGGAACACGTGACTCCATCATGATATTTGAAGTTGAGAAACAAAACTCGCCTTCTGGTATTAATAGCTCAGCATCTAAGCACAGTTTGATGTATACTTGGCAGAGAAATCAATTGTGTTTGTATAATTTGTAAGCCAAAAGAACTCTTTTAAATATTGTCATGATATTAACTTGAATTACAGTGTCTGACAGTTCCCCGCAGACTTAGCTATATCTAAATTACAATAATGTTGGTATTTAACTTCAATATTATAAACCTGAACAGTGTGAACTTGTGACCTGCCGGACTGCGAGATGCGCTGTTAGGCACGTTAATTTATTACTAGCTAAATAACTAGCGCCCGCTCTTGGCAATATGACTTTGTATGATGCGGCGACTGTGTAAGGCGCTTTGTTCTTAAAAAGCGCTTTCTTTCCTTCTGGTGATGAATCGAAGCCAGGAAAATTCCTTGCACTGCAGTGGTTCTTGTGCTAGGGTAGCAAGGTTTCACTGGTCATTTTCAGAGTTGACGTTGCATCTGATACATCGTTTTACGAGCTCTTTGCTCTGTCCCATTACGATACTCTTAAATTATCTCATGCCCCTTTCGTCCCGTCTATGTTGACCATCGAGTCTACTGTTCGAGAGGCATGCGCTGACAGAGGCTGCAACATCTGAATTACGGCATGTTCCACCTTCTAGACCAACTTCGTTGACAGGTGTAAAAAAGACACCTATTATTTGTAGGAATGTGTGGTTAAGTGTCAGTACTTTGCCTTGCAGTCGCTTACTTCTTGCTACAAACACAATTATAAAACGTTTTCAGCAATAGTAATATAATTAAATGGTAATGAATGGCATGGTAATGAATTGAATGTACAAACATTTTGTTTTACTTTGAATGTACACCATTAATTATTAAATACCATATCTTTATGATTTCTATTTTTGTATATTGATTACAGGTCCAATAAGTAGTGACTGTCGTTTAATGTTAAATTGAAAGCAAAAACTTGTTTCAAACGAGAACATTACGTTGTCTGGATTCCTGCAACTGAACTTTCCACCTTGGTTACATGGTACAATGAAATGTTTGTCCACAACAGAGTCAATTTAAGTTTACATGTGCTTTTATTTATACATTCTAATCAATAGTTGTCAATGTGCGTTTTTGATGCTGCAAATTAGAAGTGAAAATTAAGATCAAAGCAAAACCTCGAAAAGAGACCAGCAGAAGTAACCTAAAACAACAAATCATTTAGGACAAAAACTGTCAAGTTAAAAAAAATCGCGTCAACACTTCTATCATGAGAATAATTATATGAAAAAATTCAAACGATTTTAATGAGTTCGATTTTTCTTTAAACCCTTAACGTTTTGATGAAAATAAAAAGCCGCGAAGTTTAAAGTACTCACGTCAACATAACATTTGTATACGCTTCAAAACAAATTCCGAACAATATGAATGCTGAAGCATTTGATTTCGTCCAGTAAGTCTGGACAGCTTGAATTTTATAGGAATATACAAACAATGGTTTAACGAGGTCAGAAAAATGCGCAGGTGTTTGTAGTTAAAACGTTGTATAAAAAGAATGTAAAACCACACACACCAAACAACCTACCTATCAAATAACTCTTCATTCATCTATACGCATTTACAACAATCTAGAAGTCAATGTTAAAGGACACCTTTGACTCAAGAGTCAAACTGAAGAAGCTCCTCGTCATAAGTACAGTGAAGACATTTGTCTGCAGGTCTATACTATTAAATATATGGTTAACGTCTTTGAAACCTATGAGATTATGAACTGTTTAGAAATTGACGTTTTTGAGACGAGTTATAAGTATGCACTTTGCCAAGAGTCGGGATTGAAACAGTTTCAAGACGTGACAATCATCATGTACCGCACCGCACCGGATAATGTCTGGTTTGTTTACGTTTAATACCCACTACAGGTCACGCGACTTGCGGAGCGCGATCGGTCTATTGTTATGATATAGCTTACTGGGTCTGACGGTTCCACGAAAACCAAGCTACTCCTAAATTGCAAGATTTTTGCAGTTACTATTGAAATGGCTTTACTTCATACAAATGGAATGTTGGTCACGATTAAGATCATAAACTTAAATTATTGAACAGTCTTTGTGTGTACATGGGATTAATAATCATTCACAGCAGTTTCAATTCAACTTTTACACGGGTTTTATCCGTACAGTCTAAACATAACTTTATCTAGTAGTACTTAACGTGCGTTTAATGTTGAAAAAAGAAAAGAAAAAAAAAAAAACGTCAAACAAACAATCAATCATTTAGAACAAAACTTTTTCCATTTTGAATATAATGTTCAACACTTCTATCAAGATGTATATTTACACGACATTTTATGAAATCTCCATGCTCTGGTGATGATAACATCTAAATCATTTTGGATCAGTATCAATTATGTTTCATACTTTTAATTTGTTTCATTTTACCAGTGTTCTAAAATAAATGTATGTGCTTTTAAAACTAAACCCATACAATAGGAATGTTGAAGCATTGGAATAGAGTAAATGTGCGACCAATGTTTACATGTCATCACGTGACCTGCAGTGCGTACTCCATCATCTGAGCTGGTGGCAAATTATATGCGTATACAATGTACATGCTGTGACCGACAGAGTCACACCAACAGTTGGCTTTTGGTTTAACACCGTTACTAAGCCGTTTTATCAAAAGTCATGTTGTGTGTATACCTACCCTTGCGGAATTTCAAGTAGACAAGGGAATTACACAATTTTGGAAAGCCTTTTCGTTAGTTGATTTCAGCTTCAAAACTGTGAAGTTCGTGTGTTGAAAAGTGTGTGATCGCGGTCGTCTGGCCCAAACGTTCCGTCGTGCAACTGGTACAACCATATCTTGAACATTTCGAAAAAAAAAACCCGCCTCGATCGAATAAACAAATGCAACAATTATCATGTACCGTACTGCGCATTCCTATGGATGACTTTGTGTTTGTTTACGTTTAATACCTACTACAGGTCCCGTGACATGAGTCGCGCAATCGGTCTATTATATATTATCTAGTTTTTGTCAATTGGTTAAGAAAGTACAAACAGTTCCATTAGTTGTTTTAGCAGTCACACACCAAACAAGCGTTACCTATTAAAAAAACTATCAACAAATTCTCTATTAATCACATCAATGTAGAAGCCAATAAAAACACAAAAATCCTTCCTCAATATTCCAAATGACAGAACTTCTAAATCATGAGAACGGTCACAAAAATGATAAAGTCTATGTTTTAAAAATATGTAAATGTAGATATAAATTGAGTCTTTTAATCGAATTATAATCGAGTTATCTACAAAAAACGAATTAGTTTTCATTTAGCATTGATCACGATTTCATATTCGCCTTGAGTCAAAATTGATACAGACGGTTTCAAGACGTGTTGCCTCGCTATGATCTGAACATCTTACGGCTCATATAAATAACAGTTCTCCCTGTACTTGGTATCAGTGACGTCAGCCTCCATGCGACTGGCATAGTTGAGCTGACAGATCTTCTTGTAACCAGCTTGCTTCCAGAGATTGAATGGGTGACGCTGAGGTTCCGCCCAGCACGCCAGACCCCATCCAATGGACTCCTATAAAGTCATGTTCGTTATTGCATGGTTGATCAGACACTACAGTTTGAAGCGACTGTCAGCATCAGCTGTCATGCAGTACATGGGATAAGAGACCCGCATCTCACAGGCGACGAAGAATTCCCTGAAACAACGATTGTCTCTCCACTTACCGCCATTTCCACCAGCCATTCTGACACAGTCCTGTTCGGGTCTATTACTTGGTTGACCCGCCGCCCAATTTCTAAAGGCTGTAACCTCTCCATCACCTGAGCACTTGAACCGCTCTGTATCAACTCTGATACAGCCAATCCACACATTCAGATCGTTGTCTCTGCTGGCTCCAAATTCTCTCATCCATATTTTCATTTTCCCCCAAACAACGTTATGTTCTTCCTCTGAATTTGGGACAAATAGACTGACCCCAGGTCGGTCACAAGCTTTCGAAGCATCGTTCCAATTCATCTTCTCAGGCAGTAAGATGTAGCAGGAGTCTTGCCAAGCTAACCAGCCGGGAGGACAGGCTGCTTGGAGAACCCGTAAGATGCCGACCATAAGAATCATCATCTCGCAAAAGCAAACTGCCTTCATCTTAAAGTTAAATTTGTAGTTATCCTAAAACAATGAAAGTTGATTAGTCTCTTGAGTTTGGAATCTACTAGTTTCAATTCCTGCCAGAACTCGGTAAATCAAATCTTGTTTGTATGAGGATCAGAAAGCTTTGTCTGGTGTCTGATCAGAGCTCTCCACAAAGTCGTCTGTTCAGTCCAGCAGTCAGAAGAGTTATGGCAGAATAGATGGTTGGTACACACCTAACCGTTGCTTGGTAATGAAAATTAGATTAGTTATTAACGTTCTTACCGTCTTTGCATTGGCAGCCCTAACTTTCCACTATTTTCCACTAACTTTCCACTATTCATTATTTTCAAATTAAGATCAAGTGCGTTATTTCCTTCTTTTGTTTTGTTTCTGTGTTTTCATAATTATAATCCAAGGTTTATCTGCTCAATTGTAGCTAATAATTTAGTTTAAAAATTAAATTAGATAATTTAATGTTATTGGAATTTTAGCTTTTTATTAGGAAGTGCTTTGAGCGTCTTTGTAGGCAGATCTTGGCACTGTTATTTTTATTTATTATCGTTGTCATAATTTTGAACGATATTAAACCAATAAGTATATGCTTGGATTTTTTCTGACCTTCGAACACAGCCCTCTCTCGGAGATTGGTTATTCATGTTTCATTGCTCGACGATGAAATTACAACAATTTATATAGAGCAGATTATTATCTTATGACCTGATCGTCGAAGCTCTTCGCCTTTAACCATTTTCAAATTAGGAACACGTTACTCCATCATGAACATCAAGGTGGAGAATCAAAACTTATTTTATGGTATTGTTGGCTCAGCATCTAGGCACTGCTCGATATAAACATTGGCGAAAAATTACAGATACCTGTATAATTGTTTTGTAACCCAAAAGATCACTCTCAAATATTGACATGAAATTAGCTTGAATTGTTATGTCTGACGGTTCCCTCAAACCAAACCATGCTTAACTTGCACTATGTTGGCATTTGTATTTGTTAACTGCAAATAACTCGGATAATAACTGAAATTAACTTTGGTAATAACTAAATTCAACTGTAGTAACTTAACTCAACCGTAATCACCCGACCAAATGACTCAACAGTCTTCGCTTGTAATAGCAAATAACATTCACCTGCTTTTTTTATCCAGGGGCCGTTGCCACCTACTCCTGGGGCTGAAACAGAGTAACCCCCTGTACAGTCCGTAGTGATGTAGGCTTCGGTATCATCCATCAGAAACCTGGCTGGTAGAGCAGAAGGCTCTACCTCCCCAACTTTTACGGAGCAATTATGGTTAAGTGCCTTGTTCAAGGACACAAGTGTCATGACCGGGACTCGAACCCACACTCCGATGACTCAGCCACCAGAGCTATTATTGCTAAAAAGCTTGTGTAAAATTTAAAATTAAATCAAAAAATACGTAAGGAGAGCGATTAAATAGGTTATCTAAAACAACAAATTAATTAGGACAGATTTTAAATGATACCGTCAACACTTATACCACAAATTAATATGAAACACAAATCACACAATTCACCAGTCAGATAAATGCATAAAAGTCGTCATGCTCTGGTGACGATAGCATGGGGGCAGCGTTGGTCTTCTATATCATTTTTGGATCGTTATCAATTGATGTCTCATACATTTAATTTGTTTTATGAACCAACGGGACCAACACACATGAAAGAAAACTCTGTTGTTTTACACCAATTAATTTTTCATAAAGGCAGGTTCTTACGAATTTGTCTTATTGTATGCAAATTTTTAAATGTACATGAATAAATTAAATTAAGTGACAGTTTTTAGCCTAACATTTTTCATTACTTTCTTTAAAGGTTTACTCACTTTTAGACATTTAATTTTCCAATCTATTTTTTTGTGGGCAATAAAGTGATGAATAAATGATGTAGAGAGTGGGTTCCAAACTTTAGAGACATGGATTACTCTGGTGTCCACACTGCAGTATTTTTTAACACGTAATCAGTGACTGGTGCACCACACTAATCGAGTTACATAATTAGGCGTCAGTGCTCATTACGATTAGTTTCTAGGCCAACAATTATTTTTATCAATCCAAGATTTTAAGGTCACGGATGTTAAGGACTTTTGAAAGAACAACATGCTTGGTTGACAAATATTTATAATAAAACGTGATATAATTTGATCCCCTATGCTGAAAACACAAAATCCAAGATGGCCGCCAAACATGTCGGCCATTTTGAATTTCCAAAAGCATTTTACACAATCAAGTGACTTTTTACTATCCTTTTTCTGGCCCCAAAAATATATTAAAACAATTTGAAATTACGTTCAAAAGTAAAACTAAACATTCAGTAAAAACATTACAAATCGTGTGACCCGAGGTCAAACAAATGGTTACCATGGCAACAGCTGACCGCATGGTTGATGAGGCACTACAGTTTGAAGCGACCGTCAGCATCAGCTGTCATGCAGTACATGGGATGAGAGACCCGCATCTCACAGGCCACGAAGAAGTCTCTGTCACAACGAATGTCTCTCCATTTACCGTCATCTATTTCAGCGATTCTGACACAGTCCTCTCCGTCGAGGTTATTATCTGGTTGACCCTCTGCCCAATTTCTAAAGGCCGTAACCCCTCCGTCACCTGAGCACTGGAACCGCTCTGTATCAACTCTGATACAGTCATTCCACAAATTCAGATCACTTTCGCCGATGGCTCCAAATTCATTCATCCTTAATTTCATTTCCCCCCATACAACGTTATGTTCTTTTTCCGGGAGGACAGGCTGCTTGGAGAACACGTAAGATGATGACCATCAAAACCATCATCTCACAAAAACCAAATATCGACATCTTATTTTTAAACTGTATTAACTATTTACCAGTGCAAGTTGTTCAATCTCTCGAGTTCGAATTCTGCAAGTTTGAAATCTTCACAGGACTCAGGTAAATCAAATTTTGTTTGTATAAGGATCAGAAAGCTTTGTCTGGTGTCTGGTCAGAGCTCACCACAAAGTCGTCTGTTCAGTCCAGCAGCAAGACGAGTTGTGGCAAAATATATGTTTGTCGAACACCGAGCCGTTGTTTGGAGATGAACAGTTGATATGTTATCGATTTTATTTACCATCTGTTCACTAGCGGTCGTGTAACCCTCCAGTTTTAGTTATTTTCAAATTAGGACAGCGACTGCAATAAACCGAACAACTATTGCTAGCTGAAACAGCTCCTGTTTTCGTTACAGTTTTTTTTTTCCTCAGCGTCCCGGAAATGCATTAACAATGCACATATTTCGTTCTACAAGCCATTTTGTACATTTGAATAAATGCGATTCGAATGAAACTTGGCCTAACTAAATGCATTAGTGCAATAGTGTGCATGTTGCATTGACGTCATAATGACGTCATCACTAGTCAAATTACAACGTTAAAGACGTTAATCAACTAAATCTTTGAAAGTCTATAAAATCAACCAAATGACACCGTAAGTTTTTTTTGCAGGAGTTTGAAGAGTTAATATAGGTCTTCATTTTTTGTCCCGTGGGTGAAATCACGTGACCTCTATAGCCGGTCGAAACCGGAAGTGCTTTGTAATTCAATAGTGATACATTTTACGAAGTTGCTTTTAACGATATTAGTGTCCGGCAAGGGTCTACTTTTGATAAAAAAGTACCGATGACGTCATAATATACAATATCGCCCTCTAGCGGTAATTGAAAACAGTCAAAAATGCACTTTTACTTGATGCCTGTGGCGAAGGTTGTGGTAATCGCTTTCAAAATTAGTATACATAATGACCCCCATCGAGACAACAAATGTGTGAAGTTTCAGGTTGAAGACGTCATCACGTGTCACGTGGTATTACATTAAACAGTACTCTTTTGATGTCGTGTATCTACCGAACCGTAAGTTTGATAGAGTTGAATTTTGATGTGTTTAGACAGAGACATGTAACCAATAAATCTGAAATGACGTCATGATGATGTCATCACATGAGTTTTTACGAATTTTAAATTCATTTGACCATTTCACTGTACAAACACGTTTCCCAAAATACCACAACGCGCCGCATTTATTGTACGTTGCACACGATGCAAACAAGATGTAATCAAGTGACCTGAGGTGGTGTTAAAAACTACCAGCTACGCAAAAGACATCACATACTGTTTCTCTAATCCAGTATTCTAATAAAAAAAGGGATTTCTTTTGAGCTTTTGTAAGACGACGTAAATTAGCAAGGCTCGCAACGATGTTTAGTCAGGGTTAGAGTCAGGGTCAGTTTAAATCCAGCGTTATGGTTTGGGTTTTAGGCACTGTTAAAGTCGAATTCCAGGTCAAATTTAAAATCAGGGTGACGTCCAGGGTCTGGATTGTAAAAAAAAGTCAAACAAAACCGGAACAGCTTTTTGTTCGTCCGAAGGCAATCACCTTTTGTCTAGTTTTTATTGATAATGGTTGGATCAATATTTGTAAACCCTTTGCATTTTGGTGAGACTGCTTGAGTGAGTTTGACTCCATACAAAGGAAAAAAGGGGTCTTTGTTTTACACTTAATTTTGAAACAATCCTAGACAGCTACATTTCCTCTCCATTTTTGACAATACTACTTGTAATCATTCTTTTCTGTTTAAAGAAGAGCATAACGATATAAAAGCTGTGTTCCATAAAATCATACTTTAATTTTGTATTTATTCACCCTGAAAAAAAAATAATATATTAAATTATCTGGTGCGTTTCAAGTAAACACATCATTCATTAAATAAAAAAAGATATTTAAAAACAAAAAAACAGTTAAACCGGTTTTGAAGGTTCACAATAATAAATTTCAACAACTAGGTCACAAATTGTCTACTACGTGTACAGGTTTACCCAAGTGCTTCTCGTGTTGCTTCATAGACCAATCACTACGAGTAGATCAATATCACACTTCCAGGTTGTTTACTACTCCAGTTAGTATTTTCACTTCGCTGCTCACACTTCTTGCATGATAAAATTGGCCTTTCTGATGTCTGTTTTGGTCTATATTTGTATCCCAGAAGGATGTTTGTGAGTTTGCTGCTGTAGTTTGAAATGACACGTCAGCATCGGTTATAGATTTCAGCTTGCTCTCTACCTACAATGCCCTAGCTTTTGGAACCACCGAATCAATATTAAAATCTAGCCCTGCCTCATTCAAAATCTTCTGTGTTAGCTCGTACTGTAGTAAACTGAAATTGATACCGTTCCAAACTTACCAACAACCTAGTTTGAACATTTCTTGCTTTTTTGGACATGTGAGCTACCAAAAACAAAACAGAATCATTGCGGTGCATGTTGTGGATTTATCATGGCCACCAAACTGTTTGCCATAATTGATGTTGTTTCGTCTTTCAAATCGGTCACAATTAGCAGGCTAAACCATAAGCTTGTCAGGTAAAAAATCGTGGAAAATATTTTGTTTTGTCTTTACGAACACAATTCCTTACTGAATAGCAATTAGTGTGAAGAACTGGGGAAGATACTTTTTTAACCAAAATTGGGCGTAACTCATCAAAAATGTCCCATCATTACAGTTTTGGGCAAATTTGTTTTGTCTTTTGCAACAAGACTTTGGTTCAGAAAAAAAAAGTGGTCAGAAATTTCCTGGAAAATTGCTATGAATTTGTAAACTACAAAATGGCTGCCATTGCCACCATTTGCCATCTTACAAAGATACACGTGTGCCTAGTAGAGCAATTTAACTCTACAAGTTGCTTTAGAATTATAGATGTTACTTTTACTCTGCTGAACACGCTTCTCGCATCGTAACTTTGGTTTTATTTTTATTGATATTGCTTTGATCAATATTTTATACCTCATCACAGCCAGTTATTGATGTCAGTTTGCTCTCTACCGAGGAAGAAAATCAACACTGGATTTGAAATTTGCCTCATTTAAAATTCTAGGTGTTATTTTCACTTTGGTACACACAGTTCTTGCATTTCTGTGTGATGGCTTGAGTGAGTTTAGTTCACATATCACTGTCATGTATTGATGCCAGTTTGCTCTATACCTCTTTTTTTATACATTGAACTCAAACACTGCCTTCAACAAAACCAGTAGCGTCATCGTCACGTCACCGGTGACTGAATTACGCAGTTAACGGTTGAATATGTATATCATGAACTGTCCAAGATAACATTAGTATCTTTGTGTCATTTTGAAGTGAATCATCAATGTGACGTGTTTATTTTATCCATGACCCTAATTAACCCTTTCCTCCGGTTCAAACAAGACATTCGAGTAATAAATATTTAATAAGAGTTTTGTAAAGGTGTACGACTGAATTTAACATAAATATATTATAACAACACATTTATTTCCCAGTTTGAGATCTTGGCCTTATGGTATTAACGGCTCAGCATCTAAGCACAGTTTGATGAATACTTGGCAGAAAAATCAATTCTGTTTGTTTTGAAAACAAAAGGAAGTGGTCATTAGATGATCTCACCAAAGCGTGTTTTTTTTCTGAGTTCGGACTAAATGAGACAAATGAGAAGCCATTGTTTTTGATGAGTGCAGGTTGATGCATTTTTTAGCTGTTTCAGTCTTTTATATTTTAAGTTCTGTCATAAATAACAACTCAATGAATTCAAAATTATACAATCTAGCAATCAGATATGCTGTCAATGATGCTTGGCTGTTTATGGATGTAAAAAGAACACGTAGTAGTCATTTGTAGTCTGGGTCTGTCTTTGACCCTAATTACAAAGTATAGCAACACCCACAACCACATTTAGTTTTGGTGAGTAAAATAAACATTTTGCACACATTTACTTATAGATGTTATCTTTGCTGCATAAGATATACAATGCATTAGGAATTAGAAGGAACAAATTTAATTGCCTGAAATGTTTTGTCGATTTGTTTTTGAGAGGACAGTTTTACAATTAAAAGGTTCCCATTTTCTAACACACTTTTTCTCTCTTCTAAAATAAGTACAACCTCCCCCAGTCCTAATATTCTCTAATGCATTCCCGAGATTCCCGGAACACAATGAAAACACAAAAAGAGGAGGCCACACCCTGCCACAAATTGAGCAACAAATACAAAAGCTTCATTGATTGAAAAAAGGCCTTAGCCGCTGGCTTTGGCACCCATAATGACTTTCAATAATGCAATGCAGATTGTCATGTGACATTAAACAATCACCTTTCTGGTAAATAAATCAAGAACAACATCATATTTAGTTTTACAGTGTGTAGAAATTTAAACTTGTGCAGTTACGTAAAAGAATGCAAACCAAGGTAAAACAAAACGAAACAAAAACTTTTTTTTGACTATGACCCTACACATTACTTAGAAAAAGTCGAAGAACTCTGTGGTGATCAGTTGCACCGTAAACAAAAATATGATTAAACAAATTGCAGGGGGGTATTTGTCCTGATAGGGTTTATACACAATGTTACACAGTCTACTATTTCCCTTGAGATTTGGGCTTCAAAAAGCCCCAGTAATTATTTTGTTGCTGTTTGTAATGAATTTTCATTTTTTGAGCCATTTGTACGTCGAAACACGGCAGTTGAGCAAAGTATTGTGATGATAATGACTGTAATCACTCAACGGTGACAGTTTTTATGATCATTTTGCTGCCTGAATGCTGCTTCTTTCCTAGACCTGACTTCAAGCTTTATGTGTCTACGCTTGGTACAATTAACACTATGAAGGGTGGGGCTACTTGGGAGGGGGGTTGGTGTTATCATAAACTGTTTAAAACAAACATGTAGTACACTTACATTGGAAAGAATTAAACCTAGAAGTGCTGGGGTCAATGGGAGGGGTACCATTACTGTCACAGCTTGCACAAGACAAATAGATATTGTGTGGTTCAGCGTAAAACGACTGTGTTTATGTTTGATTGATTTAACCGTAGAAGGGTGGGAATTTCTGAAGGGGTATTTTTACATTGTTATACAATACAAAAATTACATGACTCACCACACCGAAAGCAGACTCTGTCTGGTGAAAAACACTGTATAACTCAATCTATCAAAGTGTAAACCATTCATAAAGTCCATGTTTTTAAGGCGGATATTAAAGCCCGTGCTTATGTAATAAAAACCACTTCAGTAAATTGTTTTGGCTGTCAAAAAAAAAAAAAAAAAAAAAAAAATGGAATAATATCAAATGAGTTTGACAGCTGCCTGACAGCCAACAATTAATTGGGTTTTTTTCCGGTTCTCACCAAAACCAGTGAAAATTATTTAAACTGAAAGACTTTGTTCATTCATACATATATTGCTTTTTCCTTTCAGTTTTTGTAATTTTTGTTTTACAAAGGTTCAGCCCCACCACTCTAGACCTACCCCTCTCATTATGCTATGTTTGTATCTCCTTCACGGCCCATAATCTCTGTCAACGTTTGAAGGTAAATTCTTGTCAACTATGAATTAATTTCCAATGATAGCAAACTACAAAAATAAATGGAACTTGCCCGTAGCATTGTGCTCATAATGTCTGTCATTAATCAAACCATGTAGGAGATAGTTTTAATGAGCATTTCGGCTTATTATTGCTTGTGTTAATATTCCTCTTACACCGTACTTAGAAGCATTAAACAGTCTTCCCTTCAACAGACAAAATATGACAACATTTTCGCTGAAAGTAAGCTGATTGGGATACTTGTGGATGTACAAATCTTTGCACGTCATTTTGTTACAAATTTTCACAGTAGATGACGTGTAATCACCTTCTGTATCACATTTTTGCTGCATATCTTGTTAAAATTATTGTGATACAATGAAAATGCCCCGACATCGTGTTTGTAATTTTGAGTGTAAAAAAACAAGTAGCAAAACATTTGGTGGTCATTTAGATTAAAAAATAAATCTGTTTTCAATCGCGCTGCCTTACATTCATCGTTTATTTGTCAACTTGAAATGGGGCTGGCCAACTCACTAGAAGCGCATGTTTATTGTTTAATCTAAAATGTAATGAGATAAAGTGTAAACTTATTTACAATAATCTGATTTTGAAAGTATATGTTTGTTATTAATTTCACTAACCATCTTCAGTCATTTCCTCAACAGGTTTCTTTATATTATTTGTGAGCTGATAAGATAAAGTGAGAATGTTGTTTAGGTTTCAATTAAAACAACATTTTACAAATGACAATAATACAGATATGTTCTTAATTGTTGCAAGCTTACTTGAGAAGACGTTACATCTTAACACATCAATATGCATCAAGTGCAGTCTTGTAAGGACCACCAGGGCAATTACATCACTCATTTGTGGCTTTTCTTTTAAGAGTGTGTTTGGATGTGAGTTTGTCATTCTAAGCATCTGTAACTTAAAATAGTTCTTGGTTTTTACAATTCTTCCGCAATATATAAATCTATTAAAAGTCTAGAAGCATTGTCCTTGCCAAAGTGCATTATTTCCCATGAAATTTGGGCTTCAAAAGGCATCATTAGGCCTATCTTTTTTTTTCTTTTGCTCTCTGTTTCGGAACGAATAACTTGTATTAGTTGGTGCCGATAATGACTGCAATCACTCAACGGTGACAGTTGTTATTATCGTTTCGCTGCCTGAATTTGAAGTCAAGGTTTAATGATGCATGCTTCTCCTGGACCTGACTTCAAGCATTATGTGTCAACGCTTGGTAAAATTAACCCTATGAGGGGTGGGGCTACTTGTGAAGGTTAATCTTATAGCTTTGATCGTGTAAAACAAACATGATCTAGTTTAACTCTTATACTTTGCCAGAGATTATGTTTATATTTGATAGAGTTAAACTTAGGAGGCGTGGAGCTACTGGGAGGAGGACTACCGGTACTACTGTCATAGCTCGTAAAAGACAAAAAAAAAAAAAAAAAAAAAAAACTTGATGGTTCACTATGAAAACAAACTTTGCTTATGTTTGATAGACTTAACCCTTGGACGATGGGGAATTATGAAGAGGGACATTTTACCACACGTTACACTATACAAATATTTCACAGCTCAATCCACCTAAAAAGCACTTGTGGAAAAAAAAGCAAACACATTACGTTGCTTCAGCAATGTACAATGATAATAAATAATTTAATTACTTTAAAGTGCATTTCAAAACCGAAATAATCCTCGTTGTTTTGACAAAAGTTCGTAATTTGGTAAAGTGCTATAAGTCAACGTTGTGGCAATCTTGCACAACGTTACAATGTTAATTAGATTAGTGTTGTAATTATGTTAAGCATATGACGTTGCATTAATATTGTGATTAGGGTTTTTGACAACGTAGTATATGTGTGGTGATTGTAACAAAGTAATGTTGTTTAGGTTGGTTTTCTGATAACATAGTATTTTTTGTCGTGTTTATCACTTTGTATTGACGTTGTGTGTTGGTTTTTCTAGCAGCGTTGTAGTGAGGTTGTAAATCTTACATTGCTTTAATGTGTGTTGGTTTCTGGCAACGTAGTAATTATGTTGTGAATGTCACATTGTATTGATGTTGTGTGTTTGTTTCTGGTAATTAAACGTAGTATGTATGTTGTGAATAAAACATTGCATATAACGGTATATAATATGCAAAGGCCCATACGGGTTACATATGGGGAAGATCTGGGCAAGCCCCTGTGGGCAGCATACCATGTGGGTGTCATATAGACAAGAACTGGGAAGAGCGCTTTTGGCTCTAATATGCAACTCAACCCCCCCCCCCCATGGGTATCGTATGGGAAAGACCTGGGCAAGCTCATGTGGGTAGCAAAGACTAATTTTTATGGGTATCATACGGGAAAGACCTGAGCCAAATGGGCTAGTGGCAAGGGCCAACCCAAATTGATCCCATATGCCGCCCATAATGGGTTTAGGGTTAATGATCCTTCCCATTTTTATGGGATAAACCATATTGAATGTACCACATTGGTATCATATGGGACAGATCTGGGCAAGATAGCTCACGAAGGATAGACCGTTATCGTGAAACCAGCAGATGGGCTTACATTGACATAACGTGCACAAAAACATTTTTTTCTGATAACATTGGTACAAATACGGAATGACATTATTTCCTCTGCGCTTAAAGCAACATTGTCGAAGAGGGTGAGTTGACAGTTTTGTAGAATAATTAAACACGATTCAATTGAAACGAAATTGTATTCATCGGAACAAGTACCTTATTAATTCTATACCAAAAACAATATTCGGCAACCTGCCGGTTGAGCTATTAATTTTTTTTTAGAAAGTAGAAAAAAATGACTGAACAATGTCAATTTTAACAAGGAAGTAAAACTTCATCCATAGAAGAGTCCAATTAACTGCATTGGTGTTCTGATTCATAAACATGACATTATTTAATAGTGCTTAATTTTTGCTCAAAGGTGCTAAAATCTAGAAGTGAAATTAAGGATGAAATGAAAACCTCGAAAAGAGGGCGAGTATAAGTAATCCAAAACACCAAATCATTTATGACAAACACTTTCCTACGTCGATTAATTATTTTCAAGAATTCTGAATACTTTCTGAGAATTATGTTACATACCTTTATTAGGTTTAGATTTACTCATGTTCCAAAGAAATTGTTTTTGCTTCCACAGAAATGTTGAATCATTTGAACATTTTCCATTTTGTGTTTAATTTGATAAGAAAGACAAAAATTGATTTAATGAGGTAAGAAAAAAAAGTTGTTTTGTTTTTTGGAGATTGTTGTTAAGTTTTAAATCGAAAAACAACCACACACCAAACAGGTGTTACCTACCTACGACAAAACTCTTCATTTTTCTCCATTTTTTTTTTAAATTTAGAAGTCAATAAATAAATACACGCAAATGCTGCATAAAGAGTCCAAAATGAAAACAGTTCAATGTAATACGATTGATTTCAAAAATTGCCGAATATCTATAAATTATGTATCTATGTTATTAAATTATGTAACTATGTATCTTTAAAGTTATTAAATATGAAATTCTAGAAACTGACGAATTGAAAACGACTTATCAGTATAGCATTGATCAGGATTCCATGTACGCCTTGAGTCAGGATTGAGAAAGTTTCAAGACGTGATGCGTCGCGATGATCCTGAACATCTTACGGCTCATAGAAGTAACAGTTCTCCTCGTACTTGATATCAGTGACGTCAGCCTCCATGCCACTGGCATAAATGAGCTGACAGATCTTCTTGTTATCAGCTTGCCTTCGGAGATTACAGGACATTTTAGGCTCTGCCCAGCACGCCTGACCACAACCAACGACTTCCTTAACCGTCATGTTCTTTATCGCAAGGTTGACCAGACACTACAGTTTGAAGCGACCGTCAGCATCAGCTGTCATGCAGTACATGGGATAAGAGACCCGCATCTCACAGGCCACAAAGAATTCCCTGCAACAACGAACGTCTTTCCACTTACCGCCATTTCCACCAGCCATTCTGACACAGTCCTCTCTGGGGTTATTATTTGGTTGATCCGCTGCCCAATTTCTAAAGGCCGTAACCCCTCCATCACCTGAGCACTTGAACAGCTCTGTATCAACTCTAATACAGTCAATCCACAAATTCAGATCACTTTCGCCGCTGGCTCCAAATTCATTCATCCTTATTTTCATTTTCCCCCAAACAACGTTATGTTCTTCCTCTGAATTTGGGACAAATAGACTGACCCCAGGTCGGTCACAAGCTTTCGAAGCATCGGTCCAATTCATCTTCTCAGGCAGTAAGGCGTAGCAGGAGTCTTGCCAAGCTAACCAGCCGGGAGGACAGGCTGCTTGGAGAACCCGTAAGATGCTGACCATCAGAACCATCTTCCTGCAAAAGCCAACTGTCTTCATCTTAGAGTTAAATTGTAGTTATCCTTATTAAACAGTGAAGGATGATTAGCCTCTTGAGTTTTGTATCTACGAGTTTCAATTCCTGCCAGAACTCGGTAAATCAATTCTTGTTTGTACGAGGATCAGAAAGATCTGTACATACTTGGCAGAGAAAATAAATGTGTTTGTACAATTTTATACCTGCCAGACTGCGAGTTGCGCAGATAGCCAAATAAACAGCGCCCGCTCTTGTCAATATGAATAGCACCCTCTTTAGTTATGTAACCGAGTGGCATGATTATGTTGTGGAAGGTGGTAACTTGGTACGGCGCTTTGCTAAAAATGTGCTTTCTTTTCATTCTGGCGATTGCGCAAAGCCAGGAAATTCCTTGCACTGCAGTGGTTCTTGTGCTAGGGTTGCAAGGTTTTTAGTGGTAACTTTCAGAGTCGGCGTTGCAGCTGATACATCGTTAAACGACCTCTTTGCTCTGTCCATTTACGTTACTTTTAAATTATCTCACGCCCCTTTCGTCCCGTCTGTAATGACCATCGAGTCTACTGTTCGAGAGGCATGCGCTGACAGAGGCTGCAACATCTGAATTACGGCATGTTCTACCTTCTAGACCAACCTCGTTGACAGGTGTAAAAGGACACCTATTATTTGTAGGAATGTGTGGTTAAGTGTCAGTAATTTGCCTTACAGTCACTTACTTGGTACAAACACAATTCTAAAACGTTTTCAGCAATAGTAACGGAATTGAATGGTAACGATTTGAATGTACAAACATTTTGTTTTACTTTGAATGTAGACCATTAATTGTTATATACATTATCTTTATGATTTATATGTTTGTGTATTGTTTACGGGTCCTCCAATTGGAAGTGACTGCCGTTTAAATGTTAAAATTGTTCAGGGATAAATAAAGTAAATGTGAAAGCATGAACTTGTTTCAAACGAGAACATTACGTTGTCTGGATTCCTGCAACTGAACCTTCCACCTTGGTTACATTGTACAATGAAATATAATGTTTCCACAACAAAGACAATTTAACTTTACATGTGTTTTTATTTATACTTTTCAACGTGCGTTTTTGATGCTGCAAATGGGAGACTTTTGAGACGATAGCGGGCGTCCCACAGACCGGTCCTTTTCCTTTGTTTTCATCGCTGAGAAGAATGGAAAAGGATCGGTGGGACGCCCGCTATCGTCTCAAAAGTCTTACATTAGAAGTGAAAATTAAGATCAAAGCAAAACCTCGAAAAGAGGTGGTATAAATAACCTAAAACAACAAATAATTTATTTACCCCAATTTGAAAAAAGACCATCAACACTTCGATCGATAAGAATAATGTTATGAAAAAAAGTCACACAATTGATGAGTCAGAAAATGATTATGTGTAAAAATTCCTAACTTTTTGATGAAATTAACTATCCACGAAGTTCCCTCTCCTGAATCATGTTTGATCATTATCAGTTATGTACCAAACCTTGGTTTTTATTTACTCATGTTAACATAATTACTTGTATTTGCTTCAAAACAACTTCCATACAATATGAATGTAGAAGCATTTGAATTATGAACGTATTGATTTGGTCGAATAAGTCTGGACAACTTGAATTTGATAAAAAATACAAATAATGGTTTAATGAGGTGCGAAAAATGCGCAGGTGTTTTTAGTTAAAAGTGTTGTTTGATAAAAAAATATTAAAAAAAACAAAAAAACAAAAACAAACAAACAAACAAGTGTTACCTACCTATCACATGACTCTTCGTTCATCCACACATTTACAACAATATAGAAGTCAATGTAAAAGTGCAGACACGACAATGCTGCCACTAGAATCCCAATGAAGAAGATCTACGTCATATAAGTACGGTGACAAAAATTGTCTTAAAGTCTATTAGTTAAATCTATAGTTTACATCTTTAAGCCTAGTGAACCATGATGACTAACTTGAAGACGACGGGTTATCATTTAGCATTCTGCCTAGAGTCAAGATTGAAACAGTTTCAAGTAGCAATGCGTCGGGATGATCTGAACGTCTTATGGCTCATAGAAGTAACAGTTCTTCTTTTATTTGATATCAGTGACGTCAGCCTTCACGCAACTGGCATAGTTTAGCTGTCAGATCTTCTTGTTATCAGCTTGATCCAGAGATTGAAGGAGTGACATTGATGCTCCGCCGGGCGCTCCTGACCAGACCCAGCGACCTCCTTAACAGTCATGTTCTCTATCGCAAGGTTGACCAGACACTACAGTTTGAAGCGACCGTCAGCATCAGCTGTCATGCAGTACATGGGATGAGAGACCCGCGGCCGCTGCCGCATCTCACAGGCCACAAAGAATTCCCTGTAACAACGAATGTCTCTCCATTTACCGTCATTTCCTCCAAACATTCTGACACAGTCCTCTCTGGGGTTATTACTTGGTTGACCCTCTGCCCAATTTCTAAAGGCCGTAACCTCTCCATCACCTGAGCACTTGAACCGCTCTGTATCAACTCTGATACAGTCAATCCACAAATTCAGATCCCTTTCGCCGCTGGCTCCAAATTCACTCATCCTTATTTTCATTTTCCCCCAAACAACGTTATGTTCTTCCTCTGAATCTGGGACAAATAGACTGACACCAGGTCGGTCACAAGCTTTCGAAGCATCAGCCCAATTCATCTTCTCAGGCAGTAAGATGTAGCAGGAGTCTTGCCAGGCTAACCAGCCGGGAGGACAGGCTGCTTGGAGAACCCGTAAGATGCTGACCATCAAAACCATCTTCCTGCAAAAGCCAACTGTCTTCATCTTAAAGTTAAATTGTAGTTTTCCTTAAACAGTGAAACTTGATTAGTCTCTTGATTGGTAGCTAAGAGTTTCGATTCCTGCCAGAGCTCAGGTAAATCAAATCTTATTTGTATGATGATCAGAAAACTTTGTCTGGTGTCTGATCAGAGCTCTCCACAAAGTCGTCTGTTCAGTCCAGCAGTAAAACGAATTGTGGCAAAATGGATGTATGGTAAACCCGAGCCGTTGCTTGGAGATGAAAAAAAAAATTAGATTTGTAATTAATTTTATTTATCTTCTGACAATGGTCATCTTACCTATCCAGTTGTAATTATTTTCAAATTAGGACCCCGACTCTATTAGGACAGTCTGTGTATTTTAGATTTGTACTTAATGTTTATCTGCTCGAGTGTAGTAAAGAGCGAATTATTATTGTCTCGCATCTTATATGAACTGATCGTCGAGGCTCTTCGTTTTTTAATAATTTTCAAATTAGGAACACGTCACTCCATCATAGTAATCAAGGCTGAGAAACAAAACTCGCTCAGCATCTAAGCACAGTTTGATGTATACTTGGCAGGGAAATCAAATGTTTTTGTATTGAAGACAAAAGAACACTCTCAGTCATTGACATGATTATAGCTTACTGGGTCTGACGGTTCCACAAAGACCAAGCTACGCCTAGGATTTTGCAGTTATATAGCATAACTTTATATGAATACCTCGTTGGTAACGATTTAGATTACCAACTTATTATTACGGAACAGTCTTAGCGTGAACAGGGGAATAATATTCATTCAAAGCAGTTTCAATTCAACTTTTATCCAGGTTTTATTCGTACAATCTAAACATGACTTTATCTAATAGGACTTAACGTTCGTTTATTGAAAAAACAAAATGTGGAATTTAAAATGAATCAACAAATTCGTAAAAGGACTAACGTGAGTAATGTTAAACAACCAATCATTTAGAGCAAAACCTTGAATATATCACATTTGGGGAAAAGGTATATTCCTTTAACTGTCATTGATTGGTTAACAACCACTAATAAATGTAAATTCATCTGAATCAATTATATGCAAACTCTTGTGTGAACCTTGACCTCCAGAACCACTCTAATTATGAAATTAACACGTTTTTTCATTACAACAACAATAATTGTAAACCTCAGTTTAAACAAACGGCTACAATGAATTTCGTGTCCGACTTAATATACTGTTTTTGAGGGGTAAAACTTGCAAAAAAGGCATAAAGACGAGCCCATAAAGACGGAGATACAACAGAGAGAAATTAACCGGGCTGTTGTAAACTGGGAGGAGTTGGGTGATTGAAAGCAACAAGGTGTAGTAGTAGTTTTAGCATGCAGCACTGGTTGCAATAATGGCGAAACTAAAGATGGGATTTTTTTTAGCACAGATGATGCTGTTGCTATGTAGGGTCCGATTGCTTTATTTATGCATTAAAACAAAGTAAAATGTTGATGTTAATAACAATAAAAATAGAGGGGACTCGTAATGGAAAATAATGGGAAAAGACTTTGAAATTTCCGTTTTAGGACAACAAAGATCTCTATTTCCTTCTTGATTTCTTCGTCACATTTATATAAAGAATGTTTAATACTTGTTGTAAGAATTCTTACATTTGGTACTGGGATTTTTTAAACTTCTGTATTGAGATATGTGCAAGGAGTTTTGGTGGTAAAAAGGTATTTCGACACGTTCTGGGTGAAATGGTATTGTCAACTGTGTAGGTTCTTATGAATTTGTCTTATTGTCTGCTTTCTAAATGTTCCTAAATAAATTAATTCAAGGGTCAGTTTTTAACCTGCCATTTTTCATTGCTTTCTTTAAAGGTTTACTCAATTTTAGACATGTACATTTTCCAATCTATTTGTATTTTTTGGACAATGAAGTATGAATAAATGATGTGGAGAGTCGGCGCAAGACTCAATAGACATGGATAATGTGGTGTCCAGACTGCTGAAGTATGTAACTCCTAATCAATGACTGATGCACCACACTAAATGAGTTACATAACTAGGCGCCGAATCAACTATTGCTATAAAATCCCAAATTTGAAGGTCATGGCTTTTAAGCATTTTTGGAAACAAATGATCCGATATTGTACCCTGGGGTTGATGACGTCCAAATTGGGGGCTCTCTTACGTTATTACAATAATGTTACTTAAACTAAGGAATTCAATACAAGAAGCCATTATTTCTACAGAGGGAAATTTAGAAATCAGGACTCTATTTACATATCAAAACAATATTGTTTTACTCACTTCTCCACAGACAATCATGAAGAGTTGAAATCGCAAACATTCTTACGTTCTGGAACACTCATAAGAAGTTGACAACCACGCAGAAAAATAGTCTGCCTTACTTTTTAAATCAGTTTTTACTTATTCTAAAAAAAAAAAAAAAAAAAAAAAAAAAAAAAAAAAAAAAACTCAAAAGTCGTGGCTCGTTATGTGTCCAAAGTGAAAGTCCAATTGTTAAAAGGATGACGTCAACAGAGAATTTCGAGGTTGCTAAAAATAACCTATCAAGAACTTTTGAAACTAACGGATTGAAAACGAGGTATCAGTAAATCATCCATAAGGATTTCATGTACGTCTTGAGTCAGGATTGAAACAGTTTCAAGACGTGATGCGTTGCGATGATTCGAACATCTTACGGCTCATAGAAGTAACAGTTCTCCTCGTACTTGATATCAGTGACGTCAGCCTCCACGCGACTGGCGTAGTTGAGCTGACAGATCTTCTTGTTGTCAGCTTGCTTCCGGAGGTTGAATGAGCGGCACAGAGGCTCCGCCCAGCACGCCAGACCACACTCATTGGACCTCTTGACCGGATAGCTCTTGATCTGATGGTTGAGCAGACACTGCTGTGGTACGTGAATGTAACGGAGGCTTGATGGCCGCAAGTCAGTACAAATGACCGACATTTCACAGACGACGGAACACCGAATTGTGCATTCCTTGTTTCTCCATTTACCTTTTCCAGAAACTTTCACACAGTCGTCTCTGGTGTTATTGGTTGGGTGACCCGCTCCCCATTTGCTGAAGGCCGTAACCCCTCCATCACCTGAGCACTGGAACTGTCCTGTTTCATTTCTTAAACAGTCAATCCACAAGTTCAGAGCCATGCTGCTGTTTCGAAAATCTTTCTTCCATATTTTCATTTTTTCCAAAACAAATTTATGTTCTTCCTCCGAATTTGGGACAAAAAGACCGACACCGGGTTGGTCACAAGCCTTTGAAGCTTCAAACCAATTCATCCTTTTAGGCAGTAAGATGTAGCAGGAGTCTTGCCAAACTAACCAGCCGGGAGGACAGGCTGCTTGGAGAACTTGTAAGATGCCGACCATAAGAATCATCATCTTGCAAAAGCCAACTGACTTCATCCTAAAGTTAAATTGTTGTTATCCTCAAACAGTGAAAGTTGATTAATCTCTTGAGTTTGGTATTTACAAGTTTAAATTCCTGCCGGCAGAACTTGGGTAAATCATATCTAGTTTGCATGAAGATCAGAAAGCTCTCTCTGGTGTCTTATCAGAGCTCACCACCAAGTCGTCTGTTCAGTTCAGCAGTAAGACGAATTGTGGCAAAATGGATGTTTGGTAAACACCGAGCCGTTGCTCGGTAATGAAAAGACCGATATATTATTAATTTCACGTTCCTTCCTTCACTGCTCGTCTTGATCCTCCACTTTTATTGTTTTCAAATTAGGACCACGACCCCATTCAGAGCGTTGAGGTTGAGATATAAACAACTCGCCTTCGTGGTATTTTTTTCTAATTCGATTGACGTCACTATTTTCTCGTGTTGTGTTTTAATATCCATTATTAAATTGTTTAGTATTTGCTTTAATCTACGTAACTTTTCAGTTAAATTTTCAACTTTGCTTTTTGAAAAATCCAAAACTTGTGTTTCAATACTTTGAAGCACCATTTACGGCTTTGTAGACGGATTTGGGCGATAAACAAATGTTTTTATTATTAGCTTTTACAATCATTAATAATATTTACGTAAGAAATTAAACGTATGTGATAAGAAAGCTTGTAAGGCTCTCTAAATCAGAAATTACCGCCCTTTCTTGAAATTCAATTATCATGATTTAATTTCTCGGCAATGAAAAATATAACAATAAATAAAGCAAGTTATCTCTTATCTTTTATGAACTGATCGTCGTAGCTCTTCGCCTTTTTATTAATCATTTGAAAGTTAGGAACAAGTCACTCCATCAGGATAATCAAGAATGAGAAACAAAACTCGCCTTCTGGTATTAATAGCTCAGCATCTAAGCACGGTTAAGATGTATACTTGGCAGAGAAATCAAATGGGTTTGTATAATTTTTGACCTGCCGGACTGCGAGTTGCGCAGCTGCCGGCACGTAAATTTATTGATAGCCAAATAAATAGCGCCCGTTCTTGGCAAGACCAAGCTACGCCTAAATTGCAAGAATAACATTCAGTCACAAGAGTTTGAATTCAACTTGTATCCATATTTTATTCGTACACTCTAAACATGACTTTATTTAATAGTACTTAACGTACGTTTAATATTAAAAAAGGGTGAAATATTTAATATGAAATCAAATTTCGAAAAAAAGAGCTAATATGGGTAATTTTAAATAACCAATTTTTTGAAACAAAACTTTCCCATTTTGAATATAAATGTCAACACTTCTCTACCAAGAAATATATTTACACGACATTATGAAATCTCCATGCTCTGATGATGATAACATGGGGCGAAAGTCACCTTCTAAATCATTTTGGATCAATATAATTTGTTTTAATTTACCCATGTTCCAAAATAATTGTAAGTGCTTCAAAACAAAACCCACCTTAAAAGGAACGTTGAAGCATTTGAATGATTTATTATTTGTTTTGGTCCAGTAAGACTGGCGATCTTGAATTTGATAAGAAAATAAAAACAGTTTCGTCAGGTAAGGAAAATGCACAGTTGCTTTTAGCGTAGTTAACAATTATTTTCGTTTAGTTATCAAATAAACAGCCACACACCAACACACCAACCATATCACATAACTCTCCATCTATCTACACATTTACAACGAACTAGAAGCCAATGAAAAACACGAATCCTTCCTCAATAGTCCAAAGGGAAGAACTCCTACGTCGTGAGAGCGGTCAGAAAAATGATAAAGTCTATAGTTTAAAGATACATAAGTCTTATGAAACGATCGAGTGAGATATCTAGAATTTACAAATTAAAAACAAGTTATCATTTAGCATTGATCAAGATTTCATGTACGTCTTGAGTCAAAACTGAAACAGACGGTTTCAAGACGTGATGCGTCGCGATGATCTGAACATCTTACGGCTCAAAGAAGTAACAGTTCACCTCGTACTTGATATCAGTGACGTCAGCCTCCATGGGACTGGCATAGTTGAGCTGACAGATCTTCTTGTTATCAGCTTGCTTCCGGAGGCTCAAGTTCAAAGAGTGACATTAATGTTCTGCCCAACACACATGACCACACCAAATGGCCTCCTTAACAGTCATGTTCGTTATCGCATGGCTGGTCAGACACTAGTTCAAAGCGACCGTCAGCACCAGCTGTCATGCAGTACATGGGATGAGAGACCCGCATCTCACAGGCCACGAAGAATTTCCTGTCACAACGAATGTCTCTCCACTTACCGTCATTGATTTCAGCGATTCTGACACAGTCCTCTCCGTCGAGGTTATTATCTGGTTGACCCTCTGCCCAATTTCTAAAGGCCGTAACCCCTCCGTCACCTGAGCACTGGAACCGCTCTGTATCAACTCTGATACAGTCATTCCATAAATTCAGATCACTTGCGCTGCTGGCTCCAAATTCATTCATCCATATTTTCATTTTCCCCCAAACAAATTGTTGTTCTTTCTCTGAATTTGGGACAAAAATACTGACATCAGGTCGGTCACAAGCTTTCGTAGCATCGGTCCAATTCATTTTCTCAGGCAGTAATATGTAGCAGGAGTCTTTCCAAGCTAACCAGCCGGGAGGACAGGCTGCTTGGAGAACCCGTAAGATGCCGACAATCAGAAACATCCTCTCGCAAAAGCCAATTGCCTTCATCTTAAAGTTAAATTGTGGTTATCCTCAAACAGTGAAAGTTGTTTAGTCTCTTGAGTTTGGTATGTACAAGTTTAAATTCCTGCCAGAACTCGGGTAAATCAAATCTTGTTTTCATGACGATCAGAAAGCTCTATCTGGTGTCTGATCAGAGCTCGCCACCAAGTCGTCTGTTCAGTCCAGCAGTAAGACGAATTGTGGCAAAAGAGATGTTTGGTAAACACCCAGCCGTTGCTTGGTAATGAAAAGACCGATATATTATTAATTTCACGTTCCATCCTTTACTGCTCGTCTTGATCCTCCACTTTTATTGTTTTCAAATTAGGACCACGACCCCATTCAGAGCGTTGAGGTTGAGATATAAAAAACTCGCCTTCTTGGTATTTTTTTTCTAATTCGATTGACGTCACTATTTTCTCGTGTTGTGTTTTAATATCCATTATTAAATTGTTTAGTATTTGCTTAAATCTACGTAACTTTTTAGTTAAATTTTCAACTTTGCTTTTTGAAAAATCCAAAACTTGTGTTTCAATACTTTGAAGCACCATTTACGGCTTTGTAGACGGATTTGGGCGATAAACAAATGTTTTTATTATTAGCTTTTACAATCATTAATAATATTTACTTAAAAAATTAAACGTATATGATAAGAAAGCTTGTAAGGCTCTCTAAATCAGAAATTACCGCCCTCTCTTGGAGTTCAATTATCATGATTTAATTTCTCGGCAATGAAAAATATAACAATAAATAAAGCAAGTTATTACTGTCTCGTATCTTTTATGAACTGATCGTCGAATCTCTTCGCCTTATTATTAATCATTTTAAAATTAGTACAAGTCACTCCATCAGGATAATCAAGAATGAGAAACAAAACTCGCCTTCTGGTATTAATAGCTCAGCATCTAAGCACGGTTAAGATGTATACTTGGCAGAAAAATCAAATGTGTTTGTATAATTTTTGACCTTCCGCGCCGGACTGCGAGTTGCGCAGCTGCCGGCACGTAAATTTATTGATAGCCAAATAAATAGCGCCCGTTCTTGGCAAGATCAAGCTACGCCTAAATTGCAAGAATAACATTTATTCACAATAGTTTCAATTCAACTTGTATCCATATTTTATTCGTACAATCTAAACATGATTTTATTTAATAGTACTTAACGTACGTTTAATATTAAAAAAAGATGAAATATTTAATATGAAATCAAATTTCGAAAAAAATGAGCTAATATGGGTAATTTTAAATAACCAATTTTTTGAAACAAAACTTTCCCATTTTGAATATAAATGTCAACACTTCTCTACCAAGAAATATATTTACACGACATTATGAAATCTCCATGCTCTGATGATGATAACATGGGGCGAAAGTCACCTTCTAAATCATTTTGGATCAATATAATTTGTTTGAATTTACCCATGTTCCAAAATAATTGTTAGTGCTTCAAAACAAAACCCACCTTAAAAGGAACGTTGAAGCATTTGAATGATTTATTATTTGTTTTGGTCCAGTAAGACTGGCGATCTTGAATTTGATAAGAAAATAAAAACAGTTTCGTCAGGTAAGGAAAATGCACAGTTGTTTTTAGCGTATAGTTAACAATTATTTTCGTTTAGTTATCAAATAAACAGCCACACACCAACACACCAACCATATCACATAACTCTCCATCTATATACACATTTACAACGAACTAGAAGCCAATGAAAAACACGAATCCTTCCTCAATAGTCCAAAGGGAAGAACTCCTACGTCGTGAGAGCGGTCAGAAAAATGATAAAGTCTATAGTTTAAAGATACATAAGTCTTATGAAACGATCGAGTGAGATATCTAGAATTTACGAATTAAAAACAAGTTATCATTTAGCATTGATCAAGATTTCATGTACGTCTTGAGTCAGGATTGAGACGGTTTCAAGACGTGATGCGTCGTGATGATCGGAACATCTTACGGCTCAAAGAAGTAACAGTTGTCCTCATACTTGATATCAGTGACGTCAGCCTCCATGGGACTGGCATAGTTGAGCTGACAGATCTTCTTGTTATCAGCTTGCTTCCGGAGGTTCAAGTTCAAAGAGTGACATTAATGTTCTGCCCAACACACATGACCACACCAAATGGCCTCCTTAACAGTCATGTTCGTTATCGCATGGCTGGTCAGACACTAGTTCAAAGCGACCGTCAGCACCAGCTGTCATGCAGTACATGGGATGAGAGACCCGCATCTCACAGGCCACGAAGAATTTCCTGTCACAACGAATGTCTCTCCACTTACCGTCATTGATTTCAGCGATTCTGACACAGTCCTCTCCGTCGAGGTTATTATCTGGTTGACCCTCTGCCCAATTTCTAAAGGCCGTAACCCCTCCGTCACCTGAGCACTGGAACCGCTCTGTATCAACTCTGATACAGTCATTCCATAAATTCAGATCACTTGCGCTGCTGGCTCCAAATTCATTCATCCATATTTTCATTTTCCCCCAAACAAATTGTTGTTCTTTCTCTGAATTTGGGACAAAAATACTGACATCAGGTCGGTCACAAGCTTTCGTAGCATCGGTCCAATTCATTTTCTCAGGCAGTAATATGTAGCAGGAGTCTTTCCAAGCTAACCAGCCGGGAGGACAGGCTGCTTGGAGAACCCGTAAGATGCCGACAATCAGAAACATCCTCTCGCAAAAGCCAATTGCCTTCATCTTAAAGTTAAATTGTGGTTATCCTCAAACAGTGAAAGTTGTTTAGTCTCTTGAGTTTGGTATGTACAAGTTTAAATTCCTGCCAGAACTCGGGTAAATCAAATCTTGTTTTCATGACGATCAGAAAGCTCTATCTGGTGTCTGATCAGAGCTCGCCACCAAGTCGTCTGTTCAGTCCAGCAGTAAGACGAATTGTGGCAAAAGAGATATTTGGTAAACACCCAGCCGTTGCTTGGTAATGAAAAGACCGATATATTATTAATTTCACGTTCCATCCTTTACTGCTCGTCTTGATCCTCCACTTTTATTGTTTTCAGATTAGGACCACGACCCCATTCAGAGCGTTGAGGTTGAGATATAAAAAACTCGCCTTCTTGGTATTTTTTTTCTAATTCGATTGACGTCACTATTTTCTCGTGTTGTGTTTTAATATCCATTATTAAATTGTTTAGTATTTGCTTAAATCTACGTAACTTTTTAGTTAAATTTTCAACTTTGCTTTTTGAAAAATCCAAAACTTGTGTTTCAATACTTTGAAGCACTATTTACGGCTTTGTAGACGGATTTGTGTGATAAACAAATGTTTTTATTATTAGCTTTTACAATCATTAATAATATTTACTTAAAAAATTAAACGTATATGATAAGAAAGCTTGTAAGGCTCTCTAAATCAGAAATTACCGCCCTCTCTTGGAGTTCAATTATCATGATTTAATTTCTCGGCAATGAAAAATATAACAATAAATAAAGCAAGTTATTACTGTCTCGTATCTTTTATGAACTGATCGTCGAATCTCTTCGCCTTATTATTAATCATTTTAAAATTAGTACAAGTCACTCCATCAGGATAATCAAGAATGAGAAACAAAACTCGCCTTCTGGTATTAATAGCTCAGCATCTAAGCACGGTTAAGATGTATACTTGGCAGAAAAATCAAATGTGTTTGTATAATTTTTGACCTTCCGCGCCGGACTGCGAGTTGCGCAGCTGCCGGCACGTAAATTTATTGATAGCCAAATAAATAGCGCCCGTTCTTGGCAAGATCAAGCTACGCCTAAATTGCAAGAATAACATTTATTCACAATAGTTTCAATTCAACTTGTATCCATATTTTATTCGTACAATCTAAACATGATTTTATTTAATAGTACTTAACGTACGTTTAATATTAAAAAAGATGAAATATTTAATATGAAATCAAATTTCGAAAAAAATGAGCTAATATGGGTAATTTTAAATAACCAATTTTTTGAAACAAAACTTTCCCATTTTGAATATAAATGTCAACACTTCTCTACCAAGAAATATATTTACACGACATTATGAAATCTCCATGCTCTGATGATGATAACATGGGGCGAAAGTCACCTTCTAAATCATTTTGGATCAATATAATTTGTTTGAATTTACCCATGTTCCAAAATAATTGTTAGTGCTTCAAAACAAAACCCACCTTAAAAGGAACGTTGAAGCATTTGAATGATTTATTATTAGTTTTGGTCCAGTAAGACTGGTGATCTTGAATTTGATAAGAAAATAAAAGCAGTTTCGTCAGGTAAGGAAAATGCACAGTTGTTTTTAGCGTAGTTAACAATTTCGTTTAGTTATCAAATAAACAGCCACACACCAACACACCAAACATATCACATAACTCTCCATCTATCTACACATTTACAACGAACTAGAAGTCAATAAAAACACGAAATCCTTCCTCAATTTTCCAGAGGGAAGAACTCCTACGTCATGAGAACAGTCAGAAAAATGATAAAGTCTATAGACTAAAGATATAGAAATATATGTATATATATTAAGTCTTATGAAACGTTCGAATTATGAGATATCTAGAATTTACGAATTAAAAACGAGTTATCATTTGGCATTGAGCAAGGTTTCATGTACGCCTTGAGTCAAAATTGAAACAGACGGTTTCAAGACGTGATGCGTCGCGATGATCTGAACATCTTACGGCTCAAAGAAGTAACAGTTCACCTCGTACTTGATATCAGTGACGTCAGCCTCCATGGGACTGGCATAGTTGAGCTGACAGATCTTCGTGTTATCAGCTTGTTTCCGGAGGTTGAAGTTCAAAGAGTGACATTAATGTTCTGCCCAACACACATGACCACACCAAATGGCCTCCTTAACAGTCATGTTCGTTATCGCATGGCTGGTCAGACACTAGTTCAAAGCGACCGTCAGCACCAGCTGACACCAGGTCGGTCACAAGCTTTCGAAGCATCAAACCAATCCATCTTCTCAGGCAGTAAGATGTAGCAGGAGTCTTGCCAGGCTTACCAGCCGGGAGGACAGGCTGCTTGGAGAACCCGCAAGATGCCGACCATCAGAACCATCATTTTGCAAAAGCCATCTGCCTTCATCCTAAAGTTAAATTTTTGTTATCCTTAAACGGTGAAAGTTGTTCAATCTCTTGAGTATGATATAACATGCGTGTTTGAAATCTTTGCAGAACTCATGCAAATCAAATCTGGTTTATAAGAGGATCAGAAAGCTTTGTCTGGTGTTTGATCAGAGCTCACCCCAAAGTAGTCTGTTCAGTAAAACGAACTATGACAAAAATTGGCGTTTGGTAAACACCCAGCCGTTGCTTGGTGATGAAAAGGTCGAAATATTATTAATTACACATTCCTTCCTTAACTGCTCGTCTTGATCCTCCACTTTCATTGTTTTCAAATTAGGACCACGACTCCAGAACGTCTAGGTTAAGATATAAACAACTCGCTCCGTGGTTTTTGTGTTGTTGTAATTCATTTGACGTCGAAACTCTTCGAATTTAGGAACAAGTCACTGCATCATGATAACCAAACTCTCTTAAAATTTTTGATTGAAATTTACTTTATTCTACTGAAACTAGGGATAAACTGCAAGAGATTTGTCCCTGGCCTCAATCGAAAAGAGTGATTTTCAATCTAACTATTAAGAGAGAGAAGGTTGAGATACAAAACTCGCCTAATGGTATTAATAGCTCAGCATCTAAGCTCAGTTTAGATGTATACATGGCAGAGAAATCAAATGTGTTGTACAATTTTTGACCTGCCAGACTGCAAGTTGCGCAGCTGCCAGGTACATACATTTAGTAATAGTCAAATAAATAGCGCCCGCTCTTGGCAATATGAATAGCACTCTTCGTTAGTTTTGCAACTGAGTGGCGTGATGTCAACTTTGTACGGCGTTTTTATTTTTTTTAATTTTTTTTAATGCGTTTTTTTTTTATTATGGCGGTGGCGTGAAGCCAGGAAAATTCTTTGCACCGCAGTGGTTCTTGTGCTAGGTTAGCAAGGTTTCAGTGGTCATTTTCAGAGTCGGCGTTGCAGCTGATACATCGTTTTACGAGCTCTTTGCTCTGTCAAATTACGTTACTCTTAAATTATCTCAAGCCCCTTTCGTCCCGTCTATGTTGACCATCGAGTCTGCTGTTCGAGAGGCATGAGCTGACAGAGGCTGCAACATCTGAATTACAGCCTGTTCCACCTTCTACCAACCTCGTTGACAGGTGTAAAAGGACACCTATATTTTTAGGTATGTGTGGTTAAGTGTCAGCCATTTGCCTTACAGTCGCTTACTTCTTGGTACAAACACAAATAGAATGTTTGTCAGCAATAGTAATGGAATTGAATGGTAATGAATTGAATGGTAATGATTTAATGTACAAATATTGTTTTACTTGAATGAGGACCATTAAATATTCTATACCATATCTTTATGATGTATATGTTTGTATGTTGATTACAGGTCCAATAAATAGTGACTGTTAATAAGTAGTGATTGTCGTTTAATGTTAGCAATAAAAAATAAGCAAGAACTTGTTTCAAGCGAGAACATTACGGTTTCTCGATTCCTGTAACTGAACTTTCCACCTTGGTTACATTGTAGAAGGAAATATAATTTGTCCACAACAGAGTCAATTTAGCTTTACCTGTTTATACATTCTGTCAAGACTTTATTTTGTAGTTTTTAATGTGCGTTTTTAAATGCTGCAAATTAGAAGTGAAAACTAAGATCAAACCAAAACCTAGAAAAGAGGCGAATACAAGTAACCTAAAAAACCCTAGAATACAGACACGACAATGCTTCGTCAAGAGTCCAAATGAAGAAGTTCTACGCCATAAGAACGGTGAAAACATTTGTCTAAAATTCTATCGTTTTAAAGATATGGTTTACGTCTTTTAAGCCTATTAGATTATGAACTGTTTTGAAATTGAAGAATTGAAGACGGGTTATCATTTAGCATTCTGCCTAGAGTCAAGACTGAAAGAGTTTCAAGTAGCAATGCGTCACTATAATCTGAACATCTTATGGCTCATAGAAGTAACAGTTCTTCTTGTATTTGATATCAGTGACATCAGCCTTCACGCGACTGGCATAGTTGAGCTGACAGATCTCCTTCTTATCAACTTGCTTCCGGAGGTTGAATGAGCGGCAACGAGGCTCCCCCAGCACGCCAGACCACACCCAATGGACTCATTGACCGGATAGCTCTTGATCCGATGGTTTAGCAGACTCTTCTGTGGTACGTGAATGTAGCAGAGGCTTGACCGGTGGCACTCATTTCAAATGGCTGATATTTCACAGGCAACGAAAGACCGATTAGCGCACTCCTTGGCTCTCCATCTAACGTTTCCTTTTCCAGAAATGTTCACACAGTCCTCTCCGGTGTTATTGGTTGGGTGACCCGCTGCCCAATTTCTGAAGGCCGTAACCCCTCCATCATCTGAGCACTGGAACTGTCCTGTTTCATTTCTTAAACAGTCAATCCACAAGTGCAGAACCTTGCTGCTGTTACGAAATTCTTCCTTCCATATTTTCCTTTTTTCCCAATTAATTTTATATTCTTTCTCCAAATTTGGGACAAAAAGACTGACACAGGGTTGGTCACAAGCCTTTGAAGCTTCAAACCAATTCATCTTCTTAGGCAGTAAGATGTAGCAGGAGTCTTGCCAAGCTAACCAGCCGGGAGGACAGGCTGATTGGAGTACCCGTAAGATGCCGACCATAAGAATCATCATCTCGCAAAAGCAAACTGCCTTCATCTTAAAGTTAAATTGTAGTTAAAAACAGGAACGTTGATTGATCTCTTGAGTTTCGTATCTACGAGTTGTATCTGTCAATTTTTTGCCAGAAATCGGGAAAAATCAAATAATATTTTGTTTGAGGATCAGAGAGCTTTGTCTGGTGTGTGATAAGAGCTCAACACAAAGCCGTCCGTGCAGTCTAACAGTAAGACGAGTTGTGGCATTATAGATCGTTGGCGCTAATACCTTACGTTCGCTGATCGCCTTCACTTTCCACTATTATTTTTTTTTTCAAATTAGGCGTTCTTTTTCTGTTTTCATAACTATCATCATATGTTTATCTGCTCGATTGTAGTTAATCGGTTATTTCAAAATTTTAATTACATAATTTAATGTTATTAGAGTTTTAGTTTAAATATTAAGAAGTGCTTTGAGCGTCTTTGTAAGTGGATCTTGGCGCTGCCAAATGTTATTATTATTTGTTATTGTTGTCTTACTTTTGATTTCTATTTAAAACGAAAGAATATATGATCGGACAGGCTAGCTTGGATTTGTTGATCGTCGAACTCCGCTCTCGCTTGGTGAGTTGTTCAATCATATTTTCATTGCTCGACGATGAAAACACATCAATTTAAATCGAGCAAGTTATTATAGCCGCACATCTTATATCAAATGATCGTCGAAGCTCTTCGCCTTTAATCATTTTCAAATTAGGAACACATCACTCCATCGTGATAATCAGGGTAGAGAAACAAAACTTTTTTTTATGTATCGATGGCTCAGCGCCTAGGCACTGTTCGATATAAAGATTGCGATATAAAAACAGTTTTTAACCCAAAAGAACACTCTCAAATATTTACAAGATTATTAGCTTTAACTATTTTGTGTGACGGTCCCCCCCAAACCAAGCTACGTTTAAAAATTAACATTTTAGCAGTTATTACTGCAAATAACTCGGGTATAAACTAAAAATTCAACTTGGTTAACAAAAACTGGAATTAACTTGGGTATAATAATAACTTAAAATTTAATTCGGGTAATAACTGTAATAAACTTTGGTAATAACTTAGTTCAACTTGGGTAATAACTTAAATTTAACTTAAATGACCAAACAGTCTTCACTAACATGTAAATAAAAATCACCAACAACAGACTCAATAAAATGTTGGTTCTAGGTTTGTATTCATAAATTCTAAACATGACTTTTTTTATTTTATAATACTTGATGTGCGTTTAATACTGCTAAAAAGGCTTGGGTAAAATTTAAAATCAAAAAGACAGGACTGCAGGTGTAATAGGTTATTTAAAACAACAAATTAATCAAGACAGAAATTGTCATTGTTTTGAATAATGCCTTCAGCACTTCTACAACAAATTATTCAAACAAAAATCACACAATTGACGAGTCAGATAAATGCAAAAAAATCGTCATGCTCTGGTGATGATCACGCGGGGGCGGAGTTGCCGTCTAAATCATTTTTAGATTGTTGTCAGTAATGCTTTACAAATTGTTTTAATCTACCCATGCTCCCAAAATAGTTGTATTCCAATACTACAACATTCGTGTCGTCTGGGTTTTGCTTTAAAGCACTTATGCTTCAAAACAAAACCCAGACGATTGGAATGTTGAAGCATTAGAAGTATTTATCATTTGTTTAAGTCCAGTAAGACTGGGCATCTTGAACACGATAAGGAAATGCAAATAGTTCCACGAGGTAAGGAAAATGCGCAGATATTTTTAACGTAGTTCACAATTTTGTTTGATTTTAAAATTAACAGCCACACACTAAACAAGTGCTTCCTACCAATCACAAGCAGCAAAATAGAGACATTTTGAAAGTCAAAAACTTTGAGGATATGTATTACGTCTTTCAAACCTATTGAATCTTGAACTGTCGAGAAATTGACGAATTGAAAACTAGTTATCAATTAGCATTTTTGCCTATGAGTCAGTTTGAACAAGATGTGAAGCGTCGCGATGATCTGAACATCTTAGGGTTCATTAGAATGTTCCCATCAAACCGGATAACTCTTCATTGTCTACAAATTCACATCCATCTGAGAAGTCAATAATAAACCAAAGCAAAAAAACATGTAAACGCTGTCTCAAAAGTTCAAAGGGTATAAGTTCTACGTCATAAGAACAATCAATAAATTCCAAAGTCTTTATTTCAAAGATGTTTAGAAATGACAGAATTGTAAATGAGTTATCATTAACATTAATCATCACGATTTACACCTTGAGTCAGGATAGAACGAGTAATTCAACACATTAGTGCGATAATCTGAACATCTTACGGCTCATAGAAGTAACAGTTCTCCTCGTACTTGATATCAGTGACGTTAACTTCCATGCGACTGGCATAGTTGAGCTGACAGATCTCCTTCTTATCAGCTTGCTTCCGGAGGTTGAATGAGCGGCAACGAGGCTCACCTAAGCACGCCAGACCACACTCATTGGACCTCTGGACCGGATAGCTCTTGATCTGATGGTTGAGCAGACACCGCTGTGGTGTGTGAATGTAACGGAGGCTTGACTGGCGCAGTTCATTAGAAACGGCTGACATTTCACAGGCGACGAAATAACGTTCAGTGCATTCCTTGTCTCTCCATTTACCGTCACTTCTTTCATCTATTCTGACACAGTCCTCTCCGGGTTCCTTGTTTGGTTGATCCTCTGCCCAATTTCTAAAGCCCGTATCCCCTCTATCACCTGAGCACTGGAATTGATCTGTATCAACTCTAATACAGTCAATCCATAACTGCAGATCACGGTCGCTGCTGGCTCCAAATTCATTCATCCTTATTTTCATTTTTCCCCAAACAACGTAATGTTCTTCCTCTGATTTTGGGACAAAAAGACTGACCCCAAGTCGGTCACAAGCTTTCGAAGCATCGGTCCAAATCATCTTCTCGGGCAGTAAGATGTAGCAGGAGTCTTGCCAGGCTAACCAGCCGGGAGGACAGGCTGCTTGGAGAACCCGTAAGATGCCGACCATCAGAATCATCATCTCGCAAAAGCCAAATATCGACATGTTAATTTTAAATTGTGATCGCTATTTGGCAATGAAAGCAGTTCAGTCTCTTGGGTATGATATCTGCAGGCTTTGAATCTTCAAAGGACTGAGTTAAATCAAAAAGTTATTTCTATATAATGAGGATCAGCAAGCATTGTGTGGTATCTGATCAGAGCTCGCCCTAAAGTCGTCCGTTCACTCCAGCAGTAGACGGATTGAGGATGTTTAGTAGAAAACGAGCCGTTGGTTGGAGTTGAAAAATTGATATATTATCGATTTAACCTACCTTCTGTTCACCAGTGATCCTGTTACCTCACCAGTTGTAATTATTTTCAAATTAGGACCGCGTCTCCATTGGGAAAGTGGTTTTTAAGTGTTCGGGCAATAGCCCAAACAACTTTTGTTATTTCAAATGTATTTTTAAAAGGTGTTCGGGCAATAAGCACTACTTTTTAGATGTCTTAAAAATGGTGACGTCATAATGACGTCATCGGGTGTTAAATTATATTGCTTTAAAATAAAAGAATATATATATTGTAGCTCAGCTTACAACAAATGTGCTATTTTATGTAAAACGTGACCCCGCTTTAATCTGTTCTTCCGGTCCACATCGGAAGCTCTAAACTAAAGGGGGCATAACGATATAAAAGCAGTGTTCGGTAATTTTTGTTTTTGTTTTACATATTCGCCCTGTTTTAACTAAACAGAGATATTTCGAAAATGGTTTTGAATGTTTACCAAATTACATTTCAACAACTAGGTCACAAGTTGTCTACGTGAACGGGTGCACGTAAGTGCTTCTCGTGTTGCTCCATAGACCAACCACTACCAGTAGATCAATATCACACTTTTCTTTATTTCTATTTCACTTTGCTGCACACACTTCTTACATGATAAATTTGGCCTTTCTGCTATCTCCTTTGATCAATATTTCTAGCCCTCAATGATTTTTGTGAGTTTGCTGCTGTAGTTTGAAATGACACGTCAGCATCGGTTATTGATGTCAGTTTGCTCTCAACCTATGAAGTCCTAGCTTCTGGGAAGCACATAATCAATATTGAAATCCATCCCTGTCTCATTCAAAGTGTTTTTTTTTTAGTCCGTACTGTAATAAACTGAAATTGATACAAATACCAAGAATGAAGCACCCTGTGTGGCTTTGTAGGCAGATTTCGGCGATTTATAAATGTTTCTTGTGACAATTTTTTTACTTTAAAAACTAAACGTGTATGATCGGAAAAGCATAGCTTTCTTAACTTACGACTACCGTTCATTTATCATGGATTTCATTTCTCGGCGATCAAAAATATATCTAAAAATAGAAAACTTCATTATTGCCTCGTGTCGAACTGATTGTCGAGGCTCTCCCCCTTTAATCATTTTCAAATTAGCAACACGTCATTCCATCAAGATAATCAGCTTTATGGTATGGCTCAGTAAGCACAGTTTGATGTATAATAGGCAGAGAAATCAATAGACTCTTCCCATGAAATATGTAAATTTGATTATTACGCTTGCGCACTAACACCACTGCTGGGCAAAATGCGGGAACATCGCGTCTGTTTGTGTGGTGCTGATGGTTGCGTGCGTACACGCGTTTGTTGGTCTCCCTATAATATAGTGCACAACTCTATGGACCATTTATTATTCTACACCATATCTTTATGATTTTATTTTTGTGTATTAGTTACAGGTCCTACATTGGTTTCCGGTTAGTAGCGACTGCTGTTTAATGTTAAAATTGTACATATAACTAAAGTAAATGTGAAAGCAAAAACTTGTTTCAAACGAGAACATTACGTTGTCTGGATTCCTGCAACTGAACCTTCCACCTTGGTTACATTGTACAATGAAATATAATGCCTCCACTACAAAGTCAATTCAACTTTGCCCATGTTTTTGTTTATACATTCTTATCAAGATTTTATGTTTAAGTTTTCAATGTGCGTTTTTCATTACTGCAAATTAGAAGTGGAAACTAAGATCAAACCAAAACCTCGAAAAGAGGGTAGTATAAGTAACCTGAAACAACAAATCAATCAAAAAATATTGTCAGCACTTCTATCACAAAAACGAGTATGTGAACAAAAAGTCACACGACTGATGAGTTAGGAAAAACTCTGTTTAAGACTCTTAACTTTTTTTTAATGAAAATAACAACCTGCGAAGTTTGCTTTCTGAATTATTTTCGACCATTATCAGTTATGTACCGTACCTTTCTTTGGTTTTAGTTTACACATGTTAACATACTATTTGTTTTTGCTTCCAAACACATTCCGTACAACATGAATATAGAAGCATTTATGAGCACTTTGATTTGGTCCAATAATTCTGAACAACTTGAATTTGATAAGCGACTCTAAATAATGGATTTAATGAGGTCAGAAAATTATAAAGGATAAACACTGTCCCATTGACTTATTTTTTTCAACACTTATGGTATATACCTTTCAATGGTTTTTGATCTACTCATGTTCCAAAGTAACTGTTTGTGCTTCAGAACAAAACACATTTGATAGAACTGTTGAATCATTTGAATTATTTCCATGTTGTGCTTGGTTCAGTAAGACTGTAGATCTTTAATTTGATAAGAAAACGAAAACGATAAAAAAACATTCGGTTGATTTTGTGTTTAGAAATTGTTGTTCAGTGTTATATTGAATGACGACAACCACACACCAAACGAGTGTTACCTACCTACGACATAACGCTTCTTTTATATTTACATGAATCTAAAAGTCAATAAATAAAATCACTCAAATGTAACATCAAGAGTCCAATGATAAATTAACTATGGTGTATTTTAAAAGTATTAAAAAAATATTGAGTGCAATAATTACTAGAAACTGACGAATTGAAAACTATTAAAAACGTAATGCGTCGCGATGATCTGAACAGCTTACGGCTTATAGAAGTAACAGCTCATTACAGCTTGAAGCGACCGTCAGCATCAGCTGTCAGGCAGTACATCGGATGAGAGACCCGCATCTCACAGGCCACGAAGAATTTCTTGTCACAACGATCGCCTCTCAAGTTACCGCCGTTTCCTCCAGCCATTCTGACACAGCCCTTTCCGTCGAGGTAATTATCTGGTAGACCCTCTGCCCAATTTCTAACGGCCCTACTCAATCCATCACCTGAGCACTGAAACTGATCTCTATCAAATCTGGTACAGCCAATCCACAACTTCAGATTAGTTTCGTTGCTGGCTCCAAATTTTCTCCTCCATATTTTCATTTTCCCCCAAACAACGTTATGTTCTTCCTCTGAATTTGGTACAAAAAGACCGACACCAGGTCGGTCACAAGCTTTCGAAGCATCGGTCCAAATCATCTTCTCAGGCAGTAAGATGTAGCAGGAGTCTTGCCAAGCTAACCAGCCGGGAGGACAGGCTGCTTGGAGAACCCGTAAGATGCCGACCATCAGAACCATCTTCCTGCAAAAGCCAACTGCCTTCATCTTAAAGTTAAATTGTAGTTATCCTAAAACAATGAAAGTTGATTAGTCTCTTGAGTTTGGAATCTACTAGTTTCAATTCCTGCCAGAACTCGGTAAATCAAATCTTGTTTGTATGAGGATCAGAAAGCTTTGTCTGGTGTCTGATCAGAGCTCACCTCAAATTCGTCTGTTCAGTCCAGCAGTCAGAAGAATTATGGTTGAATAGATGTATAGTAAACCCGTGCCGTTGCTTGGAGATGAAAAATTAGATTTGTTATTAATTTTACTTATCTTCTGTCAATGGTCATCTTACCTCTCCAGTTGTAATTATTTTCAAATTAGGACCCCAACTCCATTGGGACAGTCTTTTTACTTAGTATTTATCTGCTCAAGTGTAGTGAAGAGCGAGTTATTATTGCCTCTTATCTTACTGATCGCCGTGGCTCTTCGTTTTCAATAATTTTCGAATTAGGAACTCGTCACTCCATCATAATAATCAAGGTTGAGAAACAAAACTCTCCTTATGGTATTAATAGCTCAGCATCTAAGCACAGTTTGATGTATACTTGGCAGGGAAATCAAATGGTTTTGTATTGAAGACAAAAGAACACTCTTCAGTCATTGACATGATATAGCTTACTGTGTCTGACGGTTCCACAAAGACCAAGCTACGCCTCGGATTTTGCAGTTACTATTCATAATATAGCATAGCTTTAAATGAGTACATTGTTTGTAATGATTTCGATTGTTAACTTATTATTACGAAAGAGTCTTTGCTTGTACAGGGGAATATATTCATTCACAGCAGTTTCAATTCACCTTTTATCCAGGTTTTATTCGTACAATCTAAAAAATGACTTTATATAATAGTACTTAACGTGCAATTAATATTGAAAAAAAAAAAACCGTGGAATTTAAAATGAATCAAACAATTTGGAAAAAGACCAATGTGAGTAATCTTAAACAACCAATCAATTAGAGCAAAACCTTGAAATGTTGTATTCAAGTTTGGGGAAAAAACTATGTTCCTTTAACTATCATTGATTGGTTAACAACCACTTATAAGTGTATATTTATCTGAATCAATTTTATGTAAACTGTGGTTTGAGCCTTGACCTCCAGAACCACTGTAATCATGAAATTAACATATTTGTCATAACAGCGAAAATAATTATACACCTCAATTTAAACAAAATGGCTACACTTGCCTGATTTAATATACTGTTTTTTGGAGGTAAAACTTGCAAAAGAGGCAAACATCCCGAGCTCATAAAGACGGAGAAACAACAGAGAGAATTTAACCGGCTGTTGTGAATGGGGAGGAGGTGGGAAATGGAAAACAACCTGATGGCAGCGCATGGTTTTAGTGTACAGCACTGGTTGCAATAATGGTGAAACTATTGCTCACAGATTATGCTGTTGTTCTGGAGGGAACTTTCAACCAATCAGAAGTGACGGCGTTGTGACGTGGTTCGCTAGAGCCAATGACCACAACGCAGGTCATGACCCCAGTATTCAGGGATCGCATTGTATAACCATGCCTCACTGTGTATTACTGTTTGCAAAGAACATTGTACACGATTGATTAGTCAGAAAAAATAACTTTTTGATGAAAATAACAAGCCGCGAAGTTCGCCTTCTGAATCGTTTTCGATTATTATTAGTTATGTACCAAACCTTTATATGGATTTTAAATTACTCATGTTAACATATTATCTGTATTTCCTTCAAAACAAGTTCCATACAATATGAATGTAGAAGCATTTGAATTATGAAATCTGTGATTTGGTCCAATAAGTCTGGACAACTTGAATTTGATAAAAAAATAATACAAATAATGTTTTTTTTTTAGTTAAAAGTGTTGTTTGATTAAAAAAAAATGTAAACCCACACATACCAAACAAGTGTTACCTACCCATCACAGGACTCTTCGTTCATCAACACATTTACGACTAGAAGTCAATGTTAAAGTACAGACACAACAATGCAGCATTAAGAGTCCAAAAGAAGAAGTTCTACGTCATAGAACGGTGACAAAAATTGTCTCAAAGTTAAAGAATTTTTATATCTAGTGAACCATGATGACTAACTTGAAGACGACGGATTATCATTTAGCATTCTGCCTAGAGTCAAGATTTAAAACAGTTTCAAGACGTGATCTATCGCGATGATCTGAATATCGCAGGGTTCATTAAATTAATATCCCTAATCAAAACGATTAACTTTTCATTGTCTACACATTTACATCGATCTACAAGTCAAAAAATAAACACACGAAAATACCGCATCAAGAATCCAAAGTGAAGACGTACCTTGTCGTTAGATTGGTTTCATGATATGTCTTAATGTTCATATGTTTAAGGTATATTTCAAGATCTGCTAAAACTATATTGGGTCATGACACTTCTAGGAAAATTTAAAATGTGTTATCATTTTAGCATTGGTGATGACTTCATGTACGTCTTGAGTCAGGATTAAGACAGTTTCAAGACGTGGTGCGTCGTGATGATCTGAACATCTTAAGGTTCATAGAAGTAACAGTTCTCCTCGTACTTGATATCAGTGACGTCGGCCTCAATGCGACTGGCATAGTTGAGCTGACAGATCTCCTTCTTATCAACTTGCTTCCGGAGGTTGAAGGAGCGGCAAAGAGGCTCTGCCCAGCACGCCAGACCACACTCATTTGACCTCTTGACCGGATAGCTCTTGATCTGATGGTTGAGCAGACACTGCTGTGGTACGTGAATGTAACGGATGCTTGACTGGCGCAGTTCATTAGAAACGGCTGACATTTCACAGGCGACAAAATAATGGATGGTGCATTCTTTGTGTCTCCATTTTCCATCACTAAATTCGGACATTCTGACGCAATTCTCCCCGGGTTTTGTTGGCAAGTCCTCTGCCCAATTTCTAAAGCCCGTCAAACCCCCGTCACCTGAGCACTGGAACTGATCTGTATCAGTTCTTGTACAGTCAATCCACAAATTGAAATGATGTCGGTGACGGGCACCAAATTCTGCCATCCAAGGCCTCATTGTTTCCCAAAGAAAACCATCTTCTTCCCTGGAATTTGGGACAACAAGGCTTGCACCAGAGCTGTCACACGCCTTCGAAGCGTTGAACCAATTCATCTTCGTAGGCAGTAAGATGTAGCAGGAGTCTTGCCAAGTTAACCAGCCGGGAGGACAGGCTGCTTGGAGAACGCGAAAGATGCCGAGCATAAGAATTACAATGAAAGCGGACCTGTCACTAAATGCCAACATTTCGAATGATAACTTGTTCTTTCACCGACTTGCTAAAAGTCTCAAATCTTGTCTGGCGATTTTTTTCTCAAACAAGTCGAGTTGCTGTTTGCAGTAAAGCTCATACCAAATGCATGGGCGTTGGTCTGTTCATTAAACAATAAAACACTGGTCTTTATTGCGATGTCCGTGGTTTCCCCAAGCAGTGGTATCGATAGTTTCATTTGACCAACAGTTTATTAAGAATTACTTGCTGTTATGTTTTTGATAGTTGTATCGTAGTCCAAGCGTGCCAAACTGGAATTACACCCAAGTTACTGTCCTTGGTGCTACGCCTCCCCTTATTATGCCAAATTGCTATATAGTGAGACATCTTCACTGCAAGCACGAGGAAATAAAACGTGTCTTAAACATACAAATTAAACAGCCTCGTCCTATTTCTTGGTGTACGTGTTTTGGGTTTGTGCTTTGCCTTAAGAGTTCGCTGCATCATTAATACACACCGGGAGTTTTTTTTTTAGACTGAACTATACAGACGAACCGTCAATAGAGTTGTCGTCTTTGTCGTCCAAGGCGTCAATGTCGTCGTCCTCTTCGTGCTTCGTCGTCGTCATTGTCATCCTGGTTAGTGTCGTCTTCTTCCTCCTCGTCGTATTCATTGCCATAGTCCTCGTCGTTGTCCTTGTCGAACTCATTGAATTCTTATCACTAGTGCTCGACATTATGCGACCAACATTCACAATGGGAAAAACTTCCAATGCACATTCAAAATATCTGTCCTTTTTTCTTTTATTTCTTAATGCCTAATATTAGTTTGCTGCGATAACGTCTAAAATGTTGATATAACGTGCACAAAAACGTTGTTCTAATATAACAATTGTGCGAATACGGAATGACAATATTGTCACTGCAGTTAAACCGATGTTTCAGAAGAGGGTGAATTCGAGAATCTTGTGAAAGAATTAAACACAATTCAATCAATACGAAATTGTATTCATCGGAGCAAGTACCTTATTAATTGCGCCAAAAAACACAATTCGGCAACCTGCCGCTTGAACTTTAGCGTAGCTAACTTCTTGATAAAAAGTTGTTCAAACGTTTTATTTTTTTTTTAAATCTTTAATTTGATTAGAAAAACAAAATCGGTTTCATTAATGAGGTATCAAAAAAGATTGTTGTTGAATTTCAAGTTGAATCACGACAACCACACACGAAACAAGTGTTACCCACTTACGATATAACTCGTCATTCATCTCCATATTTACATGAATCTAGAAGTCAATAAATCAACACACGCAACGGATGCATCAAGACTCCAAAGTGAAAAAGTTCAATGTTATACGAATGGTTTGAAAAATGCCTGAGTGTCTATAAAATATCTACTGTGTACTTTGAAAGTCTTGTTGAATATAATGAATATGAAATGTATAGAAAACCGACGAATTGAAAACGAGTTATCAGCACAGCATTGATCAGGATTTCATGTACGCCTTGAGTCAGTTTCAAGACGTGTTGCGTCACGATGATCTGAACATATCTTACGGCTCACAGAAGAAAATGCTCTCCTCGTATTTGAAGTGACGTCAGCCTCCATGCGACTGACATAGTTGAGCCGACAGATCTTCTTGTAATCAGCTTGCTTCCGGATATTGAAGGAGTGACGTTGTGGCTCCGCCCAGCAAGACTGACCACACCCAACGACCTCCTTAACAGTCATGTTCTTTATCGCATGGTTGATGAGGCACTACAGTTTGAAGCGACCGTCAGCATCAGCTGCCATGCAGTACATGGGATAAGAGACCCGCATCTCACAGACCACGAAGAATTTCTTGTGACAACGAACGTGTCTCCACTTACCGCCATTTCCTCCAGCCATTCTGACACAGTCCTGGTTGGGTTTTTTACTTGGTTGACCCGCCGCCCAATTTCTAAAGGCCGTGACGCCTCCATCACCTGAGCACTGGAACTGCCCTGTATCAACTCTGATACAGTCAGTCCATAACTTCAGATCAGTTTCGTTGCTAGCTCCAAATTCTTTCATCCATATTTTCATTTTCCCAAAAACAACGTGATGTTCTTCCTCTGAATTTGGGACAAATAGACTGACACCAGGTCGGTCACAAGCTTTCGAAGCATCGGTCCAATTCATCTTCTCAGGCAGTAAGATGTAGCAGGAGTCTTGCCAAGCCAACCAGCCTGGAGGACAGGCTGCTTGGAGAACCCGTAAGATGCCGACTATCAGAAACATCCTCTCGCAAAAGCCAACTGTCTTCATCTTAAATTGAAGTTTTCCTTAAACAGTGAAAGTTGATTAGTCTCTGGAGTTCGGTATCTAAGAATTTTAAATCTTCTCAAAACTTGGGTTAATCAAATCTTGTTTGTATGAGGATCGGAAAGCTTCGTCTGATCTGGTGTCTGATTAGAGCTCAACACAAAGTCGTCTGTTCAGTCCAGCAGTAAGACGAACTGTGACTAACTTTATGTTTGGTAAACACAGAGCCGTTGCTTAGGTGATGAAAAAATAGATAAATTATTTATCAACTCCACTTACTTTCCGTGCACTGGTTGCCATGACTTTCAACTATTAATTCATTTTCAAATAAGGAACAAAAGGGCGTTTTGTTCCCCTGTGTTGTCATAATTATTATCAAATGTTCATCTGGTCCATTGTAGTTAATTATTTAAAATAAAATTTTATTTAGATAATGGCCTTGTTATTAGAGTTTTACCTTTATCATTAGGAAGTGCTTTGAGCGTCTTTGTAGGCGGGCCTTGGCTTGTTATGATTACTTATTATGGTTATCAAAATTTTGATTGATATTAAAACCCCAAAATATGAGATCAGAAAGGCAAGCTTGGATTTGTTTTCTTTGAACTCCGCCCTCTATTGAAGAGTGCTTGATCATGTTTCCCTATGTTGGACAATGAAAATATAACGATGTTTTATAGAGCAAGTTATTATTGCCTCTCATAATTATAATATGAACTGATCATCGAAGCTCTTCGCCTTTAATCATTTTCAAATTAGGAACACGTCACTCCATCGTGAGAATCAGGGTAGAGAAACAATTTGTTACCCAAAAAAGAAGACTATAAAAAATAATGGCATGATCATTCGCTTGCGTTGTTTTGTCTGACGTTCCCTCAAACCAAGCCACGTTTAAATTGAAAAGTTTTGACTAAGTTTAATGTGGGTAACAACTTAAATTTACATGGGTAGTAACTTGACCAAACAGTCTTCACTTGTACAGGTAAATGGCATTCACCAACAACAGACTCGATAAAATGAAAGTCTAGTTTTTTATTCATGAGTTCTAAACATAATTGTTTTGATAGTACTTTATAAGCCTTTAATATTGCAAAGAATCTTGTGGTCATTTTCAATTTAATTATCAAATTCAAAAGGAGCGAGTATATAGGTTATCTAATAACAAATTAAAATTAGGACATCAATTTTCCATTTTTGAATAATACCTTCTACACTTCTACACACCAAACAAGAGTTACCTTACCGATCACATACAGTATAAAGTAAAGAAATGTTAAAAGTCTTTATTCTAATATGTCCTTTTTGAACCAGTGAATCATGACCTGTCTGGAAATTGACCAAATGAAAACGAGTTATCGCTGTGCACTTTGCCGATGATTCAAAGTTGAACAAGTTTCAAGTTTCTGAACATCATAGGGTTCATTACGGTGTTCTCTACAAACCGGATAACTCTTCATTGTCTACAAATTTACAGCCATCTATAATTGGTAATAATAAAACGAACATGAATATGCTGTCTCAATAGTTCTACGTCTCATAAGAACGGTCAACAAATTACGAAGTCTATAGTTCAAAGAAGTTTAGAAACTAACCAAATAATATTGTTAATGAGTTATCATTAGCATTGATGACAATTTACGCCTCGAGTCTAGATTGAAGCAATTTCATACCTCTACATTTTTTTGTTTTTATTTACATATGTTCCAAAGTAATTGTTTGTACTTGAAAACGAAACCCGTTCGAAAGGAATGTCGAATCATTTGAATATTTTCCATTTGTGTTTGGTTCAGTAAACCGGAGTCCCTTAGTTTCATCATGAAAATAAAAAAGTGATTAAATGAGGTAAGAAAGATTAAATCAGTTGTTTGTTTGTTTTTTGTTTGTTTTTGGAAATTGTTGTTAAATTTTAACTTGAATGACAACCACACACCAAACAGGTCTTATCTACCTACGACATAACTCTTAATTTACTTTCATATTTACATGAATCTAGAAGCCAATAAATAACGCAAATACTGCATCAAGAGTCCAAAGTGAAAAAGTTCAATGTTCTACGAATGACTTTTAAAAATGCCTGAATTGTAATAAGTAATCTACTATTTCTTTTCAAAGTCTTGTTAAAACTATTGAATATGACATTTTTCGACACTGACGAATTGAAAATGACTTATCAGTACAGCATTGATCAATATTTCATGTACGTCTTGAGTCAGGATTGAGACGGTTTTAAGACGTGATGCGTCGTGATGATCTGAACATCTTACGGCTCATAGAAGAAACAGTTCTCCTCGTACTTGATATCAGTGACGTCAGCCTCCACGCGACTGGCGTAGTTGAGCTGACATATCTTCTTGTTATCAGCTTGCTTCCGGAGGTTGAATGAGCGGCAACGAGGCTCCGCCCAGCACGCCAGACCACACTCATTGGACCTCTTGACCGGATAGCTCTTGATCTGATGGTTGAGCAGACACTGCTGTGGTACGTGAATGTAACGGAGGCTTGACTGGCGGCACTCATACCAAACGGCTGGCATTTCACAGGCGGCATGAGCACGACTGCCACATTCCGTGTCCTTCCATTTACCGACACTTTTTCCAGCAATTTTCACACAGTCTCCTCCAGGGTTATTGCTTGGTTGACCCGCTGCCAAATTTCTAATGACCGTCACCCCTCCATCACCTGAGCACTGGATCTGCCCTGTTTCATTTCTTATACAGTCAATCCACATCTGCAGACCTGTGTTGTTACGAAAGTCTTCCTTCCATGTTTTCATTTTCTCCCAAACAAAGTTTTGTTCTTCCTGTGAATCTGGGACGAATAGAGTGACACCAGGTCGGTCACAAGCTTTCGAAGCATCGGTCCAATTCATCTTCTCAGGCATTAAGACGTAGCAGGAGTCTTGCCAAGCTAACCAGCCGGGAGGACAGGCTGCTTGGATAACCCATAAGATACTGAACATCAGATTCATAAGGAACATTATCTCACAAAAACTAAATGGCGACATCTCTTTTTATAATTTCAGTTCAAGTTATCAAAAGTCAACACCTCTCAAGCGTTTCTAGTAAGTCAGTTTTTGAAACTCGTCCACTTATTTATGTAAAACAATACTTTTCTGCAAAATGTTTGGAGCTCCCTCCCGTAAACGCACCAGTCCAGTCCAGCTGCAACGTAAACTGTATGAAATAATTTTTTGTTTGGTAAACACCGAACTGTTGCGTGGAGATGAAATAGTCAGGTTTTCAATACACTGTTATTATTGCCGCCTTATATCGATTTAAGAAGCTTAATACCTCGTCTCCAAACTCAAGGTTGGCAAATAAAACTTTCAATAGCTCTGGCTTCTTGGCCGATTGGATATTAATTTTATTTCAAAGGGACACTATTTATGTTTTTAGTTGAGTCTAAATTTATCTGGTGGTAGTTATGACACGTGGTATTAGAGGAAGGTGTGCTGTTATTGTTGTTTCAACTGCCTTAAATGTACAATCTAATTTCCAACCTGTACATATACAGTAAATATTATGTGGTGATTAATACGGGGACTTACGGAGTCCCTAAAGAGACATGGTTTGATGTCCAACTTACGAATTCTTTTTATTTCGAGCGCACAAAACTATATATTTAGAGCGCCCGAAATAAGTTAATTCGAGGAGACGAATCGATTTCGTGAGTAAGATATGAGCGCACGAAATAAAGAACAAACACTTATTTTTCGGTTCGTGAATTTATTTTCATAAAACAGATGTCCCTTCAGGGGCACCGCAGGGACCCAATGGTATTACAACAATGGGAGGGGCACAGTTATTACACAAATATTTTTGGAAATTCTGATTCACTTAAACATGCGAATGAATGAGTTAAAAAGGACTGTATACGTCTGGTTGCCCTACATTGTTACGCTCCGTGGTATCTCATTCCTCAAGAAATCACTTGTTTGTCAAACTTTATATAATTTTTATCTAGTACAACATTTAAACCAACGTAATGATAATGTATAATGAGATATGTGGGAGATGGGACTGTCCATTATAAAATGCGAAAAGAGCATTCAGCAAAATCCACACGGTGACGTCTCAAAAAAAAAAACATCCCTGAAACCCTATTTAATCCCACAAGACAGTAGCAGTGCACAAAACAAAATACAACAAGTAAGGGATACAAAATACGATACAATATTTAGTTAAGGTCAGCGGTCAGTGCGTGGAGATCGTGCGCTTCACTACATCTACAATAATTATAATAATCGATTAATGTGTAAGGAAAGGAACACCATTCTTCTGACAAAAATATATACAAATGATATTATTCAGTTGTTATATAGCGATTTATCACACAAGAGGGCGTCTCAAAGCGCTCATTATTTGTTTCTACAAAATGCGAGCTATGCTGGAGATATAACACCCTTTTATTTACATTTAGCGTTTTTATTTACACCCTTTCTTCTACCACCATGTAACGGTTTACAAGGTGCTGTGGCGCAATCTGCAGCCGATGAAACCAGGAACACCGGGGCGAACCCTTTCTCTTAACGATACGTGTACTGGGTTCTTTTACGTGCATTTATACGCAACACACGGGACCAACTGAAGGACGAAGCAATACTGGTTAAGTGTCTTGCTCAAGGACACAAGTGTCATGACCGGGGCTCAAACCCACACTGTGCTGGTCAGAAACACCAGAGCTTGAGTTGAGTCCAGTGCACTCGACATCAGCTCGGCCACGGACACGCCACGCATTAGCCCAAACTATACTCGCTGGGAGTGTCTACACAGGTTGCCCTCCAAAGAAATTATAATTAGGAGCAGGGTCACAGACATGCTTCCCACAAATTAAGGAGAATTACAAAAGGTGTGATCTCTCTCACTCGGAACCAAACGCACAAGAGATAGGTCTAAAGATCGTGTACATACACCGCAGAAACCGAGGTGTTAAAATGATTCCTTTGATATCAATGTGTCGCAACACTGACAACATCACCATTGACCTTTTTGAGATATGGCGGACATCACTATAATTATGAGTGCACTGTTTGGTTCGGGTGTATACAGACAAATTAACCCAAACCAAATAGTGTCCTGGTAATGTGTCCACCATCTCAAAATGGCTTGTAATGTGTCTAACATTTTGAGATGTGGTGCACACATTACTAGGGCACTAATTGGTTTGGGTAAATGTCACTGTACACAGCAAAACCAAACAGAGCGCTCCTATTTTGATAGTGTCCGCCATACTTCAAGAAGGCTAATTGCTTTATCATTATGGTAAAGACCATGTCGGTGTTGTCACGTATAGACATCAAGATAATCAATTTAACATCCCATTTTGTGCAGTGTACTGACTAAAAGTGTTTGAAAGATATATTATAATATTATGCAAATTATAAAATTGCTTAAGGCCCATGAAAACTGAGGGCGCACTTGGTCTCATTACTATTAATAACCAAAAAACAAAGTTCATTTATTATGCAAATGTTGACGGCAATATTGGCGTCAGTTTTCACGACTTGTACCCCAAGTCGCAAATAATGACGGCAATATTGCCGTCAATATTCACGACTCAGGGCCCAAAGTCAGAAATTTGGACGTAAATATTGCCGTCAAAATTTACGATTTGCACCCGAAGTCGCAAATATTGACGCAAATTGTGTCGTGAAAATTAAGGAGTTTGCCTCAGTCGCAAATATTGACGGTAATTGCCGTCAATATTCACGACCTTTTACCCCAAGTCGTGAACATTGACAGCAATATTGCCGTCTATACGTATGTGCGATGTCCCTTAAAAGCCACCATAGTAATATACTAGTTGCTTAGTTGTTGGGAGTGCTATAGTAAAACGAGGTGTGATCCACACTGCAAATAATATTAGTCAGAACAAAAACAGTAAAACAATACAAATAACAAATAAAACGGTATGTCAAGTCTAGGGTTTTGCGCATTCTCATAATGAGGTTTATAACGGTCTTCAAACGTTAGTTTCTTGACTTAAAGTTTGCTTCAGGCGGGAATATTTCTGCACAGGACTGATACAGATATGATTTTTAAAATCAATAAGCTTTGAGATGGATTCTTTATCATTATTTACAACCGTTTTTCTGTTATTTTTCTTCTTCTTCTTTTTTTTTTAGTATGCATAGAGCATTCCAATCATTCAACTTCGACAAGTTTGTTTTCTAAGTACTTCAAGGTTAAAGCGTCCCCCAGCATTTTGGTTAATTCACTCGGTGAAAATCTTGTTGTCCTTTGTCCTCTTTCGTAAGCAGGTTGTGCCCTTGACGCGGAAGCACGAGTCCGGCGCTTACTTTCAACGTCGGTTGTGGCATGAGCATGCGGAACTTCATGACTGGCAGGTGTCCTGGTAGATATAACTGTGGGGCTGACATAAAAAAAAATGAGAATGCAGAACATTATTTGGTTAGAAAGAAAGAAAGAAAAAAAGAAAGAAAGAAATAAAGAAAGAAAGAAAGAAAGAAAGAAAGAAAGAAAGAAAGAAAGAAAGAAAGAAAGAAAGAAAGAAAGAAAGAAAGAAAGAAAGAAAGAAAGAAAGAAAGAAAGAAAGAAAGAAAGAAAGAAAGAAAGAAAGAAAGAAAGAAAGAAAGAAAGAAAGAAAGAAAGAAAGAAAGAAAGAAAGAAAGAAAGAAAGAAAGATTACATCATTACATCAAATTGAAGATTTATACTAAAATAATTATATCTTTAGAATAATACATACATGATCTTTAAACCATATGAAAGGTCTTGAAGTATTGAAAATATCTTACACAGAGTGTGACCCCATTTGACCTTTACTTCCGGTCGAAACCGGAAGTTGAAGTTTTTTATATAAAAATGCGTATCTGAATAATGTAAATTTGTACATTAATATAATAACCTGATTTTAAGGCCCTTCTGCAATTCCACACATTTTTACAATGTGTGATCCTATTTGACCTTCACTTCCGGTCCAAACCGGAAGTATAAGTTTGTACATACAAAAATACGTATCTTATTAATGAAACGTGGTACATTAATAATCATTACATTAATATAAAGGTCTCGGGCAATTCTAGATATCATGTACAAAGTGTGACCCCATTTGACCTTTAGTTCCTGTCAAAAGCGGAAGTTGAAGTTTTATAAGACAAACCTTCATGCTTAAAGATCAACAAAAGGTACAAATAAATAGCACAAGAGACAAAAAATTTGAACATAATATTGACCTTAAAATTTTCAATTACGCGATCACTTTATTACGTTCAAGCCGAACACCGTGAGTTCGTCCACAAACTCTAATTTTATTTTTTAGTTTTTTAAATCGATTCCAAAAAGGGAATCCTTTAAAAAATATTGCATATTTTTGAGGATGGCAATTTTGAACTGCAGAAAAGAACATCGCTAGCCGGACAGCAGTTCGCAGTATTTTTGACCGCGTGAGGGCGTGTGTGAACCAAATAATACCTGATGCAAAACAAGTAAAACGATAAAATGTAATGTTTTAAGTAGCCTTGAAGAAATAGAAATATTTACCCGTACATATCATTGGTGGTAATGCTTTCTAGTGGTTGACTGTCAACTATACTTAGATCTTCGTATATAACGTCTCGGGTGCCGGACGAAATTGGGTGCCTTTCAGCGAAGATAATGTCATTGAGCCCATCTGGCTCAAGCTGTTCCGGGTCAAACGCTTTATTATTCATCGTCATGGGTATCACAGCTGGAGTGCGGGTTCTACTTCCAGTAGCACGACCCTCTATCATCCTGTATGGAAACATTCAGTTAAAAGCTGGAAATGGAACTGAGCTGGGCACATCTGACACAGAACAGTCGATAGAGTAAACAAAAAACCAAAAAAGAAAATCAGAAAAAGATAAACAAACAAACAAAACAAAACAAACAAACAAACAAACAAACAAACAGACAGACAGACAGACAGACAGACAGACAGACAGACAGACAGACAGACAGACAGACAGACAGACAGACAGACAGACAGACAGACAGACATACAGACAGACAGACAGACAGACAGGCAGGCAGGCAGGCAGGCAGGCAGGCAGGCAGGCAAACAATAAGAAAACAATGTAATACCTGCAGTCACTGCAATGATCCGTCCAGTACTCAGTAGTCTGCACGCACGAATGACAATGCAACTGTACAATCATACACGTACACGAGGGACGTCACGTGCACGAGGGAACGAAATATTATTTCGAGGGAACGAAATATTATTTCGAGGGAATGAAATAATATTTCGAGGGAACGAAATTTTATTTCGAGGGAACGAAATATTATTTCGAGGGAACGAAAAAAAAAGAAAAAAAGTATGTCCCCTTAGGGGCTCTGTACTAAATGAGACTTCAGAGATGACTTTTTTTGTACCTACCTGCACCAAGGTGAAATGCAAAAGCTACCACATGTACCGCAGTCGTCACCGAGCTTCTAAAACCCATAATGAACGACAGAAAGATATTTGTAAAAACACTCTTGCAAAAACAAAATATTATTTGCAAACTTTAATCGAGCTTCAAAGCTATAAATCCTCAACTAGTCTGGCCGTATGTCTCCACTGATTTTGCTGTTCTGCAGTCGTATAACAGCACTGTCGTTTCCTCGCACATTATCACTCTACGTTTCGCGGATGGTTGAGTTTAACGAGTTTGTAACACACAAACCAAAAAACCAGCCGAACACTTCAGTAAAAAGCGCACGTTTACAGTAAACTTGGAAAAGTGCCATTAACGTTTTCATGTATTTAGGTAGCAGTGCCTTTTTTATTCCTAGGTACATTGTGTCACCTGCCAGAAATGAAAGTCACATGCCGGGAAATGACTCGTATCGACCCCGTAACATTACTGGCAACGCTTTGGGGGTAATCCATATTAATTGCTTGATACATCTCTTGAACATTCTGTGTGGTATTTGTTAAACTTCTCACAGAAAACGGTCCGCCATTTTGTAGAAGTGAATGTTTAACTCTACAAAAGGGCGGGCCGTATATTTCCATGTAGAGTGTGGTTCTGCTGATTTTATTTCCAGAGGCAAATATTGTTTTAATCACCACTCACTACTTACAACACACTGTAGGTGCTTCACTGCACGCACAACCCCTGAAAAAGAAAAGGAGCAATTCCAAACACCAGCATTTGAAAAGATCTGAAGGAAGGCAATGTGTCCCTTTACCCCCGCCCCCGCCCCCCTCCCCAGGTTGCAGTCTTCAAAAAGTTGATTTGTTTTTCTTACTGCGGGTATACAACAGACTGTACCAAGAAACTTAATTTGCGTTCAAAGCCTGACCTGCGACCCCCCTCTATGACGTAGCAAAGACTTGGTTCTGGGTATGGTTCAAATTACGCGTGACCTCGAATAATGTCGATGCGCAGACGTACGGTGACTGGGTTGGTTGCATCACACGTTAAGAAATAAAGATGTATTACCCGATTTGGGGCCAAAGTCTAAATAAATTTCCTTGAGCAAACGAATCTAAAAAAATTAAATGTTTGTGTAACGAAAAAAATAAAAAAACAAAGAATTCTGATATCAGGACCTCCAGATAGAACACTTTAAAGTTTCCGCGGGCAATTGTCGACTTCAATTGATTGGTTTTCCGGCGGCCAATCAGAAGAATCTGCGAGATAATGAGTATTCATGATTCTTGTGATCCTTTTTAATATGAACGGGTCGCGGCAGGTCCCCTGCGATGCTCTCAGCCGCTACCGGCCCACACGGCTCGTTGTGCGCGTACATACAATGTACATGGTGTATGTGCAATGTACATAGTATGTTGAGTGCGCGGTCCGAGCGATAAACTACCACCAGCTCTCTGCTGCAAACACATCGGGCGGGTTAGTAGGAGCAGGCCGCCGCTGGGCAATCGACGATCACACGAACGATCGATTGTCGTAGGCTCCTACTGTACATGTACAGCGTTAGGTTTTCTCGTTACACCGTGTACAATGTGCACCACACACAACCAACCGGTCGATCGTCGTTCCGAAATAATGTTGCTTAAATATAAACATAAATATTCATACCCTGTGCTGCTGCAATATGCAATTGATGTACGTCATCACTCCGAGGATTAAAGGGCTGGGCCAGCCTTTTATTCATTTACGTTTTTAATTAACTGCCACTAATCCTTGACAGTTTTTTTCGTTCAAAGTATCAAATGAAAGCTCATAACTTTTTATACCCCGTGATATAAGCAATTTGAAAGTTGAATCAATTTTTGACCCCCAAATCGGCCAGAAATCGGACAATGCGTCTTTAAAGTTGACACACAGATACGAGGCCTGCTGTCCAGACACACGCGGAGTTTGCCTGTACTTTAAATGACCCAAAATATCACGGGGAATTAAAAAAACAAGGATACGGTTGTCAATGCGTCAATGCGTCTTGCCGCCGAGGGCGCCATTGCCATGCCTGCGGCTCGACCACGTTGTAGCTGCAACCTTCGCAATTTAGCTTCCCAGCTGCCAATAAGGATAATTAGGCACTCGCTTTAATAATAAGACCAAGGTGCAAGAATTAGAACCATTTTACTTATTTGTTCTTCAAATGATTACAGTCTGTAAGTTGACACCAACCCGCAGGTGAGACTCTGTGATTTTGCTACCTTTCCCCAAGAGTGTCGACACGTGTCGACACTTTACTCAAATATTATAACGGCAAACATGTAAATTTGTTCTAGATATGAATTTATTTTCTTTAATACTGTAACCGACTGAGTTGAAAGAACCCAGTCAATTGATTATGTAGTTGTGTTTAAATTCATAAAACACATTGCTTTCTGAACCGTTCCCCGAATTCTTAGGGTAACTTCATCAAACATTAGAGAGAATACTCAAACCATAGAGGAAGCTAAGCTTACTTGGTGTAACTGAGCCTTAATCAATCATTCTTTCTCCGTTCTTTCGGTTAACTCGTTCGGTTGAGTCGGCCATGTCAATTTTCCGTCAATATTTTTTACCGTTAACAGCTCTACATCAGTAGCTCCACACTACACCTCGAGCAGCGCCGTAACAATGTTAAAAATGTTTGGGGGAACAAAGCGTGTACCTCTTTTTTTCTAGGGGGACACCTTTGGCCAATTAAAACTGTAGTTTCCGTTTGTATTTTTCCTGAACAAGCCCCTTTCAGCGCTGTTGTTATGCCGTTTACTATTTTTTGTAACATAAAGCTGACGTGGAGGTTACTGTCTGCGTACAAATAAAAAAAATAGCTTTAAAAACGTTGATACTATTACATAAAAGCTTATAAAATGTAACATTCTTCTGGTCATTTTTAATCTCAGAAGTCCATATTTCAAATGGGGGCACCCCCTTAGTTACGCCACTGACCTCGAGGAAACTCACTTACATCATTTCAAGTTTTGGTAAAGTTGCAAACAATTATTAAGATATGAGACGAGCTTCTTTTTCTATAATTGTATGTAACTTTGGGGTGCGGACTTTCATTTTACTTTTTAGAAACCAGATCCCTTTCTGAGAACGACCACTTCAGATTTGGTGGTAAATATAAAATGAGTTAAAATGAATGGGGGACTTTGGAAACGCTAGGTGGCAGCAGACTTACCAGAGAAATTCCCATCGTTTGCGTAGTTCTGAACATGCGTACATATCCGAGAACAATGGATTCACCTGGCAAGTCTGCTGCCACCTAGAGTCCTCAAAAGTAACCCATTAACATGCTTATGTGTCTGCAGAGTGCAGAGTAAAGGCATTTCTGGTAAATCAGTTCTGGAATAGATTTTAATAATGTACAAACGTGTACACCACAGAAATGCAGTATTAGTAATTATTGCCAACATAATTAATTTTCAGCTGGTACCCATTATAATGCTTCTACTGAAGTCGAGCCCTCACAAAACCTTATTGGATGAGTCTGAGTTGTTCATACTTTTGTCTCAAATGGGCACAATGCCTACAAATCTTATAAAATTCTTGCTGAAATTCCTCCTTATCCTTTTTAAGAGTTGTCCGTACATTAAAACATCCACAGTGTAACTAGTGAGTAGTGATTAAAAAAAAAACATACATTTTGCCTTTGGAAATAAAACCAGCCGAACCACACCGAGACATACGGCACGCCATTTTGTGGAGTCAAAAAGTTGGTTCTACAAAATGCCGGACCATGTTTTAGGGATAATTATAATATAATGTAATAATGTCTCTTATTTATGTACCCATCCCAATCACGGCATCTAAAGACAATAATCTCCGGCGGCATAGCCATGATTTTTTTCACGGGGGGGGGGGGGGCTACCGAAAAGTGGCATTGCTTGTTAGTGGGGTTGGGGGCCAAGAGCCATGGTTTTATGTGTCTGGATTTTTTTAAGGGGGGAGGGGGGGGGGGGCACTGGAATTTGTGAGGGGAGGGCACGTGCCCCCAGCCCCCCCCCCCCCCCCACTGGCAACGCCACTGACTTTCCCCTTTTCAGTTGTCCAATAGCCTTATATAGCCACATAGCCTATTAAAAAGCAATCTAGCCTAATAGATTTAACTCTCTTGAAGGGAATGGAGACGTGTCGGTTCGTCATTGGGTGATCCATCACTTTGGACGCCACGGTGAAGTCGCTGTACTCGTGACGTCGAGGCACCAGACAAGCCTCCCTCTGCAATTTCCATTATAACATCATACGACGATCCTGATTGGTCGTCGTTAGACCAAACTGCATGCCGAGATGGTATCCTGAAATACAAAGTTGATATCGTTTGAATCTTTCAATCTTTATTTGGATCCAGTCGATTGTATTTAGAAATGATACAAACAAATTATCGGATCTCAGTTATTTCCTGACCTTAGTGAATGCTTTAGAATAAACTTATGATTTATTTATACTGTTTTTCCTGAGTTGGAACGGCGATTTCACCTTTATTCTCAAAACATGTTTTTCCATTCAAATTGACACACTGAGATTGAAAGACGAAGATTTTCAGACACCCTGTCTGGCCCACTGAGAATTGCGATCCATTTTTGTGGTTATAATACACACAAGGTATTATATAAAGCATCATTGTTGATTGTTTTGGTTTGATTTGACTTGCTTTGATTTGATTTCTTTATAAGAACATCCGCCCTTCCCTTGGAGAAGGGTTACAAGAAGATTTGAAATTAAAAAAATAGAACTGCGACACAGTCCCTTCTAGGAGCAACTAAACTCATTTGAATGTATTTCTTACATGTAGTCATGATCCTCGGTCCTGACTGGTGTTGTGGGCCTGGCTTCTTGCTGCTGTTCTATATGTGTTTCATATGAATGCCTCTCGGTGCCAGTCATGTCACGTGTCCGTGACGTAGCGTTGACGAGGGCTACCCCGGATGTAGCAGAAGAGCCGGCAACGGCACCACGATTTCTATAAGCAAAAAAGCTCGTTCAAGCATGTTTGCATTTTCAAGGATGGGAAACAAATGTTTGGAAATGCGCAATCATCTTACACGTCCGGTAATCACAAAATGCGCAACAACCGTGGTGTGAAACTGTAGTTATTATAGCAGCATTTTATTTCATTATTTTTTAAGTATGTGACTTAGAAACGAAGCTAAGAAGATTAATCGTACCTTAGATTCAGGAGGCATATGCAAATCATGACAAATAGGACAAGAGCAATCAACAACACCAAGGCACTTATTACAACCGACAACACATCTGTACCAAAGACAAGGGACAAAATTATCTTTACAAGACAAAGCAAATAAATAGTAAATAGCCGAACAAAATTGATCATGTATTTTTTTATCTGATAACTTCCTTGCATAAACCTGACACAAAAACTAATTGCTTTGAGAAGCATTTCTGTCTGAAGCATGTTCGACATGAACCACTGTGTTCGACAAGGATTGTCGGATCAAACACGTCGGCCAGTGGTTTTGTTTGACACATTGGGTCTTACTTTAATGGTTTGATGGACACAATTTGTTGGATATACAATGGATCAGGCATGATGACCAAAATTTGTTGTCGTAAACAGTTATTTTATCCGCTAAATAGATTTTAATAAAAACAAATGATCAATTGATCACGTAACGAACCTAAATCACATGATCCGTTGTTGACCCATTCGCCAGTTTTGCCATTACACAATGCTTGGTAACTGGCGTTAGTGTGTTGGAAGCCCCGAGTACATGTGATAGTGTTGGGCAATGTATCGTTGATGCACGTCCCTGGTCCTGCGTCGGTTCTTTCTATGAATGTGTTCTCAGGAACCATGCACGATGAACCGTTACACTGTGCCTCTACGGATCCTGCATGCAAAATAAACATTCCATCATATCTGTCTCTAAAGTTCTACAATTACAGCGTAGTGATGGTTATGAAAAGTTTATCCAGATAAACAGAGCTGTTTCCGCTGTACATTTTTGGATTTGTCATCGAAAGACATACAAAAGACAGAACGTTTTTTTTTTCCATCTCACTCTTTGAACTTGTACAATAAGTCAGCCAAGCAATGACGTGTTCCCGTAACAAAGACGTAAGTGTGTCTGGAACAAGGACGTCACGAAAGTTTGCCCGGTAGACATTTGTAAGCAATTAATATGACCGAAATTGTTATTCAAGAAAACTGATTGAGAAATTTGGATCGTTTCTCAGGCATCAAATAGTTATCGTAGAAGAGATAAGCATTGCACTGCATAGTAAGGAAAGAAAACTGTGACTGGAATAATTCAAATATTTAAGAGATGGGCACCATTTTATTACTAAAGGATTTGCTGGGACAAAGTGTTGAACTTGGTGTGGCGCGAGAAGATCAGAGAGCCTTGCGTCCCTTTGCCAGTCACCTGACAGGAAGGCACAGTACGTCAATAAATACACTTAATCTAAGACAGATCAATTCTTAGTCTCTCTCAATAAAAGCACTTAATCTATTAGCCAGATCAAATCTCAACTCACTCAATAACTACACTGAATCTAAGCAAGATCAAATCTGATCTCTCTCCGTAAGCACACTTAATCTAAGCCAGATCAATTCTGAACTCTCTGAATGTCAATGATACTTACTTGGACGATACCTACCTGTACCTACATGCTGTAAACAGAGAACAAAATACACAGCAGTCTTCATCACTGTATCAACACACCTCAGAGGTCATGGCCCTTTCTAATACGTTTATAGTTCCACTTGAAGCGAAGATGATACTCGTTTTAGATATATTTTTTGCATCCCCTCAGAAAAATCCAAATGTGCAGAGATTTAAAATAAGTTCTGCAGGCTGAACACTGTAACATCAGTCTTGTTCACATAAGTATCATAATAAACTATGTTTCATTTCCGCCTCTACTGTACAGCTACGCATGAATGCCGAAATTTACATATCATCAAACTCACAGGTGTGTGCGAAATTGTTGTAAAGGAAATTCACCTTTTGAGGTGAAGTTAAAAGTGATAATGATTGCTGGAACCCAATGAAAACAAATTTATAACATGCATGCATTCCCCGTTTACAGGTCAATCATTAGATAAGTACTAACTTAAGTATAAAGAAACAATAATTTAGTCGACGAATAAGTAATTCACTACATATGTGTTTAAGTAAAATATTTTGGTCAATAAATAGCAGACAAGAAAAAACATAACTAATAATTTAAAGACGTAAAGCTTCAAACGGTTTTCTGGAATGTCTTAAAGGAAATGATAAAAACAAAGATCTAAACACTAAAACAACAACAACAACAACAACAACGACAAAATCAACATGATTACAGCTGAGTGGGGGTTTGGGCTAATTCCTGTTGAAACAACCTTTTTTAGTCTAAAATCAAAACTGTATTTGTTTTGAATTGTTGAAATATATTAAATCCCGTGATTAATGTATCATTTGATCTCAATATTTGGTAAAAAAATAAATAAATAAATAAACAAAATAAATAACCAAATAAATAAATAAATGACTCGTTTCGATATTCATTATTTACCGGTATTGTTTATCTCAAATAACAATTAAACAATAAACCACAAGGGAAACCGAAATTAAGTTTAACAATTTTATTTTGATGTTTTTTTTGTTTTGTTTTTTTTTCCTTAATTAATTTTTTCTGTTTAAGTTTTTGTTTTATTATTAAGTTTTTGAAGTGCCTTGAGCGTCTGTTCATGCGATTTTAGGCGCTGCATGTAAAGCCTGGTCCGATTTTAGGCGCTGCTTGTAAAGCCTGGTCCGATTTGGCGGCTATGGCTACGGCTGGATCGTCACGCCATCCTGCATTGAAGTAAAGGACAACCTTAGTAACACCCTTAGCAACAGCTTTGTGGAGTGTCGTGGCCGAGCGTTTAACACTGCAGCGTCCTACGCCATTAAAAAAACGGATCCACACTGTCGCGCAGTCAGCAACTGTAGCGGTAAAATTGCGTGTAAAACTGTCTTTGTCTGCTCACAAACTCTTCGAACATGGTATCAATCCCCGTTTCGAGGATGCACGCTTTTGCGCATACTGGAGCCTAGGCCGAAGCCGTAGCCGAAGCCGTGGTCTCCAAAAGGGCCAATATAAACCAGAAAGGCATGGACACCGCCCTCTCTTGGAGAGTCGTTTATCATGTTTCCATTTACCTATTAAAACATGTCACCGAATTGGTGACCTAACAGCCATACTCACATTACCATATTTAGTCCTTAAATTATAAAAACATTCTGTAAACTGTCACGTATTGTGTACAAAGTAGCGCGGTCGAGCAGAAACATTGAAAATATTTAGATAAAAGCCCCTTCAAACTTTCTATTTAAGAAATTCTATTGTATATCAGCTCTAAGTACAGATCTCCCCCTTTATTTATTATTTTTGTTTTGTTTGTTTTGTTTGCTTTCATCGTGACGTAGGCATTCTTTCACAGACTCACTGACGCATAGGTCAACCAGAGGCAGACGGATTTGCAATAACCCTGAAAAACACAATGCATACAATTCACAATAGACTACGTCAGAGTAGTTCAGCACACAGCTACATGTAAACACAGGCATTACGAACGGCAAAAGTTATTTCAGGCAAAAGTGGAAGAGAAATTCACCGGCGATCAGGAGAAATCGTAGAGATATGTTTGGATTACTTCATCTTTGGAGGAGAAGGTGTCGTCCTTTGTCCGTACCATGTACCAAGCCAGCTGTTTACGTTGTGGTGTGTTCGTTGTTTGTGTTTACAGGTAACATAATGTATTTATATTTAATGTATTGTGAAGGAAAACATGTAGAGAGTTTTTATGATATAAATATTTGACATACCTATCTCCACACATGTCTAACTGTCAGTATGTATCTATGCCTACCTACAACTTCGAATGTGTATTTATTTGAAACTATATACAAATTAACATGAAATAAAGTTCACCGCGTTACGGTAAAATCTCTACTGGTAACTTTGTCAATTTGCAAGACCATATTTATTTTTCTTGCACCGTCCTTTTTTTAGTCTTGAGAAACAAAGGTATAATTGACGCTCATTCTGTGGTTGTAGTTCATTATTGTAGACCCAACGGGACTATAGATTGATTCACAGTTGATAACTAGTGCCAATCCAAAAGATTTATCATCATTGATTGATCACTGTGTTTACCGTCAACAATTTGAAGGTTTTTTAACATTAATAAACATGAAGGGGGAAAATTTACAAATCTATCATCAACATACGTGTACATCTAGTCCCATGCAACATTGTTAGATGTAGCACAAAAAACAAATGTAGGAAGAAAAAAACCCCGATGATTTCAAGTGATCTCCGGAAAACAAACATACGGTAAACATTTCATGCTGGCATTGGAAACTATAGGAGGATTGTTAACCTTTGACACGACTTGTATTTGACCTTTCAACTGAATTGGACGAGGTGAAACTGTGTGGTCGCTTGTGTCCGTTTAAAACATTTAGGGGCAAGCCGCTAGATTAATACACGCACACACCCTGCAAATCAAATTCAAAACATCATCCCCCAAATCAGAAAAATATTAAACCCACAAAACACAATTTACAAATAATATAGAGCATAGAAAGGGTATATCCTCAAACATAACTCAGTGTTTTAGAAAAACATTCTTTTTTTGAAAAGCTAACCCCCACTGAAAAACCCCAACTTATTACCAGTACATTCAGTACTTCAAATGATGCACCTTAAATTGATTGAAAGAAACAGAGAGAGGGAGATTACCGTCAAACCAGACGCAGTAGTTATCAAAATTACCGTTGTCGTACCATGTAATAATTCAAAGAGAGTGTACTCTCTAAATGTAAAAGAGTGAAAATTTCACTCGCTTGGCAGAGTGGTGTCATTTTGGCTCATTTGAGTGTGAAACTCACTCTTCACCACTCTTTTTTTTGAGTGAAAGTGGGGAGAGTTTCACTCTGAATCTAGTGAAAATACATGTTTTTCACTCTAAAAAGAGTTGTCCGCCATATGGCTCCTTGCAAGAGTGGTATGGCGGACAAAAGGAGTGGTTTTCACTCCTTTTGTCCACATTAAGAGAGTACACAATAAGTATAAAAACAAAACTTAATTTCAACAATGACTATTCTTTATTTGAATCCCAAAGTGTAATTATAGTAACTTTTTCGGAAGTAGTACTTGTGCCGTACTTATCTTTATTCAAGGAAAGTAAGCATATCAGTACAATTTGGTGAACGTTACCATGCATGTACCTTTATCTTGATTTATAAAAGTATACTAACCAGTTAGTCGATAGTTTAATTTGTATCGACCTATAAAGTATTGTATCTGTAGGCCTGTCAAAAGTTCGGTAAGTTATTCTAATAATTACAACTTGATAGGGTGCACCCCACTAATTAACCCCAATAGCACACACTGAAAAACGCTAAATATTCAAAAATACTTTAAAAATACTTGGAAGACTCACAGCGTTTTTAAATAAAAAAGAAAAACATGCATTGAGTCCTAAACTTCCAGCCTCTGGCCAATTTGACATGGTTTGTCTCAAGGCATGTCGAGTTATTCTTCGTCCAAATACAAATACGCCTACATCTTGTCTAACTTTCAAAGCGTCCGAGCATCAATCGTCAAAAAATTAGTCCTACATCTATGATTAAATGGGATCATTTTTTTTTCCAGGGCCCAGGTCATCCAAAATACCTACAATTAGAAGCCAACACCCCTCAGGTCACAATAGTACAGCCCCTTTTCATTGGTATGGGATATTTGTAGCCAACTGACTGTTTTCTGTTTGTAATGTTTTACCCATACACCGATGTGTGTTAAGCACTGTATACTCAGTAATTTCCCGAGTCCTGTGGAAAAAAAAATTCACAGACTTTTTCCTCGGGTGGGATTCGAACCCACAACCCCTGCCATTCTAGAGCAGATGTCTTAACTAGACCGAGACTGCCTGGTAGCTAGAGGCAGTTCGAATCCTATTAGCAGCGGGTACCGCATTCATTATTATAGATGTTGTTATTTATTTATTCATTTATTTATTGCTATTATTATTATTATTTTTGTTTTGCATCGGGGATAAAGGATATGGTTTGCAATGTTTAACCCATACAACGATGTGTGTTATGCACTTAATACTCAGCATTATCCCGAGTCCTGTGAAAAAAATCTCCCGATTCAGTGGAGTGCATCCTTTATAACAACATGGATTTATTCAACTGAATTTTCTTTCCTGCCGGTATAGGAATGGCTGATGCTCACTGCACGGGTGGCTTACTATGCGAGAGTCCGCCGTACAGCTACAAGGCTCGTCATGATGGCAGGCCGGGAGACTGTTACGACAACAAAACCGTTCTCACGTACACGTGCACCCGCGGTTTCCAACAAAATGGCGTCAACTTTATATCAACTTGCAATGGCGCGTCGGGCGAGTGGATCAAAAAAGGATCGTGTGATATAGGTTCGTTTGAGAATCAAAACAATTTTAAATAACCCTTAATAGACTGGGTGTCCTTGGACGTTAAGTAAACAATAATTGTTTACAATCTCCAGGCTCAAATTCCCCAGGTTTTACCCATTATTTTTTAAGCATAAAAATATGAAAAATTTCTCCATAACAACGTGTTATGAATTGGGCAATCCAGAACAAACAAAACAGAAAACTGTTTTCTTCCAAGAAATAAAACTTACCGAAATCAAAATTGATATTCCTTTCCTGTTGGTAAGTCATGACGTCACACGCATGCGCATCTGATGTACGCCCAAAGTTTATGCTACTACCACCAGTGCCGAAGCCAGCATACGTTAATGTGTTATTTTACCGAGAAAAAAAACCACTCATTCCTTCGTTCAAAGTCATTTCTTACGAAAGAAACCGATATTTCTGATAAGACTTTAAGCCTTTGGAAGACACACGTGAAAGGCAAGTGCAAAAAATATGTAGTTGTTACACGAATCATTACAGGCAAAATATTCAATGCATTTCTTGTGGGCTTCTGGCAATCGATGGAGCCAGTTTGAGTGAAGTGGGCGTGACCTACAGTGAAATTACGTCCCACTTACCAACAGGATAGCTTCAATACACAGACAAATTTTGCTTAGCAAAATTACAGTGGTTATTGCTTTAGCAAACAGGTAAGTAAGTTTCTCATCCAGAATGATATACAATCTACTGGTTCTCCACTTACTTGTACCAAGCATTACGCTAACTTAAGCAGTTTTTTGTTGTTTACTTATTTTACACATTTGGCGACCTGTGTCAATTTTGTCAGTTTGACTATTGAGAAAGAAAATTGTGGTGATATTTTCAGATTTGCTGTCGATTGTGAGTGCAGTTATTGTGTCACTGGTAGTTATACTGGTAACTTGTTCGACGATCTACCTGATACGAAGAAAACGAAGGTAGGAATTTAGACAGACGTTTCACCACTGTTTTTTTTTTTTTTTTTTTTTAGCCAACGTGTACCAACATTGAGACTGTCATGGCTATGGATTTTTTTTCCTAATGCATTTATTAGTGTTAAGACCGTTTGGACAAACAAGGCACCAAACCAAGATGGCTGATTATGCGTGATGTAACGGTATACATTATTCATTGACTTAAACTGAATGTTTAACTTATTGTGCTATAAACTTGATTTCGAGTCGCTGTTTCCTTAATCCTCGTGATCCTTGTTTCACAAGCAGCGAGAGGACGCTATTACAGTCACTACAATGACAGACCAAGAAGACTTAACAACACATTGAATGACATACAATGATGATAACCGTCACTGTCGTTGATATTTGAATACAATTAACACTTTTGTGTTTACAGGACGAGGCTGTACGATACCAATGATGACGTTCCTGCGCAGGCGCAGACTACATCCGTCACTCTCGTGAACGCAGCGTTCACCTATGACGCGTCTGATACCCTGGAACCAATCTATGCAAATCACGCGTGGTTTGTGCAGGAGGACAGACCATCTATACCATCCAATCAAGACATCAATGGGTAAGGGTAAATCCGATTGGAATTTACACGTGTTATTACACTATGGGGCATTTGGGGCACGGGAACCTACCAGGAAATTAAAACCTGTAAAGAGGAATAGTGTCAGGTTTTGAAAGAAGAACAAAAAACTATAAAAAACAAAAAACAAAAAAACAAAGCATAACCAAATAATAATAATAAATGAGTATTGTTATGAAGCTGTGGTTTGAAGATTAAGAAACAGCTATAACTAGTAAACTTGTGGGTACAACCACGTATAAGTCTCTCTCCTGAAGACGAGCAGAGTATACTGTTCGAAACGTCGAAACCACAACGGCTCTTTTCAGAGTCATTACACAAAAGAGATTTATACATGGTTGTACCCTCAATTGTACTAGTTTTAGTAACTTCTTAATAATAAATGAACAAAATATATCGTCTCCGAACTACAAGAGGGCAGAAAACAGCACTACATGAACCGAACCTTTCATGGGTGACATTAAAAATAAAATAAAAACCTAAGCCACCAGTAACTAATTTGTGCTGACAGTTTGTCGATTTTTTTTTCTTGCAGAGATCCTTCAAAGAAACGTATTCAAGTCATGAAGCCAAACCCAAAGGGGAAACAAGCGCCCCGGCCCCCTGTGCACAAAGTCCGACCAACCATCGAGCACGGATTCGCACATGGGAAAGAGTTCGCAAACGGACACATCAATGACCATGAAATTGAAGATGACTTTACGGACGAGGATGATTTCACCGATGATGACGAGGAAGAGGTCTCTCCTAATCCGTCCCCGATTGCGAACACTGATTACCCCCGTGAACAGATATATATGAATCAATCTCACTTCCAACAATAAGATGGCTGAAAAAACTAGAAATTGCTCTCGTGAAAGTAGTTGGTTGTTTGTTGCTTGTATGTTTGTTTGTTTGTTGGTTAGTTGGTTGTTGATGTTGATATTGTCTTCTTTTTTTGGTTGGTTTCTAACCAATCTGGCAATTTTTCTAACAACTCTATTACTCGACCCCTGATCAATGTATTCAAGTATGGAACGAAATTATTTTATATTTTATTTTATTTTTTACGATTTTTATAACTGGCTGAGGATTCATCTTTCCATCCACAGCCAAAGGCCTGCTATAGTCATGACGACACAGCCCCTTTACCGATTGGTGTACTGGGTTATTTTACGTTCATTACACAACACACGGGACCGACAGTTTTACGTCCCATTCGAAGGACGAAGCAGTCATGGTTAAAGTGTCTTGCTCAAGGACAAAAGTGTCACGACTGGGACTCGAACCCACACTCTGACAATACAAGAACGGTGCACTACACCGCTTGGTCCTGACACTACAAATGTAAGTCAATCATTGTTCTGAAATTGTTTCATGTCAAAAAGTGCAATTTAAGTTGTTCAAAATGTTAACACTTTGGGTATTTGAAGTAAATAAGTAAATATTTTGCCAAATGTTTGTAAACACAAACAATAAAGGAGAACGATTGATTTATTGATTATTAGAATGTAGACGAATAAACCAGAATAAAATTGTAATTGACTTTGGTCATATTTTCCTTGGTAACCCTCATTTGTACCAACTGAGGTTTTAGTATACGGGGTCGTGGGTTCGAATCCCACCCGAGATGTCCACGGTAATGTTTTCCTGCAAGACTTGAGAACAAAACATAAAGCATACGGGTACTTGCTTAGCACACATAGGGTGTAAGGATGTAGTAGACGGCCCAGTGCTCAGGTGAAACCATGAACGCATATCAGCTCAACAAATGAGATACATTTTTAAATTAAGACATTTGGGGTGGTTTGTAAATTTGTCAAAGTTTTTGTTTTTACGATTTTGGAGTTCGTAAATGAACACCGTAAAAGTCTAAAGTCTTGTTCAAGCCTTGCTATACAGTAAAATCGATCAGTTGACTCAATTTAACGTGGGAAAGTAAACCAAAAAAAAAAATAATAAACCCTGAAAAACACGGGGGTCAGCTGAACATTGTTACATCAATCTTGTTTACATTAATATTACATTTCATTTCCGCCTGCAGGCTGTGGTATAACCACGCATGGATGCATAAATTGTATGTTATTGTTAAACTTAATAATAAAAGAAAAATCAAATAATATTTGATTTTTCTTTTATTATTAAGTTTAACAATAACATACAATTTATGCATTTAAGTCAGATCTGTCTTAGATGGAGTGTACTTATTGAGAGAGCTCAGAATTGATCTGGCTTAGATGAAGTGTATGTATTGAGAGAGCTCAGAATTGATCTGTCTTAGATGAAGTGTATTCATTGAGAGAGCTCAGAATTGATCTGTCTTAGATGAAGTGTATTCATTGAGAGAGCTCAGAATTGATCTGGTTTAGATGAAGTGTTTTTATTGAAAGTTACGGGAGAAAATGGTAGGTGGCACATTGTGCCCCCCCCCCGCGTCCTGATATGGTTAAGTGAATTAATATTCACGTACCATGCTGAGGTGCCTTCCCGCCGGGTGACTGGCAAAAGGCTCTCTGACCTTTTAGTGTTACACTAAGCTCAACATCTTGTCTCTGCAGAGGGTTTGTAGCAATAAATGGTGCCTCACTCTTACATGTTTGTTACTAGAATTACTCCGAGGACAAAATAATATTTGATTTTTCTTTTATTATTAAGTTTAACAATAACATACAATTTATGCATCCATGCGTGGTTATACCACAGCCTGCAAGCGGAAATGAAATGTAATATTAATGTAAACAAGATTGATGTAACAATGTTCAGCTGAACTGATTTTGTAGTCTTTGCACATTTGGATTTTTCTTAGGGGGTGCATAAAATATATCTAAAACGAGTATCGTCTTCGCTTCAAGTAGAACTATAAACGTATCAGAAAGGGCCATGACCTCTGAGGTGTGTTGATACAGTGATGAAGACTGCTGTGTATTTTGTTCTCTGTTTACAGCATGTAGGTACAGGTAGGTATCGTCCAAGTAGGTATCATTGACATTCAGAGAGTTCAGAATTGATCTGGCTTAGATTAAGTGTACTTATTGAGAGGGCTCAGAGATGATCTCGTATAGATTAAGTGCATTTATTGAGAGAGATCAGAATTGATATTGCTTGGATTAAGTGTGTTTATTGAGTGAGTTCAGATTTGATCTGGCTTAGATAAAATGTTTTTATTGAGAGAGCTCAGAATTGATCTGGTTTAAATGAAGTGTGTTTATTGAGAGAGCTCAGAATTGATCTGACTTAGATGAAGTGAATTTATTGAGAGAGCCCAGATTTGATCTGGTTTAGATGAAGTGTATTTATTGAGAGAGCTAAGATTTGATCTGGTTTAGATAAAGTGTTTTCATTGAGAGAGCTCAGAATTGATCTGTCTTAGATGAAGTGTATTCATTGAGAGAGCTCAGAATTGATCTGACTTAGACGAAGTGTATTTATTGAATGAGCTCAGAATTGATCTGGCTTAGATGAAGTGTATTTATTGAGAGAGCTCAGAATTGATCTGTCTTAGATGGAGTGTACTTATTGAGAGAGCTCAGAATTGATCTGGCTTAGATGAAGTGTATGTATTGAGAGAGCTCAGAATTGATCTGTCTTAGATGAAGTGTACTTATTGAGAGAGCTCAGAATTGATCTGTCTTAGATGAAGTGTATTCATTGAGAGAGCTCAGAATTGATCTGACTTAGATGAAGTGTATTCATTGAGAGAGCTCAGAATTGATCTGTCTTAGATGAAGTGTATTCATTGAGAGAGCTCAGAATTGATCTGACTTAGATGAAGTGTATTCATTGAGAGAGCTCAGAATTGATCTGACTTAGATGAAGTGTATTCATTGAGAGAGCTCAGAATTGATCTGTCTTAGATGAAGTGTATTCATTGAGAGAGCTCAGAATTGATCTGACTTAGATGAAGTGTATTCATTGAGAGAGCTCAGAATTGATCTGACTTAGATGAAGTGTATTTATTGAGAGAGCTCAGAATTGATCTGTCTTAGATGGAGTGTACTTATTGAGAGAGCTCAGAATTGATCTGGCTTAGATGAAGTGTATGTATTGAGAGAGCTCAGAATTGATCTGTCTTAGATGAAGTGTACTTATTGAGAGAGCTCAGAATTGATCTGTCTTAGATGAAGTGTATTCATTGAGAGAGCTCAGAATTGATCTGACTTAGATGAAGTGTATTCATTGAGAGAGCTCAGAATTGATCTGTCTTAGATGAAGTGTATTCATTGAGAGAGCTCAGAATTGATCTGACTTAGATGAAGTGTATTCATTGAGAGAGCTCAGAATTGATCTGTCTTAGATGAAGTGTATTCATTGAGAGAGCTCAGAATTGATCTGACTTAGATGAAGTGTATTCATTGAGAGAGCTCAGAATTGATCTGACTTAGATGAAGTGTATTCATTGAGAGAGCTCAGAATTGATCTGTCTTAGATGAAGTGTATTCATTGAGAGAGCTCAGAATTGATCTGACTTAGATGAAGTGTATTCATTGAGAGAGCTCAGAATTGATCTGACTTAGATGAAGTGTATTAATTGAGAGAGCTCAGAATTGATCTGGCTTAGATGAAGTGTATTCATTGAGAGAGCTCAGAATTGATCTGGCTTAGATGAAGTGTATGTATTGAGAGAGCTCAGAATTGATCTGACTTAGATGAAGTGTATTCATTGAGAGAGCTCAGAATTGATCTGGTTTAGATGAAGTGTTTTTATTGAAAGTTACGGGAGAAAATGGTAGGTGGCACATTGTGCCCCCCCCCCGCGTCCTGATATGGTTAACTGAATTAATATTCACGTACCATGCTGTTGTGCCTTCCCGCCGGGTGACTGGCAAAAGGCTCTCTGCATGACCTTTTAGTGTTACAACATCTTGTCTCTGCAGAGGGTTTGTAGCAATAAATGGTGCCTCACTCTTACATGTTTGTTACTAGAATTACTCCGAGGACAAGTTGTTCCATTCTTATGCAGAGTATAACTTTCCTATTTTTTTTTAGACTGCTGGGAGAAGCTCAAACTTTCTCACTCAGTTTTGTTGAAACAATTTTGTGGATAAATTTGCTCAGGCACATTTTCGTTTATTATCCTTGTGCCGGACATAGTTTCGTATATGTTGTTGTTCGGGGAACACGATGTTATTTGACTGAATTTTATACAAGTTTAAGAGAGTGAAATAATTGTTTGCTTGTATTTAGGTGATATTGCAATCTATACCAATAGTAGACAGGTTCCCGGTTCCTACATGGTTTTCATTCTGACTGTATATAGGGGCCGGTAGCGAGTAATGAAAATGAGCACATACCTGGCAGATTTCTGCCAGGTATATGCTATTTAGAATTACCATAATAGGTCTACGTAATCCCATACTGCAATGCGGCCTTTACACAAAAATAACGGACACAGAATCTCAGAATCTCCCATCGTGCAGACGATTTTCTTCTAAAGTTGGCTCGGATTTTAATGTTGAAGGTTGGTTCACTACAAATTATAATGTCCAGGCGAAGGGTTACGACACACGTGTGCTAGTGTCAAACAACAACATGCACACGTCACGAGCATAGCCAACATCATCTCTAAAACTAGAAAATTATTACTGCGCCCGCGCATGCGAGGGCCAATCCAAAGCGCCATATCGGTAATAGCTACCGGTCCCTGTATACAGTCAGACTAGAACGATGTGGGGACCGGGAACCAGTCTAAACCAATGGGAGACTTATGAAGCGATAGCGGGCGCCCAAGCAGTCATTTTCTGTTATGAGAATAACTGAAAAGGACCGCTTACTGGGGTGCCCGTTAGTGTTCCAAAAGTCTCATATTGACATAAATTCAAACAAGGTCTTTTTATGAGTCTCTCGGCAAAAGAACGAAAGTGTACGGCGGAAAAAAGATCGATACATCACGATTTTCAAAATGTAATTAACGAGACATGGGACACTGTACAGCAACAGCTTTTTTAACCATCACTACGTCAAAATTGTCGAACTTCGGAAAAGTTCTGACGGTATGTATTTTTCAGCAGGATTTGCAGAGGCACAGTGTAGTGGGTCAGCGTGCATGGCTCCAGGGAACACATTCACAGAAAGAAACGACGCAGAACCAGGGACGTGCTTCGATGATGCTAGAGTCATCATAATCAACTGTATGATTGGTTCCCAACAAAATGGCGCCAGTTACCAATCAACGTGTGATGGTTCAACTGGCGCATGGGTCAACGATGGATCATGTCACATAGGTTCGTTCTGTGATCAATCGGTTCTACTTTCTTTTACTTTTATTATGTTTAGACGATAAAACATTTATCCACGTTGTCGAGAACCAAAGAATAGTGTGGATTTGTTGTCAGACGGAAATACTTTCCAAAAAAACTAGTTTTGGTATTATATTTACACGAGGAGGTTATCAGATTAGAAACTTTCAAATCTTAGTTTTTATTATTACCGATATTTTGCTGTGTCTTGTTAAGACAATTTCCCCGCTTCTCTTTGGTGCAGATTTGTTGTCTGTTTTAACAGCTGCTACTGTGTCGATGGTTGGTTTTTTCTTGTTTGTCATGATTTGCATGTGGCTCCCCAATCTAAGGTATGATTAATTTTACACTTTGTTTTGTCTTTAAGTCCAATGCTTAAAAGATAATGAAAGAAGTTGCTTCTATAATGACGATTGCGTATAAAAGATGATTGCGTATTTCTAAACATACAACTTCTCGTCCTTTAAAATGAACACATGCTAGACGGAGGCTTTGTGCTTTTGGAAATCATGATGGCATTGCAGAATCTGCTCTACCCGGGGTAGCCCTTGTCCACGCTACGTCACGAGCACGTGACATGACTGGCACCGAGAGGAATATATATGAAACACGTATAGGACATCAGCAAGAGGCCAGGCCGACGGCGTCAGTCAGGACCGACGATGATAACTACTTGTAAGTTCTCAATAGACCGATTGTGCGACCCACGTCACGTGACCTGTAGTGGGTATTAAATGTAAACAGACAAGACAACCTCCAAAGGAAAGTGCGGTACAGTACATGATGATTGTTGCATTTGTTTATTCGATCGAGGCTTTTCTTTCTCGAAATCATCAAAAGAAAAGGCTTTCGAAAACTGTGTGGTTCCTTTGTCTATTCGGAATTCCGCAAGGCTAGGTATAAATGCTCACTTTTCCAAATGTTCTTTAACGCCCCCTTATTTTTAAGTGATTTACATTACAAACAAATAACACACGGATTGCTACATCGCCGTCCGACGGCGGTAATGCATAACTACAAATAAACCACTTTTGTAGTAGAATACCTGTAGATTATGAAACAGTAATGTGATTAATATCAATGTCACAACATACAACTTTAATAAAATTGCTTTGTAACTGTGTTATTATTACCAAAAGCCGTCTGTTGGTGCGACTCTTTCGGTCACAGCATGTATTTGCACGTAGTTTGGCATCAGCCCATATGACGTAGTACCCACTACAGTTCACGTGATGACATGGAAACATTGTTCGCGCAATCGGTCTATTCAAATGAGTTTGCTTGCTCCTTGTAGACCGATCTATTGAACCAGGCCCCTAATTTACATATTGACCAATCACTGCACATCGAATGAGCCGAGTCGAGCTGAGTCAAGCCGAGCCGAGCCGAACCAAGCCGAACCGAGCCTAGCCGAGCCAAGCCGAGTCGAGTCGATTAAGAATGAGGCTATAGAATAATGTTACATTCCCTGTGTATACAGCACAAATGGATTGACTATATTGGTCTTTCAACCTCAGTGTGTGTATTTGAATGGAAGAAAAATGTTTCGAGAATAAATGTAAATTGCTGTACCAACGCAAGAAAGACTGTATAAATATACTCATAAAAATGTTATCCACATGCAAAGCGTAGGCCATACACTAAGATCAGGAGATAACTTACACCCAATTTTCTGTTTTTATCATTCATACAGAAGATCAACTGAACTCACATAAAGTTTGAAATGTGAAATTTATATCAACTTTGTATTTCAGGATACCATCTCGGCATGCAGTTAAGTCTGTCAACAACCAATCAGGATCGTCGTATGATTTGGTAATGATAATTGCAGATGGGGGCTCGTCTGGTGCCTCGACGTCACAAGTAATGCGAACACACCGTGGCGTCCCAACCGATGGATCAGCTGATGACGCACAGACACGTTCCCTGTCTCAACAAGAGAACTATGAATTATTCATGTCATTATGTTAAGGGAAGGAAATAAGTGTTGTAGTCAAGTACCTTTTAGTCGTGTATCAAGTATTGCCGAGTCTTAGGGTGGCCGAGTAGTAGTCGAGTACGATTGGCCATCGAGTACGAGTAAAAGAGTCCAAGTCTAAGACAACATAGAAGCTTGAAAAATCATACTTTTGCCGAATCCAGTCGGAAAATTAACTAAAAGATCGTGACCTTTCACAAACTGAAGAATAGCAGTGACTTGGTGGCTTCTCAGTTCGGCGAGACGTAATTTCTTTGCAGCAAACTCTAAAGCTTCTTTAATATCTGCCATGGTATTATCTTACAATAAGCATACATGGATGGTTTTGATGAAATGCGATTCTCACATTAACTAATACAATAATGATATTAATTTACACATAGCACTGATAGCACTTAACCAACCAAACCAGAAATTATGCATTTTTTTGCAGTGTTATTAGCTTCATGAAAAAGGAATTATTAATTATGTCCTGTTGAAAAGGACACATTTTAAACCACCCAGTTATATATTACTAGTGTGATACATGAGATTGGAGGCCAATGTTTATGTTTGTTAAATGAGGGTGGGGGTATTATCAGGGGCGGATCAAGGATTTTCCAAACGGGGGAGGGGGGCGTGAAATTTACCGATCAAGCAGCAACTGATGATTGAAGCCCTAACAGTATGGGGTCCGGGGCCCGCATTAATGTCCCTCAACAGCACCCTCAAATGGCCTGAAAAACATGAAATTGTTTTTTACCTGCCTCTTATGTTTTTTTTTTCGGAAGGCAAAATAGGGGGCGTGTGCCCCTCACGCCCCCTGGATCAGCCCCTGGTTATAGTAGTACAGTATTACCTCCCTGTTACTTCACTAAATACACTGACTTAAACAGTACACTCCTCAGTAGGCCTACACGGGATTGATAAGCCAAGACAACAGAAAGACCAAACAAATCGTTGTGTTTTTCACTGGTCTCTGCTAAGGAATTCTGTCATCTTGTATGGAATTCTATCTCTGCCATTTCAACGGCGCATGTATGGTGGTGACTGTAGTGTCCCTCGCCGCTTGCGCCGTAAACGGCGCATTGTCGCGTCGTGCCGTCGCATAGTCGCGTCGTGCCGTCGCATAGTCGCGTCGTGCCGTCGCCTCCCTTTGTACACGAGTGCATAGCGCCGTCGCATAGTCGGGTCGTGCCGTCGCATTGTCGCGTCGTGCCGTCGCCTACTTTTGTACACGTTGCATACAGTGTCATCGCATTGTGGCGTCGTGCCGTTACTTGTTAAAATAATATATAATTATTGCTTAAAATGTACACAATGAAAGAAATAGTGTGGTACCATTCTAATGATAGGCGAATTGGTGCTGTCTTTTCAGATCAGTAGAACTGGTGACCAGACGACGCTGAATAATACAGTAAAACTGCTTCCGGGCGACAATGCGACAGTGCGACGGCACGACGCGACTATGCGCCGTCCACGGCGTAAGCGGCTACAAAGACCAACAACACACATGCGACAATGCGACAATGCGACTGTACGACGCGACTATGCGACAGCACGACGTGACAATGCGCCGTTGACAGCGCAAGCGGCGCCGATGGACACTATAATCACCACCATACATCTGCCGTTGAAATGGCAGAGATAGAATTCCATAATCTTGTGCACTTGCATTTCATTGGGCATAAAACAAATCTCGGCTTTTACATATTCAAAAATGTATGTGCTTAATACTTTAAATTATTACATTCGTAATCGTACAGCACGACAGATCAGTTGATCGTACTCTCACGTAGACACTGTGTCGTCTGTGTGGTCATAGTGTGAACACTATGACCACACAGAGACCACACTGTGAACACACAGTGACACATACACTGTAATTTTGTTCCAAATCCATAGTGTCACACAAAGAGAACACAATGTGGTCACAGTGTGACCACTTGGTGCTCAGTTGTGTTCATATAGAAGTTCCACTGTGTGGTGACTGGGGGAATTTTTTTAAAGGGCGTCGCCATGTTTGTGTTTCACGGCTCGCGACCTACGACCTGCTAAATGCTGATGTCGGATTCGACAATTCATACCACATGACCCGAATGACTCGTTGGCGAACGGTTTTTTTAACCGACTAAAATTAGCAAAATAGTGCGCTCTTTCGAGTTGAAGTGAGACAAACACTGCAGGAGGAATTGTGGAGAACTTTTCGGATCATTACTCTCTGGTAATTTATGAAGCTTAAACTGTTTAGTCTCGCCATTGCCTGAGCTAAACGAAAGAATTTGAGGGTTCAGCTGACTGCCTAGGAATCAATGCACAGAGCCTCTACACTGTTTTGGAGGCGCTCAAAAGTTTGTGTGAACGAGGATCATTAATTTTAGGGATTGCTGAAAGGGGTGCCGTAATTGTATCTTTGGGTTTATTGCTTTTCAAAGGTAGGTTTTTGGTTCAGGTATTGTAGCCCATGAAAATTGAACCGGTGTTTTTGTTTGTGACGGGCGTAGCTCGAGTGGCTCATGGACAACCCACGTCAAATTAAGATGAAAACTCAAGCTTAGACGACACAACACATTATTGTGTCTTTATTAAACACAATGTTTCGTTGTTTTCACTACTCAAATGGTAACCCAATTGGATGAACGTTTTACTGGTTGGTTGTGAGGTGTGTTTTTTTTTATTGAAAACAAGGGAGAGTATGGGAATGGATTCACAATTCAAAAAACAAAAGATGCATTGTCCCTTTTAATGGATAATGGAGAAAGAAGCTTGACAAATATTTCTCAGATGCAGCAGGGAGAGAGAGGAATGTGGTTATTATTTTATGTTCAATTCACCCTGGTGTAGATTTGGGCATTTACGTCCATGTACTTGTCTGAATAAAACATCCGTTGAAGGATAGAAAACAAGCTTTGTGTGGCGGTTGCAGTTTCTATGTCTTACAAAATGTCCTTATCTCAGAATGCTCAATTATTGACTACAGTAATGTTCACTCTGTCAATTCATTTTGTTCAATAAAGCTGCCCTCTTGGTTTTTTTCTGACTTGTTACTTCTCACAGATTTACGGAGTTCGAAGGCTGAATACACTTTAGTGCACTAGCCAGTTCACTATTTTACTGTGTCGCTGAATTCACTAGGTTCACCGAGTTCACTGTGTTCAGAGAGTTCACAGAATTCACGTAAAAACTCTGTCCTCGGGTCATGGGATGAAAGTATGCTCATGTAAAACTGGCAAAGAACCACTCTAAAATTTATGACGGAGACAACGAGAGACCAAAAAAAGTGTTTGTCTATCGTAAAAGTGAAGATTCTACGGTAAAGATGAAGAGCGCCATCAATTGACCAAAATTTAGACTCAATCGTCAGCAGTAAACCCGTTGGTTGAGGTAGACTGGTTCCCGGTCCCTACATTGTTTTCGTTCTGAATGTATATAGGGACCGGTAGCTGGTAACGAAAATAAGCATATACCTGGCAGATTTCTGCCAGGTATATGCTTATTAGATTTAGCATAAAAGTCTACGTAATCCCATAATGCAAAGCGGCCTTTACACACAACAAGATGGACACAGAATCTCAGAATCTCCCATCGTGCAGACTAACGTTAGTTTAGATGTTCTTCTGAAGTTAGTTTGAATTTTATGTTGAAGGTTGGTTCACTATGTGAAGGGTTACGATACACACGTGTGCTAGTGTCAAACAGCAACATGCACTCGTCACAAGCATAGCCAACGTCTAAAACTAGAAAATTGTTTCTGCACCCGCGCAATCGAGGGCCAATCAAAAGTGCCATATCGGTAGACCGGGACCGGGACCGGGAACCAGTCTATGGTTGAGGTGGGTTTTGGTTTAGCGCTTAACGATAATATGAGGAAAATGTAGTGACAAGTTGTAAAGAAAATAATGCGCATTTATTCACCGTTGAAAACCATTTGTGCTATAGTGCCTGTGAAGTTCAAGTGTGATCTACCTTGTCTGAAAGCACGAGACTGCCTTCAAAATAACATCGTTAGTTATTACTTTCCTTACAAATGGAACCAGTATTTACTAGATTTACTTTGTTGGTCTTCGTAGCAGTGTTTGCTAGTCGGGCAAAATCCCAAACCGAGTATAGCATTGGCCCTAGTGAGAATGAACAATGCGTGTGCCAGCCACACGTCACCATCAACCCGCCGGTTTGCAGACGCTCTGTTCCCGTGAACTCCTGGACCGGTTGCAACTCGACGACTATTGAAGACATCGTTTCTTCGGGACAAGAAGACACAAGACGTCAAATAGAAATGGTCTCCTCTAAGTTGGAAGAACTACAAGTGACAGTCTCTGGCAATCAAGACATGGTCTCGACTGCACTTGAAGACACAAGTCATAAGGTTGAAAATCTTCAAGTTGAAGTAGATGACATAAAACAACAGTTAATACAGCTTCAAGTGTCAGTGTCTACTATAGTTAATCTCATAAAAGGTAAGTGAACAATTATACTAAATTTGTTTTTTCCTTGTTTGTTTTGTTTGTTTATTTGTTGTTTTTTTGTTTGTAAATTATGCTACAGCTAGCAGCACCCTTCCAAAAGATTGTTCCGGGATACGTCTGAGAGGTGTGTCGATGAGTGGTGTGTACACAGTTCAACCTCCAGACTCCGGTCAGGCTTTCCAGGTGTATTGTGATATGGAGACAGACGGTGGCGGATGGACGGTAATATAACAATTTGAGTGTATTTGTGAAATGAGTTCTTTGATCAATTTATATATAGAAAGACAAGGAATTTAAAAACATACCTTCATACGGTAGGTATTCCAGCGGCGCAAGGACGGCAGTGTGGATTTCTATTTGGACTTTGCCAGCTACAGCCTGGGCTTTGGGGATCTAGAGGGAGAGTTTTGGCTCGGTAACGACAACTTGCACCGTCTGACCGCTCAGGGCGAGTACGAACTCCGCGTGGATCTCTCAGACTTCGAAAACGAATCCAGGTATGCCGTCTACGACTCGTTCAGCATCGCCGATGTGAGTGACAACTATAGGCTGGCTTTGGGAAGCTACTCAGGAACTGCAGGTAACAAATCAATGTCATTGCCACAAATGTACGGAGGAAAGGAACATGTGTTTTCAATGTGTCGAAAGTCACCCTTTTAGTGATTTCGGCTGATAGAATTTAATTTACTCATACAAAAAATAACAGATCCAAATCAATGACAATTGTTTAATGTCCTTAAAAAATGGCACGCATTGAACATTATTTCATAAAACACATTTTTCGATCAATTTAAAATTATTAACGATATGTTGCATTTGACCTCCATCAAAATTGAAACATGTTCTTCCCTGACGTCAAAGAAGCATCCTTGTTTGTTTCAGGTGACTCAATGAGCTGGCATAATAACTCTCAGTTCTCTACTAAAGACCGTAACAACGATGAGAGCACATCCAGGAACTGTGCTGAGGATGCTCACGGCGCCTGGTGGTACCGTAATTGTGCCTTCTCTAATCTTAACGGGGAGTATCTCCGTGGGACCACGACTGAATATGCTCGGGGAGTTCATTGGTATCACTGGAAAGGGGGTTATTACTCGCTCAAAACCTCAGAGATGAAAATAAGAGCCACTCCATAGTAACCACATCCTGCCACTCACTATGCAGTGCTTGGATGGACTGATTTGAATGTAAGTTTTATTGCTGTTTTTATGTGTATACATCACAACATTATGATATTGAAATTTACATGCTACCGGTGAGTAAACATTGAGTATAAAGCAAGCATTGCTTATTATAAAAGAAGGAAAAGAAAACAATGACCGTATTGCAGTGAACTGTAAGTGTATGTATTTGATTTACACAAGCATTAAACCTGTGCTTAGGCTGATAAACATTTAGTGAACGAACTATGGTTTAGTGAACCAAGTACGGTTTAGTAAACCAACTACGGTTTAGTAAACCAACCGAGGTTATAGTCAGTAATCTAGAAACTGTACCGGAAATTGTCGTATACGGGTTTTTATGTTTATTTATTTATTTTTATATATTTATTATTTTTTCTTTTAAGTGTTTTCGTTTTTTGTATAGACACGCTCGTTCACAGATCCGTAATTTGGCACTTCGGTGACCTTTACACACTCGCTTAAACACGCTCCGGTTGATGATCATTGAGAAGACATGAACAAGTCTAATTCAGAAAGATCACGACTTAAAATGTCAAACCAGTAGGCCTGCCAATCCTGTGTATTTAGTCCCTTCCGAAATACATCCAAAGTCAAGAAAACGGCCCGTTTACCATCAATGATTAATTTGATGGTCGATCGTTCACACCAAAACAAGATCACCAAATTTGATCAATATTATTCACAGGATCTGCTTTAGACATCTGCTTCAGAATGGCGGATGTCGTGGGTTTGAATCCCACTCGCGGAGTATGCCCGGTGTGCAATTTTTGGCACTCCAAGGCCTTATCAAACACAATGCCAACCTCTACCCTCGCAGGAACCCATTTATACACCTGGGTGAAGAGACGCAATTGTAGTAAAGCAGCTTGCTCAAAGACACAAATGTCATGACCGGGATTTGAACCTACACCCCGATGACTTCAGCATCAGAACTTGAGACCGGTGCACTTGACCGCTCGTGATGACCCGGAATCTGGGTCAATACTGACCCAAAATTGTGTCAAACTCACTCAGAATCCGAGTCCAAATCCCATTTAACAATTTTCCGGTTCAGCTTGAACCATTAATGGGTCAAATCCCCTGGGACCCTGAATCTGGGTCAATACTGACCCGAGAGTTCTTAGAGTGTGAGATTAAAAAAGATAATAGTAAATAAAATAAAAAAACCTCTCTAAATGTAAAAGAGTGTAAATTTCACCCGCACATTGTCAGTTAGGCCTTTTTAAGAGTGAAAATTACTGTGCATCACCCTTTTTGAGTGAAATTTTGGCAAACTTCACTCGTATTCCAGTTGAAAATACCCACATTCACTCTAAAAACAGTTGTCCGCCATATGGCTCTTTGCAAGAGTGGTATGGCAGACAAAACCAAGTGTTTTTTCCTTGTTTTTTCCTTTTTACATATAAATATACAGAGTGTCTACAATCAACATTGATAAATTAATTACGAACATTTTTGTTCAGCGTTTTGTAACTATTACTGGTAACTTATTGTTTCGCCGTAGACAACTTTTTTGAGAGAGAGAGAGAGATTACAAAAGTCACTTTGTATTTTTACACCAAGATACAGTTGCATGTGTTTTGTCATTAAGCCTGAAAAACTTGACAATAAACAGTAAAGTTATACCTTGTTCTGATGGAGAACAAACTCCAAAGTAGCATACGGCTTTGCAGTAAACATCTCGCTTATAAAGCTTTCAGCGTATTATATTCTTTAGCTAAATTTCCATTATTTTACAGTAATATACCAAGAAGCCTGAATGTCAAACAGTTACCGTATTTTTAAGGATACTACAAAGTATATTTACCATTGTAATGCAATAGTAAAATTATATATGCATAGAGTTCGTGTTATCGAGTAACAAATGTAAATGAAAATGCCATGAATGTTCAGTTCTTAATCATCACGGTATAACATGACATTATTTACGGTATTTTAAATCATATTAATGCACATTTTGATCCAAGATCGAGGCTTGTTAACCAATAATTATTGTTTTACTTGCAGTGTTGACTGTAAAATTGCCACAAAATACACACAAAAGCTAGTTTTCTTATTTTTAATCTAAATTTAAGATGCTTTGTTAGAATCGTAGAATAGTCAATTCCTTTATATGTAATCAAGATTTTGATTGTTTAAAAATTCATATTAAAATAAAAAGACAGTTGGAAGACATAGATGAACTCGCTGATGACTTGAACAGAGTTATAATGTGTCTGGAATGTTTAGCAACAAAATATGAAGTATGTACGAGCTGGTGAATGATCTTCCAGCAGACTCTGGTACTGTCAGACGAGAATCGGTTTGGACTTGGACCAGATCCGGGTTTATAAGTTCTTAGATACGAACTGACGAAACATAATTAACAAACAATGAAGTGCATGAAATCGTAAACATCATTTATGCCAACTCAGACGCAAGCTCAACGCAAGGAAAGATAGCTTCCCTCACACTACGAGGTTAATGGCTTTACAAATACTTCCAACCAGGAAGATGGTCGTCCAGGCTGTAAAGCTGGCCATGCCCATACTAGAATTGGCAACGACCAAACTATTGCCGATAACCAAGGGATCGATTTTACAAAGCGCCAGTGAAAAAATCATCTGAAAGTATTGACAGAATTTGAAATCGTTGGAAATATATATAATGTTTTCAATGAAATTCCACGGATTATAAAGTTCTCTCTCCAGTACAAACCTCATCTGAAATACTGTCGAGGAAATTATCAGTTGAAGATCCACAAAAATATCTCCACAGCTTTAATTGATGACAGTGACCAAAATAAATACGCGCACGAACGTGCGCCAAATCCGTGAGAATTATACCAAATTTGTTCTTGATTTTCACAATATTTATTTACGAGACATTTAGGTTGGTACCCTGTCTCTGCTAAGCAAGATTTTCTGTACGAATCAATTATTGTGTTTAACAGCATAAAGAAGTTCGGCCCTCGTCGTAAAAAGACAATTCTTTATGTAACTAAATTTGTGTTAATTTCACATAAATTGATGCTTCTGGAAAATGAAGAGCAATAAAAGTTAGGTCTCTTATGATCGTTTTATCCATTAAGGAGATAATATGATTTTCTTTGGAAGTAATTTAGCCAAATAAGATTTTATCAGACGTCAAAACCTTCTTTACTATAAACATGTGTACCATGTCTGTAGTTGTTTCCGGAGCTATGATGATGATACTCTAAGTGTTTCCTGATTCAGCCCCTTTTCCGTTTTACAGGGATTTTCTCTCGAGAGGTCAACTAATAGCGTACAAGGAAGAATAACATAGCTTAATTTTTTGAATCATTTTATATCAATATATAATGGTTTTACATTGCATGTTTTTACTCATTTCTACGCTGAATATCAATGACAAGTAGTCGTGATCTAGTATAGTTGAATTTTGAGCACTATGGGGCTATTTATCCGTTCATTCGTGATGGTCGTAAAGTCTGAAGCTGAACTACAAGTTGCATCCTTTGGCAAACAGAAAATGTTTTCCACTGTGTAAGATACAAGTAGTCAGTTGAATGAGTTGAGGATTATTAAACTAGAAATCGTTAAGAAGCTGTCACCTTCATTCCGGGTGTGGTAGTACACCCCCTCCCTGCCCCTTCCATAGTCCCTCTGGTGTCTGCCCACTTTGATTAAATAAGTAAATCCTGACGAACATAAATGTTTTGACATTAAAATGTCATGAATAATGCATTCATCGTAGTTGTCAGTCCTGTGTTAAAGATGCATTGTCTGCATAGAGCTGTATATAAAGAATACAGCTCTATGATTGTCTGATTTGGGGCCAAAGGCTAAAACAATCAATTTCCTTGAGCAAACGAATTTAAAAAGTTTATATATTTAAGTAACGAAAAACATAAAAAAACAAAGAATTCTGATATCAGGAACTTGAGATACAATACTTTAAAGTTTCCGCGGGCATTTGCCCGACTTCAATTTTATTGGTTTCCCAGCGGCCAATCAGAAGAATCTGCAGGATAATGAATATTCATGACCTTTTTGATATGAATGGTTGCGGCAGGTCCCCTGTGATGCTCTCAGCCGACACCGGCCGGCATAGCTCGCTGTGCGCGTACATACGATGTATGTGGCGTATGTACAACGTACATACATTGAGTGCGCCATCCAAGCGATAAACTACCACCGGCTTTTGATGCAAACACACTGGGCGGGTTAGTAGGAGCAGGCCGCCGCTGGTCAATCGACAATCATACGGACCAGACGTCCGGACGGTTTTGACCGGAGTTGTAATCAATGTCAAACCATGGAGGTAGAAATAACCATGCAGGATCCTTAATATCATGGTCAAACTTGTAAACGAGGACATTGTAATGCTTCCATCGTTTGATATACATGTGCAGTACATGTAGGCTCCTAATACTGGGTACATGTACAGTGTGGGCTTCAACTTCAACTCACATTACACTGAAATAACGTTGCTTGAGTATAAACATCAATATTCATACTCTGTGCCGCTGCAATATGCAAATGATGTACGTCATCACTCCGAGGATTAAAGGGCTGGGCCAGCCTTTTATTCATTTACGTTTTTAATTAACTGCCACTAATCCTTGACAGTTTTTTTCGTTCAAAGTATCAAATGAAAGCTCATAACTTTTTATACCCCGTGATATAAGCAATTTGAAAGTTGAATCAATTTTTGACCCCCAAATCGGCCTGAAATCGGACAATGCATCTTTAAATTTGACACACAGATACGAGGCCTGCTGTCCAGACACACGCGGAGTTTGCCTGTACTTTAAATGGCCCAAAATATCACGGGGAATTAAAAAAACAAGGATACGGTTGTCAATGCGTCAATGCGTCTTGCCGCCGAGGGCGCCATTGCCATGCCTGCGGCTCGACCACGTTGTAGCCGCAACCTTCGCAATTTAGCTTCCCAGCTGCCAATAAGGATAATTAGGCACTCGCTTTAATAATAAGACCAAGGTGCAAGAATTAGAACCATTTTACTTATTTGTTCTTCAAATGATTACAGTCTGTAAGTTGACACCAACCCGCAGGTGAGACTCTGTGATTTTGCTACCTTTCCCCAAGAGTGTCGACACGTGTCGACACTTTACTCAAATAATAACGGCAAACATGTAAATTTGTTCTAGATATGAATTTATTTTCTTTAATACTGTAACCGACTGAGTTGAAAGAACCCAGTCAATTGATTATGTAGTTGTGTTTAAATTCATAAAACACATTGCTTTCTGAACCGTTCCCCGAATTCTTAGGGTAACTTCATCAAACATTAGAGAGAATACTCAAACCATAGAGGAAGCTAAGCTTACTTGGTGTAACTGAGCCTTAATCATTCATTCTTTCTCCGTTCTTTCGGTTAACTCGTTCGGTTGAGTCGGCCATGTCAATTTTCCGTCAATATTTTTTACCGTTAACAGCTCTACATCAGTAGCTCCACACTACACCTCGAGCAGCGCCGTAACAATGTTAAAAATGTTTGGGGGAACAAAGCGTGTACCTCTTTTTTTCTAGGGGGACACCTTTGGCCAATTAAAACTGTAGTTTCCGTTTGTATTTTTCCTGAACAAGCCCCTTTCAGCGCTGTTGTTATGCCGTTTACTATTTTTTGTAACATAAAGCTGACGTGGAGGTTACTGTCTGCGTACAAATAAAAAAAATAGCTTTAAAAACGTTGATACTATTACATAAAAGCTTATAAAATGTAACATTCTTCTGGTCATTTTTAATCTCAGAAGTCCATATTTCAAATGGGGGCACCCCCTTAGTTACGCCACTGACCTCGAGGAAACTCACTTACATCATTTCAAGTTTTGGTAAAGTTGCAAACAATTATTAAGATATGAGACGAGCTTCTTTTTCTATAATTGTATGTAACTTTGGAGTGCGGACTTTCATTTACTTTTTAGAAACCAGATCCCTTTCTGAGAACGACCACTTCAGATTTGGTGGTAAATATAAAATGAGTTAAAATGAATGGGGGACTTTGGAAACGCTAGGTGGCAGCAGACTTACCAGAGAAATTCCCATCGTTTGCGTAGTTCTGAACATGCGTACATATCCGAGAACAATGGATTCACCTGGCAAGTCTGCTGCCACCTAGAGTCCTCATAAGTAACCCATTAACATGCTTATGTGTCTGCAGAGTGCAGAGTAAAGGCATTTCTAGTAAATCAGTTCTGGAATAGATTTTAATAATGTACAAACGTGTACACCACAGAAATGCAGTATTAGTAATTATTGCCAACATAATTAATTTTCAGCTGGTACCCATTATAATGCTTCTACTGAAGTCGAGCCCTCACAAAACCTTACTGGATGAGTCTGAGTTGTTCATACTTTGTCTCAAATGGGCACAATGCCTACAAATCTTATAAAATTCTTGCTGAAATTCCTCCTAATCCTTTTTAAGAGTTGTCCGTACATTAAAACATCCACAGTGTAACTAGTGAGTAGTGATTAAAAAAAACCATACATTTTGCCTTTGGAAATAAAACCAGCCGAACCACACCGAGACATACGGCACGCCATTTTGTGGAGTCAAAAAGTTGGTTCTACAAAATGCCGGACCATGTTTTAGGGATAATTATAATATAATGTAATAATGTCTCTTATTTATGTACCCATCCCAATCACGGCATCTAAAGACAATAATCTCCGGCGGCATAGCCATGATTTTTTTCACGGGGGGGGGGGGGGGGGCTACCGAAAAGTGGCATTGCTTGTTAGTGGGGTTGGGGGCCAAGAGCCATGGTTTTATGTGTCTGGATTTTTTTAAGGGGGGAGGGGGGGGGGGGGCACTGGAATTTGTGAGGGGAGGGCACGTGCCCCCAGCCCCCCCCCCCCCCCCCCCCACTGGCAACGCCACTGACTTTCCCCTTCTCAGTTGTCCAATAGCCTTATATAGCCTCATAGCCTATTAAAAAGCAACCTAGCCTAATAGATTTAACTCTCTTGAAGGGAATGGAGACGTGTCGGTTCGTCATTGGGTGATCCATCACTTTGGACGCCACGGTGAAGTCGCTGTACTCGTGACGTCGAGGCACCAGACAAGCCTCCCTCTGCAATTTCCATTATAACATCATACGACGATCCTGATTGGTCGTCGTTAGACCAAACTGCATGCCGAGATGGTATCCTGAAATACAAAGTTGATATCGTTTGAATCTTTCAATCTTTATTTGGATCCAGTCGATTGTATTTAGAAATGATACAAACAAATTATCGGATCTCAGTTATTTCCTGACCTTAGTGAATGCTTTAGAATAAACTTATGATTTATTTATACTGTTTTTCCTGAGTTGGAACGGCGATTTCACCTTTATTCTCAAAACATGTTTTTCCATTCAAATTGACACACTGAGATTGAAAGACGAAGATTTTCAGACACCCTGTCTGGCCCACTGAGAATTGCGATCCATTTTTGTGGTTATAATACACACAAGGTATTATATAAAGCATCATTGTTGATTGTTTTGGTTTCATTTGACTTGCTTTGATTTGATTTCTTTATAAGAACATCCGCCCTTCCCTTGGAGAAGGGTTACAAGAAGATTTGAAATTAAAAAAATAGAGCTACGACACAGTCCCTTCTAGGAGCAACTAAACTCATTTGAATGTATTTCTTACATGTAGTCATGATCCTCGGTCCTGACTGATGCTGTGGGCATGGCTTCTTGCTGCTGTTCTATATGTGTTTCATATGAATGCCTCTCGGTGCCAGTCATGTCACGTGTCCGTGACGTAGCGTTGACGAGGGCTATCCCGGATGTAGCAGAAGAGCCGGCAACGGCACCACGATTTCTATAAGCAAAAAAGCTCGTTCAAGCATGTTTGCATTTTCAAGGATGGGAAACAAATGTTTGGAAATGCGCAATCATCTTACACGTCCGGTAATCACAAAATGAGCAACAACCGTGGTGTGAAACTGTAGTTATTATAGCAGCATTTTATTTCATTATTTTTTAAGTATGTGACTTAGAAACGAAGCTAAGAAGATTAACCGTACCTTAGATTCAGGAGGCATATGCAAATCATGACAAATAGGACAAGAGCAATCAACAACGCCAAGGCACCTATTACAACCGACAACACATCTGCACCAAAGACAAGGGACAAAATTGTCTTTACAAGGCAAAGCAAATAAATAGTAAATAGCCGAACAAAATTGATCATGTATTTTTTTATCTGATAACTTCCTTGCATAAACCTGACACAAAAACTAATTGCTTTGAGAAGTATTTCTGTCTGAAGCATGTTCGACATGAACCACTGTGTTCGACAAGGATTGTCGGATCAAACACGTCGGCCAGTGGTTTTGTTTGACACATTGGGTCTTACTTTAATGGTTTGATGGACACAATTTGTTGGATATACAATGGATCAGGCATGATGACCAAAATTGGTTGTCGTAAACAGTTATTTTATCCGCTAAATAGATTTTAATAAAAACAAATGATCAATTGATCACGTAACGAACCTAAATCACATGATCCGTTGTTGACCCATTCGCCAGTTTTGCCATTACACAATGTTTGGTAACTGACGCCATTGTGTTGGAAGCCCCGAGTACATGTGATAGTGTTGAGCAATGTATCGTTGATGCACGTCCCTGGTTCTGCGTCGGTTCTTTCTATGAATGTGTTCTCAGGAACCATGCACGATGAACCGTTACACTGTGCCTGTACGGATCCTGCATGCAAAATAAACATTCCATCATATCTGTCTCTAAAGTTCTACAATTGCAGCGTAGTGATGGTTATGAAAAAGTTTATCCAGATAAACAGAGCTGTTTCCGCTGTACATTTTTGGATTTGTCATCGAAAGACATACAAAAGACAGAACGTTTTTTTTCCATCTCACTCTTTGAACTTGTACAATAAGTCAGCCAAGCAATGACGTGTTCCCGTAACAAAGACGTAAGTGTGTCTGGAACAAGGACGTCACGAAAGTTTGCCCGGTAGACAATTGTAAGCAATTAATATGACCGAAATTGTTATTCAAGAAAACTGATTGAGAAATTTGAATCGTTTCTCAGCCATCAAATAGTTATCGTAGAAGAGATAAGCATTGCACTGCATAGTAAGGAAAGAAAACTGTGACTGGAATAATTCAAATATTTAAGAGATGGGCACCATTTTATTACTAAAGGATTTGCTGGGACAAAATGTTGAACTTGGTGTGGCGCGAGAAGATCAGAGAGCCTTGCGTCCCTCTGCCAGTCACCTGGCTGGAAGGCACAGTACGTCAATAAATACACTTAATCTAAGACAAATCAATTCTTAGTTCTCTCAATAAAAGCAATTAATCTATTAGCCACATCAAATCTCAACTCACTCAATAACTACACTGAATCTAAGCAAGATCAAATCTGATCTCTCTCAGTAAGCACACTCAATCTAAGCCAGATCAATTCTGAACTCTCTGAATGTCAATGATACCTACTTGGACGATACCTACCTGTACCTACATGCTGTAAACAGAGAACAAAATACACAGCAGTCTTCATCACTGTATCAACACACCTCAGAGGTCATGGCCCTTTCTAATACGTTTATAGTTCCACTTGAAGCGAAGATGATACTCGTTTTAGATATATTTTTTTGCATCCCCTCAGAAAAATCCAAATGTGCAGAGATTTAAAATAAGTTCTGCTGAACACTGTAACATCAGTCTTGTTCACATAAGTATCATAATAAACTATGTTTCATTTCCGCCTCTACTGTACAGCTACGCATGAATGCCGAAATTTACATATCATCAAACTCACAGGTGTGTGCGAAATTGTTGTAAAGGAAATTCACCTTTTGAGGTGAAGTTAAAAGTGATAATGATTGCTGGAACCCAATGAAAACAAATTTATAACATGCATGCATTCCCCGTTTAAAAGTCAATCATTAGATAAGTACTAACTTAAGTATAAAGAAACAATAATTTAGTCGATGAATTAGTAATTCACTACATATGTGTTTAAGTAAAATATTTTGGTCAATAAATAGCAGACAAGAAAAAACATAACTAATAATTTAAAGACTTAAAGCTTCAAACAGTTTTCTGGAATGTCTTAAAGGAAATGATAAAAACAGAGATCTAAACACTAAAACAACAACAACAACAACAACGACAAAATCAACATGATTAAAGCTGAGTGGGGGTTTGGGCTAATTCCTGTTGAAACAACCTTTTTTAGTCTAAAATCAAAACTGTATTTGTTTTGAATTGTTGAAATATATTAAATCCCGTGATTAATGTATCATTTGATCTCAATATTTGGTAAAAAAATAAATAAATAAATAAATAAACAAAATAAATAAACAAATAAATAAATAAATGACTCGTTTCGATATTCATTATTTACCGGTATTGTTTATCTCAAATAACATTTAAACAATAAACCACAAGGGAAACCGAAATTCAGTTTAACAATTTTATTTTGATGTTTTTTTTTTCTTTCTTTTTTTTTCTTAATTAATTTTTTCTGTTAAAGTTTTTGTTTTATTATTAAGTTTGTGAAGCGCCTTGAGCGTCTGTTTAAACAATTTTAGGCGCTGCATGTAAAGCCTGGTCCGATTTTAGGCGCTGCTTGTAAAGCCTGGTCCGATTTGGCGGCTATGGCTACGGCTGGATCGTCACGCCATCCTGCATTGAAGTAAATGACAACCTTAGTAACACCCTTACCAACAGCTTTGTGGAGTGTCGTGGCCGAGCGTTTAAGATCACCGGACTCGAGTTCTGGTGTTGTTGGCAGCAGAGTGTGGGTTCGAATCCCGGTTGCGGCACTTGAGCAAGATACTTTACCACAATTGCTTTGTCCTTCGGATGGGAAATTAAGCCGTATGTCCCGTGTACTAGGAAAGGTAGTGCAAGTAAAAGTACCCAGAACACTAACCGTGGAAGAGTGGGGGAATTACCCTAGTGTTTCTGGTTCACATGGCAAGCACCCTTGTCTACATGTTTCCTCAGGCTTGAGAGCTACGGTGATTAAGTTCACTTATGAGGCATCCTTGGTTTCATTACCAGAAATATATAATAATAATTATCGCCGTAGCCGCTAGTTCGGATGCAGCCTAAGTTGCACACGGCATCGATTCCGGATAAGGGTCAGGCTCCATCCGCCTGTTTGGATCCCTGTTTCGAGGATGCACGCTTTTGCGCATACTGGAGCCTAGGCCGAAGCCTAGGCCGAAGCCGTGGTCTCCAAAAGGGCCAATAACCAGAAAGGCATGAACACCGCCCTCTCTTGGAGAGTAGTTTATCATGTTTCCATTTACCTATTAAAACATGTCACCGAATTGGTGACCTAACAGCCGTACTCACATTACCATTTAGTCCTTAAATTATAAAAACATTATGTAAACTGTCACGTATTGTGTACAAAGTAGCGCGGTCGAGCAGAAACATTGAAAATATTTAGATAAAAGCCCCTTCAAACTTTCTATTTAAGAAATTCTATTGTAGGCCTATATCAGCTCTAAGTACAGATCTCCCCCTTTATTTATTGTTGTTGTTTTGTTTGTTTTGTTTGCTTTCATCGTGACGTAGGCATTCTTTCACAGACTCACTGACGCATAGGTCAACCAGAGGCAGACGGATTTGCAGTAACCCTGAAAAACACAATGCATACAATTCACAATAGACTACGTCAGAGTAGTTCAGCACACAGCTACATGTAAACACAGGCATTACGAACGGCAAAAGTTATTTCAGGCAAAAGTGGAAGAGAAATTCACCGGCGATCAGGAGAAATCGTAGAGATATGTTTGGATTACTTCATCTTTGGAGGAGAAGGTGTCGTCCTTTGTCCGTACCATGTACCAAGCCAGTTGTTTACGTTGTGGTGTGTTCGTTGTTTGTGTTTACAGGTAACATAATGTATTTATTTTAATGTATTGTATGGTATATATAATAATTATGTTCCAGCCAAAGGTTTGTTCCCCACCGAAGGAACACATGTCAAGAGTTTTATGATATAAATAATTGACGTACCTATCTCCACACATGTCTAACTGTCGGTAGTTATCTATGCCTACCTACAACTCCGAATGTGTATTTATATGAAACTATATATACAAATTAACATGAAATAAAGTTCACCGTGTTACGGTAAATCTCTGTTGGTAACTTTGTCAACTTGCAAGACCATAAATTTATTTTTCTTGCACCTTCTTTTTTTTTAGTGGTGAGAAACAAAGGTATAATTGACGCTCATTCTGTGGTTGTAGTTCATTATTGTAGACCCAACTGGCCTCTAGATCGATTTACAGTTGATAACTATTGCCAGTCCAAAATATTGATCATCATTGATTGATCACTGTGTTTACCGTCAATAATTTGAAGGTTTTTAACATTAATAAACATGAAGGGGGAAAGTTTACAAATCTATCATCAACATACGTGTACATCTAGTCCCATGCAACATTGTTAGATGTAGCACCAAAAAAAAAAAAATGTAAGAAAAAAAACGATGATCTCAAGTGATCTCGGGAAAACAAACATACAGTAAACATTTCATGCTGGCATTGGAAACTATAGGAGGATTGTTAACCTTTGACACGACTTGTATTTGACCTTTCAACTGAATTGGACGAGGTCAAACAGTGTGGTCGCTTGTGTCCGCTTAAAACATTAAGGGGCAAGCCGCTTGCGGCAGCTTTGTTCTCAAAAGTATGAAAGATAAACAAATGTTTCTCAATGTGAATGCTTGAATGCACAGATTTTTAAATTGCCGACTTCAATTAGCTGATGGTGGAAAAGAAATACTCTTCCCCACAAATTGCTTTCTCGGAAATTCTGAAAAGTATGAGAAAATGCAAAATGACCGAGGTTGAAAATTATTATCATTATTAATACAAAGATTTATTAAAAAAAAACATACAAGAAACAAAGACAAGTTACAGACGCACAAAGACAGGAGACTAAAAAAAAGATAAATACACGCTCACACCCTGCAAATCAAATTCAAAACATCACCCCCAAATCAGAAAAATATTAAACCCACAAAACACAATTTACAAATAATATAGAACATAGAAAGGGTGTATCCTCCAACATTACTACGTGTCTCAGAAAAATGTTTTTTTGCAAAGCTAACCCCACTGAAAAACCCCAACTTATTACCAGTACATTCAGTACTTCAAATGATGCACCTGAAATTGATTGAAAGAAACAGAGAGAGGGAGATTACGGTCAAAGCAGACGCAGCAGTTCTGCTATCAAAATTACCGTTGTCGTACCATGTATTAATTCAAAGAGAGTGTACTCTCTAAATGTAAAAGAGTGAAAATTTCACTCGCTTGGCAGAGTGGTGTCAGTTCGGATCTTTTGAGAGTGAAACCCACTCTTCACCACTCTTTTTTTGAGTGAAAGTGGGGTGAATTTCACTCTGAATCTAGTGAAAATACATGTTTTTCACTCTAAAAAGAGTTGTCCGCCATATGGCTCCTTGCAAGAGTGGTATGGCGGACAAAAGGAGTGGTTTTCACTCCTTTTGTCCACATTAAGAGAGTACACAATAAGTATAAAAACAAAACTTAATTTCAACAATGACTACTCTTTATTTGAATCCCAAAGTGTAATTATAGTAACTTTTTCGGAAGTAGTACTTGTGCCGTACTTATCTTTATTCAAGGAAAGTAAGCATATCAGTACAATTTGGTGAACGTTATCATGCATGTACCTTTATCTTGATTTAGAAAAGTATACTAACCAGTTAGTCAATAGTTTAATTTGTATCGACCTGTAAAGTATTGTATCTGTAGGCCTGTCAAAAATTCGGTAAGTTATTCTAATAATTACAACTTGATAGGGTGCACCCCACTAATTAACCCCAATAGCACACACCACAAAACGCTAAATATTCAAAAAATACTTTAAAAATACTTGGAAGACTCACAGCGTTTTAAAATAAAAAGAAAACCATGCATTGAGTCCTAAACGTCCAGCCTCTGGCCAATTTGACATGGTTTGTCTCAAGGCATGTCGAGTTATTCTTCGTCCATATACAAATACGCCTACATCTTGTCTAACTTTCAAAGCCTCCGAGCATCAATCGTCAAAAAATTAGTCCTACATCTATGATTAAATGGGATCATTTTTTTTCCAGGGCCCAGGTCATCCAAAATACCTACAATTAGAAGCCAACAACCCCCAGGTCACAATAGCACAGCTCCTTTTAATTGGTATGGGATATTTGTAGCCAACTGACTGTTTTCTGTTTGTAATGCTTTACCCATACACCGATGTGTGTTAAGCGCTGTACACTCAGTACTTTCCCGAGTCCTGTGAAAACAAATTCACAGACTTTTTCCTCGGGTGGGATTCGAACCCACAACCCCTGTCATTCTAGAGCAGATGTCTTAACTAGACCGAGACTGCCCGGTGGCTAGAGGCAGTTCGAATCATATCAGCAGCGGGTACCGCATTCATTATTATAGATGTTGTTATTTATTTATTTATTTATTCATTGCTATTATTATTATTATTTTTGTTTTGCATCGGGGATAAAGGATATGGTTTGCAATGTTTAACCCATACACCGATGTGTGTTATGCACTAAATACTCAGCATTATCCTATGGTGGCCCTGAAGGGACATCGCACATCGCATACGTGTGCGCACACGTATGCAATGTCGTGAAACAATTCGCGAATGTGTGCGCACACGTATGCAATGTCGTGAACCAAATCGCGAATATATGCGCACACGTATGCAATGTCGCGAAACAAATCGCGAATGTGTGCGCACACGTATGCAATGTCGTGAACCAAATCGCGAATATATGCGCACACGTATGCAATGTCGTGAACCAAATCGCGAATATGTGCGCACTCGTCTGCGAATATATTCGCGATGTCGTGAATTTTATTGCATACCATTGTCGCATACCTTTGAATAAAATGTCTATTGATCTGGGGGGTTGAAGCACCAAGTCTGGAATCAAGACGTACAGGCATATACACAATGTACCTGCCTGGTACCCAAGCTCCTGCATTGAATGTCTTTGGTATACAACCATTTGTATGGGACCAGGGCCACTTGCATACTCCCTAGTTCACTAACACATTGTCCGCAACTATGACATCACCCCAAAGGTATGCGACAATGGTATGCAATAAAATTCACGACATCGCGAATATATTCGCATACGAGTGCGCACATATTCGCGATTTGGTTCACGACATTGCATACGTGTGCGCATATATTCGCGATTTGATTCACGACATTGCATACGTGTGCGCATATATTCGCGATTTGGTTCACGACATTGCATACGTGTGCGCACACATTCGCGATTTGTTTCGCGACATTGCATACGTGTGCGCATATATTCGCGATTTGGTTCACGACATTGCATACGTGTGCGCACACATTCGCGAATTGTTTCACGACATTGCATACGTGTGCGCACACGTATGCGATGTGCGATGTCCCTTCAGGGCCACCATATTATCCCGAGTCCTGTGAAAAAAATCTCCCGATTCAGTGGGGTGCATCCTTTATAACAACATGGATTTATTCAACTGAATTTTCTTTCCTGCCGGTATAGGAATGGCTGATGCTCACTGCACGGGTGGCTTACTATGCGAGAGTCCGCAGTACAGCTACAAGGCTCGTCATGACGGCAGGCCGGGAGACTGTTACGACAACAAAACCGTTCTCACGTACACGTGCACCCGCGGTTTCCAACAAAATGGCGTCAACTTTATATCAACTTGCAATGGCGCGTCGGGCGAGTGGATCAAAAAAGGATCGTGTGATATAGGTTCGTTTGAGAATCAAAACAATTTTTGTATAACCCTCAATAGACTGGGTGTCCTTGGACGTTAAGTAAACAATAATTGTTTACAATCTCCAGGCTCAAATTCCCCAGGTTTTACCCAGTATTTTTTAAGCATAAAAATATGAAAAATTTCTCCATAACAACGTGTTATGAATTGCGCAATCCAGAACAAACAAAACAGAAAACTGTTTTCTTCCAAGAAATAAAACTTACAGAAATCAAAATTGATCTTCCTATCCTGTTGGTAAATCATGACGTCACACGCATGCGCATCTGATGTACGCCCAAAGTTTATGCTACTACCACCAGTGCCGAAGCCAGCATACGTTAATGTGTCATTTTACCGAAAAAAACCCCCACTCATTCCTTCGTTCAAAGTCATTTCTTACGAAAGAAACCGACATTTCTGATAAGAATTTAAGCCTTTGGAAGACACACGTGAAAGGCAAGTGCAAAAAATATGTAGTTGTTACACGAATCATTACAGGCAAAATATTCAATGCATTTCTTATGGGCTTCTGGCAATCGATGGAGCCAGTTTGAGTGAAGTGGGCGTGACCTACAGTGAAATTACGTCCCACTTACCAACAGGATAGCCTCAATACACACACAAATTTTGCTTAGCAAAATGACAGTGGTTATTGCTTTAGCAAACCGGTAAGTAAGTTTCTCATCCAGAATGATATACAATCTACTGGTTCTCCACTTACTTGTACCAAGCATTACGCTAACTTAAGCAGTTTTTGTTGTTTACTTATTTTACACATTTGGCGACCTGTGTCAATTTTGTCAGTGAGAAAATTTTGGTGATATTTTCAGATTTGCTGTCGATTGTGAGTGCAGTTATTGTGTCACTGGTAGTTATACTGGTAACTTGTTCGACGATCTACCTGATACGAAGAAAACGAAGGTAGGAATTTAGACAGACGTTTCACCACTGTTTTTTTTGTTTGTTTTTTTTGTTTTGTTTTTTAGCCAACGTGTACCAACATTGAGACTGTCATGGCTATGGATTTTTTTCCTAATGCATTTATTAGTGTTAAGACCGTTTGGACAAACAAGGCACCAAACCAAGATGGCTGATTATGCGTGATGTAACGGTATACATTATTCATTGACTTAAACTGAATGTTTACCTTATTGTGCTATAAACTTGATTTCGAGTCGCTGTTTCCTTAATCCTCCCGCTATTACAGTCACTACAATGACAGACCAAGAAAACTTAACAACACATTGAATGACATACAATGATGATAACCGTCACTGTCGTTGATATTTGAATACAATTAACACTTTTGTGTTTACAGGACGAGGCTGTACGATACCAATGATGACGTTCCTGCGCAGGCGCAGACTACGTCCGTCACTCTCGTGAACGCAGCGTTCACCTATGACGCGTCTGATACCCCAGAACCAATCTATGCAAATCACGTGTGGTTTGTGCAGGAGGACAGACCATCTATACCATCCAATCAAGACATCAATGGGTAAGGGTAAATCCGATTGGAATTTACACGTGTTATTACACTGTTGGGCATATGGGGCACGGGAACCTACCAGGAAATTAAAACCTCATTGAAGGGGAACAGTGTCAGGTTTTGAAAGAAGAAAAAATAAAAATAAAAAAAGCAAAACCAAACAATAATAATAAATGAGTATTGTTTTGAAGCTGTGGTTTGAATATTAAGAAGCAGCTATAACTAGTAAACTTGCGGGTACAACCACGTATAAGTCTCTCTCCTGAAGACGAGCAGAGTATACTGTTCGAAACGTCGAAACCACACCGGCTCTTTTCAGAACCATTACACAAAAGAGATTTTATACATGTTTGTACCCTCAATTGTACTAGTTTTAGTAACTTCTTAATAATAAATGAACAAAATATATCGTCTCCTAACTACAAGAGGGCAGAAAACAGCACTACATGAACCGAAACTTTCACGGGTGACATTAAAAATAAAATAAAAACCTAAGCCACCAGTAACTAATTTGTGCTGACAGTTTGTCGATGTTTTTTTTTCTTGCAGAGATCCTTCAAAGAAACGTATTCAAGTCATGAAGCACAACCCGAAGGGGAAACAAGCGCCCCGGCCCCCTGTGCACAAAGTCCGACCAGCCATCGAGAACGGATTTGCACATGGGAAAGAGTTCGCAAACGGACACATCAATGACCATGAAATTGAAGATGACTTTACGGACGAGGATGATTTCACCGATGATGACGAGGAAGAGGTCTCTCCTAATCCGTCCCCGATTGCGAACACTGATTACCCCCGTGAACAGATATATATGAATCAATCTAACTTTCAACAATGATATAGCTGTAAAACTAGAAATTGCTCTCGTGAAAGTAGTTGGTTGTTTGTTGCTTGTATGTTTGTTTGTTTGTTGGTTAGTTGGTTGTTGATGTTGATATTGTCTTCTTTTTTTGGTTGGTTTCTTACCAATCTGGCAATTTTTCTAACAACTCTAATACTCGAGCCCTGATTAATGTATTCAAGTATGGAACGAAATTATTTTATATTTTATTTTATTTTTTACGATTTTTATACAATTTAACGTAATTACCTTAACTATTCCCCACCAAGAAAAACGTTAAACATTGAAATATTTCTGTATAATGGCCAAATAATTTAAAATTTGCTCAGATAGGGCTAACTTGTTATGTTCAGCCCTTTAATTAAATTGTTATAAAGACCTCCATTATATTATTCATACGCAGTTCTTATATAACAATGGGATACTTTGGAACGCTAGGTGGCAGCAGACTTACCAGGCAACTTTTCGTTGTTTGCGTAATCTTGAGCATGTGCACATTTCCGGGAGCAATGGAGTTACCGGGTAAGTCTGCTGCCACCTTGTGTCCTCAAAAGTCCCCCATTGATCACACCGGACTGGGGTCTCTCAAAGGCTCATTGAGTTTACGGCTATGTTTGAATTACGAGACCTATTAGCACCTGGTAACTGTTTACAAGGTGATGCGGCACAACCATGCCAGAAACACCGGGGAGGAAACCCCTCCTCGTCATGATTATAGCAGTAAATGGAATAACCCAGTTACTAAGCGCGCCGGCGATCACATCACAGTTTGACAAGAGACGGCAGCCTTTGTGATTTGATTGCAAGCGCGCGCGTGTGCAGTAACTGACTTAGGGTTCATCTTTCCATCCACAGCCAAATAAAAGGCCTGCTATAATCATGACGACACAGCCCCTTTACTGATTGGTGTACTGGGTTATTTTACGTTCATTACACAACACACGGGACCGACAGTTTTACGTCCCATTCGAAGGACGAAGCAATCATGGTTAAAGTGTCTTGCTCAAGGACAAAAGTGTCACGCCTGGGACTCGAACCCACACTCTGACAATACAAGAACGGTGCACTAAATGTAAATCAATCATTGTTCTGAAATTGTTTCATGTCAAAAAGTGCAATTTAAGGTGTTCAAAATGTTAACACCTTGGGTTTTCGAAGTAAATAAGTAAATGTTTTACCAAATGCTTGTAAACACAAACAATAAAGGAGAGTTATTGATTTATCGATTATTAGAATGTAGACGAATAAACCAGAATAAAATTGTAATTGATTTTGGTCATCTTTTCCTTGGTAACCCTCATCTGTACAAACTTAGGTTATAGTAAACGGGGGGTCGTGGGTTCGAATCCCACCGGAGATGTCCATGGTAATGTTTTCCTGCAAGACTTGAGAAAAAAAACATAAAGCATACGGGCAATTCCATGGTTACTCACGTTACGTTTTTAACGTACTTTTCAGTTTCCTTGGGATGTAATTACCTTACTAAAAAGGTTTAATAACTGTTATCCCCATAGTAGATAGAGTAGTCCTAGACCTACCTAAGCACCAAAGGTGACATCCAGAAAAATGTGTTATGTATGATATACAAGACACACAAAATCGGTTACTCACGTTACATTTTTGGACATGCATAAAAAGCCAACATGATTAATCAAAAAGTGTCATACAACCGACCTTTGGAAATTTCTTTTAAATGGATAAAAAACCATGCTGCACGGGGGCACACATAACATGAGTACAACAATCTTTTACAACCTTCATTTTTTTTTGGAACCCACAAAAAACATGGTTACTCACGTTACGGTTACTCACGTTACAGTTTGTCCGCCCATCTTTGGTATAAGTTTAAACTTTTAAGAAACTAATAATTAATCCCAAAAACTCTTTTGACATAGAATTTGAACCTTTCTCTCTGACTTAATAACAAAAACTAAAAAAATACATGTTTTGCATGTTAAAACAAGGTGCCCAAATAACCAAAATACACACACTAAACTACATTCCATCCCACTGGCATACCACTCAAATGAAAAATCTTGTTGACCTCTTTAATTTGATACCATATTTGTTGTTGTGATGATTGTGGTTCTAGAGATAAATATAAATTTCCATTTTCCAGCCATGTCCACTTTTCCGTGGAATTTCCCATACAGGTACTCGCTTCGCACACATAGGGTGTAAGGATGTAGTAGACGGCCCAGTGCTCGGGTGAAACCATGAACGCATATCAGCTCAACAAATGAGATACATTTTTAAATTAAGACATTTGGGGTGGTTTGTAAATTTGTCAAAGTTTTTGTTTTTACGATTTTGGAGTTCGTAAAAGAACACCGTAAAAAGTCTAAAGTCTTGTTCAAGCCTTGCTATACGGTAAAATCGATCAGTTGACTCAATTTAGCGTGGGAAAGTAAACAAACAAAAAAATAAACCCTGAAAAACACGGGGGTCATATTTGATTTTTCTTTTATTATTAAGTTTAACAATAACATACAATTTATGCATCCATGCGTGGTTATACCACAGCCTGCAGGCGGAAATAAAATGTAATATCAATGTCAACAAGAAACAATGTTCAGCTGAACTGATTTTGTAGTCTTTGCACATTGGGGATTTTTCTGAGGGGGTGCATAAAATATATCTAAAACGAGCATAATATCTGCTTCTAGTGGAGCGTTAAAATGTATCGTCGGCAGAAAGATCCGGTATCTCTGAGGTGTGTTGATACAGTGATGAAGACTGTTGTGTATTTTGTTCTCTGTTTACAGCATGTAGGTACAGGTAGGTATCGTCCAAGTAGGTATCATTGACATTCAGAGAGTTCAGAATTGATCTGGCTTAGATTAAGAGTATTTATTGAGAGAGCTCAAACTTGATCGGGCTTACACTGCAAAAACTGGGGTGTTAATTTGATTCTCTTGGTATCTATATATGACAACACCAACATGGTGTTAATTTTACCAACGATAAAGCAATTGGGATAACTAACACAATGTCGGTGTTGTCACACAAAGATACCGAGAGAATCAATTTAGCACCCCAGTTTTTGCAGTGTAGATTAAGTGTATTTAATTAGAGAAGGAGTGCAGATTTGATCAGGCGTAGATTAAGTGTATTTATTGAGAGAGCTCAGATTTGATCTGGTTTAGATTAAGTGTATTTATTGAGAGAGCTCAGTTTTGATATGGCCTAGATTAAGTGTCTTTATTGAGAGAACTCAGATTTTATCTGGCTTATATTAAGTGTATTTATTGAGAGATCTCAGAATTGATCTGGCATATATTAAGTGTATTTATTGAGAGAGCTTAGATTTGATCTGGCTTTGATGAAGTGTATTAGAGCTCAGTTTTGATCTGGCTTAGATTAAGTGTCTTTATTGAGAGAGCTCAGATTTGGTTTGGTTTAGATTAAGTGTCTTTATTGAGAGAACTCAGAATTGGCCTGACTTTAGATCAACCCTATCAGGACCGAGCTTTAAAAATGGCGGCCATTTAAAATTCCCAAAACCATTCAGACTATCACGTGACTGATCACTATCAATTTCTGGCAAAGAACTAAAAAATAAGTGGAAATTATGTTCAAAAAGTAAAACAAAAATCACTAAAAAACAGTAAAATCGTGTGACTCAAGGTCAAATAAATGGCTGCCATGGCAACAGCTAACCCTTGGTATCAATTATGTTTTGCCAATATGATACTAGATATATGTTGGGAAAAGTCAGAAAATTTCGCGGTGATCAGAATAAGCGTTAACATGTTACGGGGGGAAATGGTAGGGGTAGTTGTGTTAAGTTGGTTAAGTGTATGTATTGACGTACCATTCTCTTGTGCCTTCCCGCCGGGTGACTGGCAAAAGGAAGCAAGGCTCTCCGACCTTTTCGCGCCACAACAAGTTCAACATTTTGTCCCAGCAGAAGGTTTTTAGCGAAAAAATGGTACCTAACTCCTACATGTTTGTTAATAAAATTACTCCGAGGACAATGTTTTTCCATTCTTATGCAGAATATAACTTTCCTATAAATGTTTTTAGATTGCTGAGAAAATCTCAAACTTTCTCACTCAGTTTTGCGCATAAATTTCTCAGGCACGTTTTCATTACGTCCTTGTACCCGGCACAGTTTCGTATACGTTGTTAATCCAGGAACACGATGTAAATTGACTGAATTTTTATACAAGTTTAAGAAAGTGAAATAATTGTTTGCTTATATTTTGGTGAAAATACAACCTATACCAATGGTAGACAGGTTCCCAGTCCCTACATGGTTTTCATTCTGACTGTATAGGGATCGGTAGCGGGTAATGAAAATTAGCATATACCTGGCAGATTTCTGCCAGGTATATGCTTATTAGAGTTAGCATAATAGGTCTACGTAATCCCATATTGCAATTAGCTTGGATTTTGATGTTGAAGGTTGGTTCAATATGTCCGGGTGAAGGGTTACGATGCACACGTTTTTCTAATGCCAAACAACAACATGTACACGTCACGAGCATAGCCAACGTCATCTTTAAAACTGGAAAATTATTACTGCGCCCATGCAAGCGAAGGCCAAAGGGAGACTTTTGAGGCGATAGCGGGCGCCCAAGCAGTCATTTTCTGTTATGAGAACAATTGAAAAGGACCGCTTACTGGGGTGCCTGTTTCAGAAGTCTCCTACTGATATATAATTTCAAACATTCAAGGTCTTTTTATGAGTCTCCCGACAAAAGAACGAAAGTGTACGGCGGAAAAAAGATCGATATTTTACGATTTTCAAAATGTATTTAACGAGACATTGGACACTGTACAGTAACAGCTTTTTTAACCATCACTACGTCAAAATTGTCGAACTTCGGAAAAGTTTTGATGGTATGTATTTTTCAGCAGGATTTGCAGAGGCACAATGCAGTGGGTCAACGTGCATGGCTCCTGGAAACACATTCACAGGCAGAAACGACGTAAAACCAGGTTCGTTCTGTGATCAATCGATTCCACTTTCTTTTCCTTTTTTAATATGTTTAGACGATAAAACAATTGTTCACGCTGTCGAGAACCAAATGATAGTGTGGGTTTGGGTTTTTGTAATGCACCGTTAAGCCAGTCATCGACCATTTTGTTTGACAACCAATTTGGATCAATTTGTCTGATACATTGTGTCTAACAAACCTTATATCTAGGCCCATTGTCTCAGACAAAAGCCTTGTTCCCATTGTGTTGTATCCAACAATCCTTGTACATAATGAGTCATGTCGAACATTGAGGTCAATCGTTTTTTGTAGCAAATCAGATGTTTGTGATGGGGATATTTACACCGTTTACGGCTTTTCAGACGGAAATACTTTCCAAAACAACCTATTTTTGGTATTATATTTATACCAGGAAGTTATCAGATTAGACAAACAACTTTTAAATCATATTTCGATTATTACCTATAATTTGCTGTGCCTTGTTAAGACAATTTCCCACCTTATTTTTTGTGCAGATTTGTTGTTCTTTCTCGCAGCTGCCACTGTTTTGAGGGTTGTTCTTTTTTTACTTGTTCTGATTTGCACGTTACTAAGGTACGATTAATTTTACACTTTGTTTCATTTTTAAGGCAAATCTTAAACAACAATGAAAAGAAATGCATTTATACCGATGATTGCGTATTTCTAAACATACATTTTCCACCCTTTTAAATGAATACATGCTAGACGGAGGCTTTGTGCCTGTGTCGATTATTGTGCTACATCCGGGGTAGCCCTCATCAACGCTACGTCACAGACACCTGACATGACTGGCACCGAGAGGCATTCATATGAAACACGAATAAAACAACAGCAAGAGGCCATGCCCACAGCATCAGTCAGGACCGAGGATCATGACTACATGTAAGAAATACATTCAAATGAGTTAACTTGCTCCATGTAGACCGATCTATTAAGCACCGCCCCTAATTACATGGTGACCAATAGCAACATTGGTTACATCACCACTTTACACGTGGGCAGCACATTATGCGTCTCTTCAATGCCGCACTGCACGCACACAATGTTAACATTTTTAAAAAAGATTTTTTTTTTCTTTTTCAATTCGGAATTTTGTCGGACTTTCGGTGGTGTAGCCGAGGCTGTGGTTGGTCAACACGTATGCGTGTTGGGGCTTAATGGGTCGGTCTATAGTGCTGGACCGAACCGAACCGAACAGAACCGGTCAAGTCATGTCAAGTCAAGTCATGTCAAGTCAAGTCAAGTCAACATTAAGGCTTTACATAATGTTACGTTCCCTGTGTACAACTGCACAAATGGATCATATTTGTCAATAAACCGAAAAGGGGTCTGACTATCTTGGTCAACCTCAGTGTGTCAATTTGAATGGAAAAAAAAAATGTTTTGACAATAAAGGTACAAACTCAAGAAATACTGTTTAATTATAATCATAATGTTATTCACATGCAAAGCGTTGAACCTCTCAGATCAGGAGATAAATTAGATCATAGTGTCTGTTTTTATCATTCATAAAGAACATCGACTGAGTCCACGAAAAGTTTGAAAGAATCGATGCAAGTGATATCAATTTTGTATTTCAGGATACCATCCCGACGTGCAGTTTGGCCTGTCGACAACCAATTAGGATCGTCGTATGATGTTGTAATGACAATTGCAGAGGGAGGCTCGTCTGGTGCCCCGAAGTCACAAGTGCAGGGAACACACCGTGGCGTCCAAACTGAGGGATCAGTTGATGACGCACAGACACGTCGCCAGTCTCAACAAGAGAACTATGAATTATTCATAGCATTAAGTTGAGTGAATACCATTTTTTTTTATAACCAGTGTTGTGGTCAAGAACCTTTAAGTCATGTACTAAGTAATGCTGAGTCTTAGGGTGGCTGAGTAGTGCTTGAGTACGATGAGCCATCGAGTACGATTACAAGAGTCCGAGTGCCGCGTATTCTGATACCCAAGTATCAAGTCCAACGGCCGAGTACCAAACAATCCCCAAAAGAAAGAAAAAAAACTGCAACAATAATGTATAAACCCTTTAGATTAATTTCTCGATGGCGGGATGTCAACCTGCGACCACCGGCTATTCGTACCAACGCTCTACGGAAAGAACTATCCAGCCCTAGTGTTGGCAGTTTCCAAATTTTGTCAATATCTTTGTTCGGGGGGGGGGGGTGTTATAATTATAACATGAATCATATCAATTTTCAGTAAACCATGCAAAAACTCTTTACAAATACCAATAGGAAATATCAAACGGGGAGACGGAGAAAACAAAGATGCCATATTAGTTATTACCTTCCATTTAACACCTATGTTGTAAATGTATATCTTTTGTAGTTCAAGATAAACGAAATGTTGCACATATTTAACTGACAATTAACGTAGAAGGCCATTTTTTCGCCAGTTTACAGAGCCGGTCTTTATATCACATGTTAAAATACCCCACGTGACCAGTCTTCGACCACTCAGTGTGCCTTAAAGGTGCACACTGGCTTCGTTGGGCTATTTGGGCTACAAAATAGGCTAACATATGACTTCAAAGGTCTTTCAGGAATGGAGAAGAATGGTTCCTAAAAGAAACCATCAAAATTTTCCGTTTTCGAGCATTTTTCAAAAAACGATTTATCCGAACCAAAAAAGTGGTTCGGATAAATCACGTGATCTCCGGAGTTAGTTTTACTTCCAGCCGTATAAAAGTAAATTACTGAACCAAATTTAAATCTTTTTTTTACAATTATTCATGAGTATTTGACAAAAAAGACTTATGTATTCAGATGATTGATACAATTTGTAAAGAATGATGAAAAATCGAACGTAATATTCACATTCAGAGGTGTCCGTGCAACCGAAGCGTGTCTTACGGCGCACCAGCGTGGGAGCTAGCGGAACGTAAACCTTGGGGCATATCCCGTACAGCCGGTGCCGTGTCTCGTGGGGCCAGAGGGACAAACTCCGGGGCATGAACTCCCCAGCTTGCCGGTCGGTCTAGCCGTAAGCGTGGGAGCTTGTCGGAGGAGTAGGGAGCCAGACCAACAATTACGTTTTTTTACGAGGGTTTTTGTCTGTACCCCTAGCTATTATCCCCTAACTATTGTAACGTGTTGCCTGCGCTACGCACACGAGCGACGACGATGGGGAATGTTTATCCCATACAGCTGATCTATCTACTTCTATGATAGCTGCATAATGTCCATGTTCCGTCCCAACTTGACAATCGCCCCAACTATAGTTGGGACTGATCCCAACTTGAGTGTTACAGTTGGGGCGTCCCAACTATAGTTGGGATCACCCATGCTGCTCTACTACACGAAAGCGGAGCCGAAGCCAAAAATGAGGTTTGAAAAAGGCCCTTTGGTTGATTCTCCTGGGCCTCTAACTTGTCATAAATAATTATATACAGAACGTGTGGGTTTACAAGTGTCTTTTTTCAGAGGGTTCTGACGACGGACACATAATTATGACAGCAAGTTACGTTTTCAGTCTCCAAAAGTACGGATTTAATTTCCCTTCTCTCGGAAACCAAAACTCTAATTCGTCTCAAAAAGTACTAGAATAAAGTGGTCTTAATAACTTCATACTATTATTATTTTGTTTTTTTATTCTTGTCTATTTCGTTAAAATAATTGAAGAAATGAACATTGTCATTAACACTTTCACTGTGTTGCCGTTTGTGCGGACATATCACATTCTGTGTGTGTGTGTGGGGGGGGGGGGGGGGGGGCTACTGGGTCCGACGGTACTTTGTATTTACTGCAATCCTAACTACAGTTGGGACGCCCCAACTGCAACACTCAAGTTGGGACCAGTCCCAACTATAGTTAGGTCGATTATCAAGTTGGGACGGAACATCCACTCCCCCCAATCGCCATAACAAAAAACCGGTGGCGGTGGCCGAGGCTGGCCAGTGAAGTCATCGCCCGAAAAACGGGAGAATGCCTTCGCTAAAGCTGCCAGGATTGGCAATCCGTTTGCAGCGAAAGCGGGAGGCTCGCTTGGCACATGACTGTTATTGGCCAAGCCAATGTGAAAAGATGGTCCAAGATGAGGGACACTATCATTAATTTTTAGACTGCAGCAGGCTGGTCACGATGAGAATATGAAGGATGTGGTCTTTGCCATAATTTTGATGGACATGTTTGTGTCATAGAACTGTATTGTGAATATGCCTGCGTATATTTTAATTCATGAAGACTCACGTTTTGACAATATTTATGGTCCATCATGTCTGTGATGTCCACATTATGCCAAGCTTATTCTCTCCCTTTCTACATTTGAACACGACCTGACGACACATATTAGTCATGGACCCAACTGGCATTCGTCCAAGTAATTTTTTACAACATAGGGCCTACTTGCGATATAATGAAGAAACGTTCTCCATTGCAAGTAAGTTCGTCGTACACATAATACACTGTCTGTTTATGTCTGTTTTTTATTTACACGTGAATTTGTGCTGGATGGATACGAAGTCTGAATCCTCATGCCTCGTCATTGTAATAATTCATACATAAACAGAGCACCAGTCTACTTACAACATTGCGGAACATTGGCAAGTAAACTTGACAGTTGCAACGGCTGGAAAAGCGTATAAGCTGACCTTTGACCGTGTTTTGTTTTTTTTCACATTTTTCGTTAATTACGTGATATTTTGATGATTTTTTTTAAGAACAACCATTTAAAAAATATTGTCTGTCATTCCACATCACTAAATTAGGTAAACAGTAAGCCGGTGTGTACCTTTAACTCTCCGAGGTATTTATTAATGTAAAATATAGCCCTTGTAAATTATCTCGGTAGAGGGCGTTCATACATATAATGACACTGATGAGTTGTGTGCCAATGTTTATTACTGTATTCTTTAAATTGCACACAGTGAGAAAATTATGGTGTTCTATAGACGACAAATGCCCGTCACTTCGTGTTCTCGCGTCGTGCCGTTGCCTGTTTTACCTTTGCTTTAAGACACTGACAGTGCCGTCGTGTCGTGCCGTCGCCCGTCGCTTTTCACCGTCGCGTCGTGCCGTCGACTGTTTTTGCATTAATTTGATACAATTGTAATGTCGTCGTGTTGTCGTGTCTTTGCGTTGTGCCTGCCGTCTCCCGTCTTGTCGTCTCGTCACGCGTCGCGTCATGCCGTCGTGTTGTATCTGCTGATCCCGAACACCTAAAACTCGAATAACAAGGGGTTTTCGGCTCAAAGCCAAACACCTAAACAAAGTAATCAAAACTCGAACAAAAACAAGAGGTGTTCGGCTGAAGCCCAAACACCTAAATATGACAATCGAAAGACAATGAGGAACTTGTCTGATTATTTGAACATAGTTATAATGTGTCTGGAGTGTTTAGCAACAAAACAATGAGTACAAGCTAACAAGTGAATAATCTCCCAGCACGCTCCGGTACTTGGTTTGGACTTGGGCCAGATCTGGTGTTTTCAGTTTTAAGATACACATGATCCCATTATTTTCTATAATTTCATCCACGACGATCATACATGTATATATCAAAGCCCATAACAGTCCCTGTGCTGTACTGGACCTAACAACACTTTTTTGACATTGAACATTATCTGTGCTCTCTGATTATTGTAAAAGAGTGAAATACCACCCGTTTCGTCCGCCATACCACTCTGACTTGCAAAAAGCCTTATGGCGGACAACTCTTTTTAGAGTGAAAGGCGGGTATTCTCGCTCCAATTTCACTCAAAAGGGTGATGCACAGTGAGATTCACTCTCAAAGGAGCCAAAATGAAACCACACGGGCGAATGAGTGAATTGTTCACTATACATTTAGAGAGTGAAACTGTGACATACCCAGTACCACTATTTTTGGCGTACTTTGATCTTCCCCTTGCACCGTGTAGAATACTGGTCCCGCTCTTCAATTGGACACAAGGCAAAATATTGTCCCCTCACCTTGAACTGGAATCCTGACGTTGAGGGCATTGCTGTATTACTTGAAGTAGACTGGTCCCTACTTCGTTTTCGTTCTGACTGAATATAGGGACCGGTAGCGGGTAATGAAAATTAGCATATACCTGACAGATTTCTGCCAGGTATATGCTAATTAGAATTAGCATGTCTACGTAATCCCATAATGCAATGCGACACAGAATCTCCCATCGTGCAGACCATGGACTGTGGAGGTAGATATTACGGTAGTTGAGATGTTCTTCTAAAGTTACCTTGAATTTTGATGTTGAAGGTTGGTTCACTATATGTCCGGGTGAAGGGTTACAATGCACACGTGTGCTAGTGTCAAACAACAGCATGCACACGTCACGAGCATAGCGAACGTCATATCTAAAACTAGAAAATCATTACTGCACCCGCGCAATCGAGGGCCTATCAAAAGCGCCATATCGGTACTAGCTACCGGTCCCTATATACAGACAGAAGAAAAAGATGTAGGGACCGGTAACCAGTCTATACTTAAAGCACCGCATTAAATGGTGTATCCTGCTTAAAAGGGACTTTAACATGTATGAAGGGTGTCACCAACACATCCGGTGTTGATAAGTCTGAAGACTCTTTAAAAAAATTGGTGACGTCAGTGCTATTAAAGCCCCAGCTCAACATTGATAAACTGATTGTCCAGAGTTGTTTCCATTAAGCTTTTCCTTCTCCCCTTCTATTAGTTCTTTAATTATTATTTGTTTTAAAGCCTTGTGTTACCTCTGCGTAAGAAAGCTAAATAATTGCCTTGATTATTACTATTATTATTATTGTAAAAAATGGCAGAGTTTTCGTCTCACTGAGACGAAAACTAATTTTGGATCTAGTTTCATTTATTATTTAAAAACGATAACACTTCAAGCAGAAATATTTCAAGGACATTTTTCTACCATCATTATCTTTATACCATATGTAAGTCTGTGAATATTTTTGTTTTTCTTCCTACCAATGTTGAACTATTGCACACGCTGGCGCACTGCAGGGTTGTATGTACGAGCTGGTGAATAATCTTCCAGCCAGCAGACTGTCTCACTGTCAGACGTGAATCGGTTTGGACTTGGACCAGATCCGGGTTTATAAGTTCCTAGATACGAATTGACGAAACATAGTTAACAAACAAGGAAGTGCATGAAAATCGTAAACATCATTGTCAACTCAGATGCGAGCTCAACACAAGGAAAGATAGCTTCCCTCACACTAAGAGGTTGATGGCTTTACAAATACTGCCCACCAGGAATATGGTCGTCCTGGCTCTATAGCTGGCCATGCCCAAACTAGAATTGGCAACGGCACAACTATTGCCGATAACCAAGCGATCGATTTCACAGGCTTATTTTCTTATTTTGATTCCAAATGTTAAATGCTTTGTAGAACAGTCAACTCCTTTATACGTAATCAAGATTGCGATTGTTTAAGAAAAAAGACAACTAAAAGATATGGATGAACTAGTCTGATGACTTGAACATAGTTATAATGTGTCAGGAGTGTTTAGCAACAAAACATGAAATATGTAAAAGAGCTGGCAAGTGAATGATCTTCCAGCCAACGCTGGTACTGTCAGAACAGAATGTTGACCTTTTTTTCGTTTCTTTTGATATAAATTTGCCAAAGCTTAATAACCAAAATGTAACCAAGGTGGGAGGCTCATTTGCATAGGAACGGAGACAACGTAAAGTTCTCGTTTGAAACAAGTTGTTGTTTTCACATTTACTCTATTTATACATGTACAATCAAACGACAGTCACCATTTATTGGAGGACCTGTAATCAAGATACAAAAATAGAAATCATAAAGATATGTTATAATGTTTACAAACCTTACAATGATCTTTCTGCTACTCTAGCACCCTCTTTTGAGTGTCCAATATCCAATGCAACAAGATCAGTGATCATTATTATCTGGCATTGCTTAGTCTGTAATACTTTCACCAAAGTCCGCAAGGTGCAATCTACCACCATCATGCATAATCAGCGTTGTATTTGCATTATGCAACAAGAGCCTTGCGCGCGATCTATGAGCCGTACCTACTCTTGCCTGTGTACAAAAATGCGTGCATACCATAGCGATGTGCATAAACTATGGTGTTCCATAATGTGCCACTACTTTTACAAACAAATAAGCGTCGCATTATAATTTTTTGCGTCGCATTAGAATTGTTTGCCTCGCATTAGAATGTTTTCCGTTACATTAGAATGATTTCCGTCACATTAGAATTTCGTCCGTCGCATTGTACTTTTTTGCGTCTCGGGGGGGGGGGGGGGGGAGGGGCTTCGAGAGTACCTGTTACACGTGACTCTCACGTGAGGAGAAATTTCAACTTTGACCTTAGGTATAATGCCAAGCAAAAAATTCTTATGCCACGCTTTTTTTTGTAAAAGTAATGGCACATTATGGAACACCATAGGTTTGCCACTGTGCCAATCAAGATGGTTTAAATGTTTTCCCCCGCCTTTCCCCTCTGTGGACCCCGGTTCGAATCCTGCACTGGCATCTTACATGTGGATTGTATTTTCAGTCCCTACCTGGTTGTGTGGGTCATCCCTAATGGGGGTTTTCCTCCAACATCTAAAACTTACATTTCTTCAACATCTTCTCAACCCAGGCCTACGGGTCACAGTGCTAGGCGCTTTTGAGGATCCATATGTTTTATTACCGGAAAGCTAAAATTAATGAGACTGATGAAACTGTTTATTTATTTATTTATTTATTTCAAGATCTTTATACAGGATACAAATATCAGCTCAACGGCTGTTTTACATTATGGTCCTGTGTCATAAAAAGAGAAAACAGAAAAAAGCAATACTTTAAAATAAACTTTAAAAGAAATTGTCCTTCGAAAGGATTTAATAAGGAAGACAAGTAACTTGAATGTCAAAAGACAAGATGACGTAATTGAAGTCATATTCTCGTTTTCATGAGGCCTTATCTAGACCAAGTAAGTAACGTATATTTGAAACCACTATCTTTCTCATTTGCCCATTTGATGAAAAACTCGTGTACAAAAATAAAAGATAAAAATAAACAAAATGGAAATACGTCTGAGGTGGTTTAAGTGGGCAACATTTTGAATAGCGCCCATTTTGCTGAAAGCGTCGACAGCACAGGGAGTGTCCCGTTTGCAATTTTATTTTAAATATATGTTTTTTATTGTTGGAGGGCTGACCATTGCAACTTTTACTTTTGAATGCTGAAAATATTACGCCGGTATCCTGTTTTTTCCTCTTTCTTTTTGACTAAAGCGAAAAGTGTCAACATAACCCTGATTCGTGAATATTGGCGTTAATATTTGCGACTTGGGGTACAAGTAGTGAATATTGGCGTCAATATTTGCGACTTGGTGTATACAGGTCGTGAATATTGGCGTCAGTATGTGCAATGTCCCTTTAAAGCCACTATAGTTATATCCGGGCAGAATCCCAGAGGCTCAACGTTCTTAAAGGTTGTCAACTTTCCTGTACAAGTCACAGGTCAAAATGATCTCAGTTTGATTTATGAGGTACGATCATAAGTAAGTTTGAGCGACAGCAGATTTTATGGGGTTTTTGTTTGAACACCTTCTCGTCCATTAATTGAGCTGGACCATTGAACCTGTTCTAGACTGGTAACAATTAAACAAATTTAACGGATTCCGCGAAATAAACAATAACCTGTTCACCCCCCCCCAAAAAAAAAAAAATAAAAAATAAATAAATAAATAAATAAATAAATAAATAAAATAAAATCAAATAAAAAATAAAAATAAATAAAATAAATAAAATAAATAAAATAAATAAAATAAATAAAATAAATAAAATAAATAAAATAAATAAAATAAATAAAATAAATAAAATAAATAAAATAAATAAAATAAATAAAATAAATAAAATAAATAAAATAAATAAAATAAATAAAATAAATAAAATAAATAAAATAAATAAAATAAATAAAATAAATAAAATAAATAAAATAAATAAAATAAATAAAATAAATAAAATAAATAAATAAATAAATCAATCAAAAACAAATAAAACAACAAAACAACAAAAACCAAACAAACAAACAAACAAAAAACACAAAAAACACAAAAACACAAAAAAACAAAAACAAAAACAAAAACAAAAACAAAAACAAAAACAAAAACAAAAACAAAAACAAAAACAAAAAACAAAAACAAACTAACAAACAAACAAACAAACAAACAAAAACAAAAAAAGTGTTTTTCAATAATGCTATATACAAGCGTTTCAAGCTTTGTGTTTCTTCCTGTTACGCTATTAGCCGACCTGGATTGTTAATCCCTGAAAACAGAAAAAACAGGCTGAGTCTTGAAAAAGGAGAGCGTCGTCATCATAGTTAAGGATAAACAAATGAAACTTAATTTAGGAGAATATGTTTGGGCGTCTAGTTAAATCTTTAAATACCCAAATAATAACTCCCAGAGAAAATCTGACCTCTCCATAGATGGAACTGTCATTTAATCGATGTAATATTTGAATGCAGAAAAATCGAATCAGTTGGATACAGTTATTGTTTTACTCTATGTGTATTTTGAAAGGTAAACCTTGACTAAATTGCAGAAAACGTATTCGACCTTCATTTGCTCCTTACATTTTCCAAAGACATTAATTCTACTGTTACAAACATGGTTGCCCTTTAATGCCCAGGGCTCAATTTCATAAAGCTGTTTAAGCAAAAAATTACGCTTAGCAAATTTCTTTGCTTGGCAAAAAATGAGTGGGGCACCAGCCGTAACAATCTCAACTTTATGGAATTCCGGGTGGTGTCATGTCTCCGCTGAGCAAATTGATTAGCCCGAAAAGCTGTTCACAATCCAGGCTTAATTCCATTGGAGTCCATAAAAAAAACAATAAAAAAACGGTAAACAAAAAAGTGTCTCAATCAAGACGATCAAAGCATACTGATCAAACCGTGAAGCTGTTTTTACAATAGACCCTTTGTATAGACCATGCTTGCCACTGTATACACTGTTAAAACGGTTGAGGTGGACTTTTGCGAAGACGTAAGAAGGGTGACAAGTAACTTGATTGTCAAGAGGCAAATATGACGTAATTGAAATCATAGCCTCGTTTTCATGTGGCATTATCTAGATTATCAAGTAAGTAACGTAAAGTCTAAACTACGCCTTTAATATTTGCCTAATTGATTAATTCGATGTAGCTTTTACTTAAAACTGACTACGTACATGATAGCAAACCTCTTTTTTTTGAAGTACCATCTCCGTCCGAAAGTAGTCCGGTCGATGTGTTTTAATTAGTTTTTTTTATTTTGTAAGCATCGGTATTGTTTTTGTTGGGTGTAAAACTGCAAGCAAAGTTTATACCCAAATTGTACGTACTCTGGATAAATCAAATGAACTATTTCGGAAATCAACTTTTAATTTTGTTTTTGATTCATACCTTCATCAACCAACAAGAAAGACATTTAATAAACTTAGAACATCATTTAAAGAAGACAATCAACTGAAGACAATCAAATGAAAAAAAGCTAACGAACATGAAGCAAGGAAAAACAATTAAATAAAGAGCGGAGTTGAAAAGGCTGAAATCTGCCGGGAATGAATTATAAAATGAGATTCGAGAAACGAACATGAAAATCACAAAACAAAACGAACATTACTGGCAGGGAAACAGTACAAAACATTTCTGAACTAAGCCTGTGAAGGAGTATTAAACAGAAACACAAACAAAATAACTCGATATAAGGTGGCACAGAGTAATCAAGACGTAACAGACCTATTAAGAAGAGTCAATCCAAAGTGCTGTGTATTTAGAGTAGAAGATGACGAAAGATGGGATGAGAGCTAGTTTTGACAACTGGTTAGATATTTATGGAGTGGCTCTTATTTTCATCTCTGAGGTTTTGAGTGAGTACAGATACCCCTTCCAGTACCTCCAAGTAATTCCCATAGCCCATGGAGTCAGTGGTCCAGATTTGTACTCCCCGTTAAGGTTAGACTCGTGGCAGTCGTCGTACCACCAGGCTCCGCGGTAACGCTGGGCACAGTGTCTACGCCCGTCTACATCGTTATCTCGGTCTTTAGTAGAGAACTGATGGTTATTTTGCCTACTCATTGAGTCGCCTGAAACATAGAAAATGTTTTCACATAACATGATAATTCATAAGAACAATTGTATCAATTTTGATTAGAGTGAGCTTAGTTTATTTAATAATTTCAATGTTTTGTTTGATTGTCTATTACATATTAAAACATTATTTTATTAAAAATAATGTTGAAACGTTTGCAATACATCATTTTTTTTTTGCATAAGCCCAGCTAGCGTTGGACATTTCTTTGCGACAAACTGTGTATTTCAATCTCTGCTCAATGGGCGTCGCCTTTGGGATCATTCAAAATATTCGTCACTGCTTATTGGATTTGTTAAATACTTATCTCTTTTATTTTTGTGGAATTTGTTTTATACTGTGTAAATTTTATTCTATTATAATCCAAGACCATCAGAAAGATGACTTTCAGTAACAAATGAATACGTTCCTTTTATGATTAAATTTCATAAATTGAAAAAAAAAAAATAATAATAATAGTTATATTAATCCTGTTTTCGGTAGATTTGCGGGAATGGTACTGATTTGTTACCTGCGTTTCCTGAGTAATTTCCCAAAGTCAGCCTGTAGTTGTCACTCACATCGGCGATGCTGAACGAGTCATAGACGGCATACGCGGTACCGTCTTCGAAATCTGAGAGATCAACGCGGAGTTCGTACTCGCCCTGAGCGGTCAGACGGTGCAAGTTGTCGTTACCGAGCCAAAACTCTCCCTCTAGATCCCCAAAGCCCCGGCTGTAGCTGGCAAAGTCCAAATAGAAATCAACACTGCCATCCTGACGCCTCTGGAATACCTATCAAAGAAAGACATAACTTTGAGAAAAAGAAACGAAAACGCCACAAAGTAAACACTCTTTTCATGGTTCTTCTTTTTAGTAAACTCGCGAAAAGGCCGCCTTCGGCGGCTGCTTTGTGAGGCTGTCAAGTACCCGTTTATCGACCTCCATCCATGGTGGAATACTGTCAATAAACAGGAACACACAGAATGTGATGGAAGGAAACAATGTTGCCCATGTACGAGTATAATATTGCATGTTGTAATTCGTCTTGTTCGTTGTGGAGCTCAAAAATAAATATTTGTGTTTTCTGAAGAATTTTGTATAATTATTGATCTTTATAATAATATTATATTGGAATGTAATGACAAAGAGTAATAGTGCAAAGTGCGTTTGGCAGTGGATATTACCGGCAATGGTGTCCGAAACGCCGTTTTTTTATTTTTTTTTTTATTTTTTATAGTTCCGCGATTTCGGACTCAATTTTCCTAACCAAAAAACAAAACAAAAACTCGAATACTACAAATCTATGGTGTTCTATAATGGACACTTAATTAAACGGCGACTTTTTTTCTTCATGCGGCAACTTTTTTTTGTGGGGGGGGGGCGGCAACTTTTTTTTTTTTTTTTGGCGGCGACTTTTTTTTTCGCGGCTTTTTTTTTTTTTTTTTTTTCGCAGCGACCTTTTCTTTTGCGGCGGCTTTTTTTGACGCTTCCGGGTTGTGATTGTGCTGGGGGGGGGGTGTTCCCCTATTGACCCATTTCACCTGATGTCATCATCTCAATAATCTTGGTTATGCCATTTTAGGAGATGCAGCGTTTACACGTAATAAACCTATTGACCACCAAAATGGTGAGCGTGGCACAGTCGGCGCGTGTGACGTGCATGCAAGGGGTCAATAGCAAGTGCACAACTGATGTACTTACAAAGTACATCAGTTGTGCAACACCAAAAAAAAAAAAAAAAAAAAAAAGTCGCCGCCAAAAAAAAAAATGTCGCCGCCAAAAAAACAAAGACGCCGCGTATAAGTAAAAAAAAAGTCGTTGCCAGAAAAAAAAAAATCGCCGTGTAAGTGTCCATCACTGAACACCCTACAAATCAGAAAGGTAACGCTTTCCATAAAGTGTATAGAAAATTGTTTTAACAATTTTAAAATAGGCTAATGAAGTTAAAATGTTCTTATATTTGTGGATTAAAGAAAAAAAAGGTTTTCTAACTCTGCAACCTATTGCATGATGTCTGCGCATGCAAGCAGCCAGGTTTGCCGCCAGGTTTTCGTAAAATGTTTCGGTGCCGCACCTCAATGTTTCGGTTAACGGCAAGGTTTTCGCGCCACACGTTAATGTCTTTGTTGCGAAGAAGTTGTTACTGCGCATGTTCATGTCGCACGTCCTCTTTCAATGAAACTGTGTAAAAAAATAATCAATTATTTGAAATAAGAACACACAAAATATTACACCTTTAGAATGATCGCCGGTCCGTAAGAATGCCGTACAGAAAGTTTCAACCAGATCTGTGTGGGCAGATTGGAGTTTGTGTGTATCAAACAGACACGTTACATTAGTATATAGATATCTTACCGTCCATCCACCACCGTCTGTCTCCATATCACAATAAACCTTGAAAGCCTCACCAGAGTCTGCAGGTCGAACCGTGTACACGCCACTCTCAGTCACACCCGCTGTCAGAGCCTCTGAACAATCCTTGGGGTATGCGACTGGACTACCTGCATGGGTTACCATTGGACACAACACCGCTTTAAATGTCTTTCCATAATGTGTAAAACACCAGTTCCCTTCTATCCATGTACCCCGGGGGGGGGGGGGTAGAGGGCAGCATGTCATATATTTTGCAAACTGATTATTTGTTTTTCTTTTGAGGGGCATGTCAGCCTATTTTCCGAAATTTCTCTGAGTATTCTTAAAAGATACGACTGAAAGACTAGCGACTAAATACTTTGACAAATTTGAAGCGCCTAAAAGACTCACTTTGAATCTTTAGATTGTCAGTCTTTTTTGTCCTCTCCAAAAATAATTGTTTTTGGTTGAATTGGTGTTTCATCATTTTCGAAACGGCAGCAATACCTCAACCGCCGATCCTTCCAACTCTCTCCCTACAACCCCAGGGATGACTGTCGAAAGTGTGTTTCTGAAACCGTATCACGAATAATGTAAGCTAAATTATCGACTAAAGTGCAAAGATCGTAATGGCGCAGGCTGTACTAACAGTTTTAACAATGTAAACACAACTTTATCATGATCGAATGTCTTACCTTTTAGCAAGCCAATTATTGAAGTAACTGCTGATTGCAGCATTTCTAACTGTCGCTTCATGTCCTGCAGCTCAGAGGAAACCGTTTCATGATTTGTTGATACTGTACGAAGTATTTCCTGAACAGTCGTCGAGTTGCAGCCAGTCCAGGAGTTCACGGGAACAGAGCGTCCGCAAACGGGCGGGTTGATGGTGACGTGTGGCCGGCACACACATCGTTCAGAATCGCTCATCGTATAAGAACTGATGCTATGCTCAGTTTGGGATTTCACGTTCATGAAAACCCCTGCTAAGAACATGCACAGAATGGTGGTGAAATACGTCAGCCTCATTTTAAGACAACTTTGTTACTACCGATGTTGGATTATTTATCAGAGGAACGGAATCCTCTAACTTCTGTTTGTAGATTCTGTACTGCGTACTGCGTATCAGCATGGGGCAAGTACCAGGTTACGACGCAGCTTGGAACAACCAACTTGTTTTCTTTCTGACAGATATGTACCAGGAAGTACTTCAATGTAGCTTTTGAAAAATACGTTTAAACCACAGAGATGATATCCTTTTAAATTCTACTGCTTGATGACTGTGAGATCTTAAAATTCACATACTCGTCACTGACGATGGTGTGGGAGAGAGGGGAATTATGGGCTGGGTAAGGAGGGTGGCGAGAGGGCATTGTAACCTCACGTTTTAAAATTCAACTGACCGATGACTGCGAATTATCTAAACTGACAACTCTCGCAATAGTTGTGCTGTTGCCAATTTTTGTTTGGGCATGACCAGCTATACAGCCTGGACGACCATCTTCCTTGTGGGTAGTAATTGTAAAGCCATCAACCTCTTAGTGTGGGTGACATAAATGATGTTTACGATTTCATGCACTTCCTTGTTTGTTAATTGTTTCGTCAATTCGTATCTAAGAACTTATAACCCGGATCTGGCCCAAGTCCAAACTGATTCTCGTCTGACAGGAGTTTGCTGGAAGATCATTCACTAGCTCGTACGTACTTCATATTTTGTTGCTAAACACTAGACACATTATATCTATGTTCAAGTCATCGGACAAGTTCATCCATGTCTTTCAATTGTCTTTTTTTTTTTTTATCTGAATTTTTAAACAATCAAAATCTTGATTACATAAAGTATAAAGGAATCGACTATTCTACGATTTTAACAATGCATCTTACATTTTGATTAAAAATAAGAAAATCAGCTTTTGTTGACGTTTTGCGGCAATTTTACAGTCACAAATGCAAGTAAAAAGATAAATATTGGTTAATAAGCCTCGATCTTGGATCAAAATGTGCATTAATATGATTTAAAATACCCTAAATAATGTAAATAAATTCATGGCATTTTTATTTACATTTGTTACTCGATAATACGAGCTCTATACATATGTTATTTATCTATTGCGTTACAATGGTAAATATCATACTATGTAGTGTCCTTATAATATTATGGTAACTGTTTGACATTCAGGCTTCTTGGTATATTACTGTAAAGTAAATGGAAATTTAACTAAAGAATGTAACACACTGAAAGCTTTATAAGCGAGATGTTTATTGCAAGCCGTATTCTACTGAGTTTGTTCTCCATCAGAACAAGGTCTAACTTTACTAGTAATTTTCAAGTTAATCAGGCTTAATGACGAGAAACATGCAACTGTATCTTAGTGTAAAAATACAAAGTGACTTTTGTAATCTCTCCCCATCCCCCTCTCACTCCCTCTCCTCCTCCCCCTCTCCCCCCCCCCCTCACTCTCTCCCTTGAATTCCTTATCTTGTTGAGAAGATGCATCATGAGAAATGAAATAAGTATTGAAGTCCTATATAACCAGCCAATAAAAGAGTGAGGTCGATTAACTTCACACAACAATTTCATCTGAGCCACACGAACTTTACGGGCTCGTTGACCAACATAATATTAATTATTGTTTCTCTTCAAACGTACACATAACTTTATACATCAACTAGTAATTTCTCTGACTAGTCACTTCGTGACACTCAAACTGACCCGAAACTGTGTCAAACTGACGCAGACTTCTAGTCAAAAATAACATTTTTAAACAAGTTTTGGGGTCAGCCTGACCCAAGGATGGATCAGTTCTATAGGACCCGAGATCCAAGTCAAATCGAACCCGCGAGTTTTAAGAGTGTGTGATTGTGAATTTACAAATATAATAATAATACACCAATATTTATTCATTGAGAACAATTTCAATCAGCGTCTTGACAATATCAACACTTACTTTCACCACATCAAACGTACTTCAATGTAACGTTATGATTTTTACACTAAAATAACTGCTTGTGCGACAGGCCAAGTTTTGCGGATGATTTTACATCAGTGGCGTATAACTAAGGGCGGGGGAACTTATGTCTGTAAAAGTCAAATTCACTGCAGTTTTATTTTTAAATTTTGAGTTTTGTGGGCATACTAAAGTAACTTCCATACACAAGCAATGAACCAAAATCAACTGGGGATACAGTGACGTTATGAGTCGTTTGTCACGTGGATTGCGTGACCTTGCGTTTTTCTGATTTTCTGCTGCGATTGTTTGGGAGAAAAATGTTTTTTTTCGCTTTTCATGATGTGGCTAGGGACTCGTATTATACTTTTTTTTTTAAATCCTTAGGACTTCAGCTATAAGATATGTGGTGGAAGTCTATTCTTAAAAAAACATTAGAGCCCCACTTTAAGTTCTTAATCAACACGGTGTAACATGACATTATTTACGTTGTTATTCATTTTATAATTACTTTTAAATCATATTAATGCAAGTTTTGATTCAAGATCGAGACTTATTAACCATTAATTATCATTTAATTAACCCAATAATTACCACAAATTATACACAAATGCTTCTGGTCTAATTTTTTGATTTAAATGTAAAATGTTTTTTTTAGAATCATATAATAGTCAACACCATTGTAGGTAATCAAAATTTTGATTTTTTTTTTAACTTAAAATTCATAAGATAAAAACAATTGAAAGACATGGATGAACGTGTCTGATGACTTGAACATGTGTCTGGAGTGTTTTAACAAAACAGCGAGTATGTACGAGCTAGTGAATGATCTTCCAGCAGACTCTGGTTCTGTCAGACGAGAATCAGTTTGGACTTGGGCCAGAACCGGGTTTATAAGTTCTTAGATACAAATTGACAAAACCTAACTAACAAACAAGGAAGTGCATGAAAATAAAGTGCTGAAATCGTAAACATCATTTATACCAACTCAGACGCAAGCTCAACACCGGGAAAGACAGCTTCCCTCACACTAAGAGGTTGATGGCTTTACAAATACTGCCCACTAGGAAGATGGTCGTCCAGGCTGTATAGCTGGCCATGCCCAAACTAGAACTGCCAACGGCACAACTATTGCCGATAACCAAGGGATCGATTTCACAAAACGCCAGTGAAAAATCTTCTGAAAGTAATTGACAGAATTTGAAATCATTGGAAATATATTAAATGTTTCCATTGAAGTTCACGAAAATATCTCCACAGCTTTCTTTGATTATAGTGACCAAAATAAAACGCACATGAGCCTGCACAAAATCCGTAAAAGTTTTACCGAATTCGTTCATAATTTTCTCTAAACTAAAACTCATTTCATAGGTTGGTTGAGTCGACTCTCGTTAATACGAGGTCCGCCGGACTGGCCCGTTTTTCTCGTAACAGAATTTTCAGCTTATCAGCTTTATGAATCTGGGCCCACTACGTTAAAGCACAACCCTTTATGTAACAGTAATTTTAACTTCACAAGAATGGGAGACTTTAGAGACGCTGGCGGCAGCAGACACAACGGTCCTTTTTTGACAGTTTTGAGCATGCGCGCACATGCTCAGTATTGCGCGCGAGGTTCTGAGCATGGTGATACTAGTATGAGCCTCGTCCGTGGAAGAGGTATCTTTAAACTAAGTCAAGAGTGGGGTATGAACCTGTGACCTAAGGATTGACGTTAACCAGTTTTCTCTTTAAACTACTAAATCCATGTTTTCACATTTTACAAAGCTTCAATAATCGTACCGGCTTCTGTCGTTGTGATGGCTAACTCGTTTCTCTCAGTCAACTCACTTGCACAACAGCAAGGCTTGTCTATCGGAGAGGCATCTTTAAATCAAATCAAGAAAAAAGAGGACTTTATGTCAACATGGTTTATGAAATCAAAACCATTTCCTTTTATAACCAATAAACAAATGTTGGGAAAAATCAAATGACAATGTGTCCAGTTGAGGACATCTATAGCTAACCAGCTTATGTACTCGGCAAGCTTATAAACTGTCAACAAAATTTAGTCCCGCGATTGCCGGGAGCGAAACGAAAGAATTTGAGGGTTCAGCTGACGGCCTATGAATCAATGCACCGAGCCTCTTCACCGTTTTGGGGGCGCTCAAAAGTTTGTGTGAACGAGAGGGTAATTATTTTAGGAATTGTTGAAAGGGGTCCCGGAATTGTATCCTTGGATTTAGTGCTTTTCAAAGGTAGATTTTTGGTTAAGGAATAGTAGGCCATGATCACTGTTTAGGAATTAGCACTCTTGTACCGGTGTTTTTATTTGTGACGGGCGTAGCTCGAGTGGCTCATGGACAACCCACGTCAAATTAAAACGAAAACTCAAGCTTAGACGTCACAGCAAATTATTGTGTCCTTATTTAATACAATGTTTTGTTGTTTTCACTGTTCAAGTGGCAACCCAATTGGATGAACGTTTTACTGGTTGGTTGTAAGGTGTTTTTTTATTGAAAACAAGAGTATGGGAATGGATTCACAATTCCAAAGACAAAAGATGCATTGTCCCTTTAAATAGATTATGGAGAAAGAAGTTTGAACATACTTCTCAGATGCAGCAGGGAGAGAGGAATGTGGTTACTATTTTATGTTCAATGCAGCCTCGACGTCCATGTACTTGTTTGCATAAAACACACATGAAGATAGAAAACAAACTGCAGTTGAGGTGGGTTTCGGTTCAGTGCCTAACAATGAAACAAAAGGTGTTAGGAGGAAAATGCAGTGACAAGTTGTAAAGAAAATTATGCGCATTTATTCACCGTTGAAAACCATTTTAGCTAAAGTGCCTGTGAAGTTCAAGTGTAAGCTACCTGAAAGCACGAGACTGCCTACAAAATAGCATCTTATTACTTCATAACAATAACATCTTATTAGTTATTAGTTCGCTTTAAAATGGAACCAGTATTTCAACGATTTACTCTGTTGGTCTTCGTAGCAGTGTTTGCTAGTCGAACAAAATCCCAAACCGATCATAGCATCGGCCCTCTTGAGAATGAACGATGCGTGTGCCAGCCACACGTCACCATCAACCCGCCGGTTTGCAGACGCTCTGTTCCCGTGAACTCCTGGACCGGTTGCAACTCGACGACTATTGAAGACATCGTTTCTTCGGAACAAGAAGACACAAGGCGTCAAATAGAAATGGTCTCCTCTAAGTTGGAAGAACTACAAGTGACAGTCTCTGGCAATCAAGAAACGGTCTCGACTGCACTTGAAGATCTTCAAGTTGAAGTAGATGACATAAAACAGCAGTTAATACAGCTCCAAGTATCAGTGTCTACTATAGTTAATCTCATGAAGGGTAAGGGGTGAACGAGCTTATATGTTTCTTATCTCTTTACCGGTCCATTGGTTGGTCGGTCGGTCGGTCAGTCGATTTGTTTATTTACTTGTTTGTTTTGTTTGTTTATCTATTTCTTGTTTGTTTGTAGATAATTCCTCAGCTAGCTGTACACCCTTGAAGGATTGTTCCGAGATTCTTGCGAGGGGTGTGTCGATGAGTGGCGTGTACACGGTTCAACCTCTAGACTCCGGTCAGGCTTTCCAGGTGTATTGTGATATGGAGACAGACGGTGGCGGATGGACGGTAAGATAACGATTTGAGTGTATTGTGAAATAAGTTCTTTGATCAATTAGAAAGAAAAGGAATTTAAAAACCATACCTTCATACGATAGGTATTCCAGAGGCGCAAGGACGGCAGTGTGGATTTCTATCGGGACTTTGCCAACTACAGCCGGGGCTTTGGGGATCTGGAGGGAGAGTTTTGGCTCGGTAACGACAACTTGCACCGTCTGACCGCTCAGGGCGAGTACGAACTCCGCGTGGATCTCTCAGACTTTGAAAACGAATCCAGGTATGCCGTCTATGACTCGTTCAGCATCGCCGATGTGAGTGACAACTACAGGCTGGCTTTAGGAAGTTACTCAGGAACCGCAGGTAACAAATCAGTTATCATTGCCACAAATGTACTGAGGAAAGGAACACGTGTTTTCAATGTGTCGAAAGTCACCCTTTTAGTGATTATGGCTTATAGAATTTAATTTACTCATACAAAAAATAACAGATCCAAATCAATGACAATTGTTTAATGTCCTTAAAAAATGGCACGCATTGAACATTATTTCATAAAACACATTTTTCGATCAATTTAAAATTATTAACGATATGTTGCATTTGACCTCCATCAAAATTGAAACATGTTCTTCCCTGACGTCAAAGAAGCATCCTTGTTTGTTTCAGGTGACTCAATGAGCTGGCATAATAACTCTCAGTTCTCTACTAAAGACCGTAACAACAATGGGAGCACAACCAGGAACTGTGCTGAGCTTGCTCACGGCGCCTGGTGGTACCGTAATTGTGCCCACTCTAATCTTAACGGGGAGTATCTCCGTGGGACCACGACTGAAGCATTTTGGGGAATTAAGTGGTATCACTGGAAGGGGTGGGACTACTCACTCAAAACCTCAGAGATGAAAATAAGAGCCACTCCATAGTAACCACATCTTGCCACTCACTATGCAGTGCTTGGGTAGACTGATTTGAATGTAAGTTTTATTGCTGTTTTTATGTGTATACATCACAACATTATGATATTGAAATTCACATGCTACCGGTGAGTAAACATTGAGTATAAAGCAAGCATTGCTTATTATAAAAGAAGGAAAAGAAAACAATGACCGTATTGCAGTGAACTGTAAGTGTATGTATTTGATTTACACAAGCATTAAACCTGTGCTTAGGCTGATAAACATTTTGTGAACCAACTACGGTTTAGTGAACCAAGTACGGTTTAGTAAACCAACTACGGTTTAGTAAACCAACCGAGGTTATAGTCAGTAATCTAGAAACTGTACCGGAAATTGTCGTATACGGGTTTTTATGTTTGTTTATTTATTTATTTTTATATATTTATTATTTTTTCTTTTCAGTTTTTTCGTTTTTTGTATAGACACGCTCGTTCACAGATCCGTAATTTGGCACTTCGATGACCTTTACACACTCGCTTAAACACGCTCCGGTTGATGATCATTGAGAAGACATGAACAAGTCTAATTCAGAAAGATCACGATTTAAAATGTCAACCAGTAGGTCTGCCAATCCTGTGTATTTAGTCCCTTCCGAAATACATCCAAAGTCAAGAAAACGGCCCGTTTACCATCAATGATTATTTTGATGGTCGATCGTTCACACCAAAACAAGATCACCAAATTTGATCAATATTATTCACAGGATCTGCTCTAGACATCTGCTTCAGAATGGCGGATGTCGTGGATTTGAATCCCACCCGCGGAATATGCCCGGTGTGCAATTTTTGGCACTCCAAGGCCTTATCAAACACAATGCCAACCTCTACCCTCGCAGGAACCCATTTATACACCTGGGTGAAGAGACGCAATTGTAGTAAAGCAGCTTGCCCAAAGACACAAATGTCATGACCGGGATTTGAACCTACACCCCGACGACTTCAGCATCAGAACTTGAGACTGGTGCACTTGACCGCTCGTGATGACCCGGAATCTGGGTCAATACTGACTCGAAATTGTGTCAAACCCACTCAGAATCCGAGTCCAAATCCCATTTTAATCAATTTTCCGGTTCAGCTTGAACCATTAATAGGTCAAATCCCCTGGGACCCTGAATCTGGGTCAATACTGACCCGAAACTGTGTCAAACCCACTCAGAATCCGAGTTTAAATCCCATTTTAAACAAGTTTCCGGTTCAGCTTGAACCATTAATGGGTCAAATCCACTGGGACCTTGAATCTGGGTCAATACTGACCCGAGAGTTCTTAGAGTGTGAGATTAAAAAAGATAATAGTAAATAAAATAAAAAAACCTCTCTAAATGTAAAAGAGTGTAAATTTCACCCGCACATTGTCAGTTAGGCCTTTTTAAGAGTGAAAATTACTGTGCATCACCCTTTTTGAGTGAAATTTTGGCAAACTTCACTCGTATTCCAATTGAAAATACCCGATTCACTCTAAAAACAGTTGTCCGCCATATGGCTCTTTGCAAAAGTGGTATGGCAGACAAAACCAAGTGTTTTTTCCTTGTTTTTTCTTTTTTACATATAAATATACAGAGTGTCTACAATCAACATTGATATGTTAATTACGAACATTTTTGTTCAGCGTTTTGTAACTATTACTGGCAACTTATTGTTTCGCCGTAGACAACTTTTTTTGAGAGAGAGAGATTACAAAAGTCACTTTGTATATTTTTACACTAAGATACAGTTGCATGTGTGTTGTCATTTAAGCCTGATTAACTTGACAATAAACAGTAAAGTTAGACCTTGTTCCGGTGGAGAACAAACTCAGTAGCATACGGCTTGCAGTAAACATCTCGGTGATAAAGCTTTCAGTGTATTACATTCTTTAGTTAACTTTCCATTTATTTTACAGTAATAATATTATACCAAGAAGCCTGAATGTCAAACAGTTAACCATATTTTAAGGATACTACAAAATATGATAGTTACCACTGTAATGCACAAGAAAAATGATATATGTATAGAGCTCATGTTATCGAGTAACAAATGTAAATGAAAATGCCATGAATGTTCAGTTCTTAAAGAATCAAAATCTTGATTACATAAAATAAAAAGGAATCGACCATTCTACGATTCTAACAAAGCATCTGACATTTAGATTAAAATTAAGAAAACTAGCTTTTGTGTATATTTTGTGGCAATTTTGCAGTCAAAAGTGTATGTAAAACGATAGTTATTGGTTAATAAGCCTCGATCTTGGATCAAAATGTGCATTAATCATCACGGTATAACATGACTTTATTTACCGTATTTTAAATCATATTAACCCTGCGTCTCCATGAGGGCTCAAAATTACACGAATGGACTGACGTACTATTGTTTATAGTACCCTAGGGCGTCCGTGTAACCTTTCCAGATTTTTTTTCAAAATTCTTATCTGAACATATAATTATCTTCTAGAGGGTCTTCCCAAACTATAAAATCATCATCAGGCCCGTAGTAGTACGTCTAGAAACCCAATCCCCCCCCCCACCATCCCCAGCCCCAATACAAACTTTGGATTGGTTCAAAAGGATACACTAGATGTCAGGCCAGACATCAACCAAGGGTATAATATCATTCATTGATGCTGCGGCAGACCATTATCAGACCACACATCTGGCCTTGTGACACAGCGCAATAAACAACAAGGCCGTATTGCTTAGCACAGGGGTTAAATAGGACTCCCCTTAGATACGAACTGACGAAACATAGTTAACAAACAAGGAAGTGCATGACAATAAAATGCTGAAATCGTAAACAACATTCAAGAACGTTGAGCCTCTGGGATTCACCCCAGATACAACACCCCATATTTCACGGGAGGGGGGAAGACTACCATGTCACTGTGTTTTGTGAACAAGGTGCCACATGCAAGGTGCCAGTGCGGGATTCGAACAGGGTTCTACGGAGATGAGAGACGGGAGAAAAAAAAACATGGCTCCTGACCTAACCTGAGTGGCACAATAGCAAGCCCCTGCCGGGACCGTTTTTTTTTTTTTTTTTTTTTTTTTTTTTTTGGTATAACTAAATTTAACTAAATCGTAGAATGGTCGATTCCTTTTTATTTTATGTAATCAAGATTTGATTGTTTAAAAATTCAGATTAAAAAAAAAGATCATTGAAAGACATGGATGAACTAGTCTGATGACTTGAACAAAGTTACAATGTGTCTAGTGCTTAGCAACAAAACATTAAGTATGTACGAGCTGGTGAATGATCTTCCAGCAGACTCTGGTACTGTTAGACGAGAATCGGTTTGGACTTGGGCCAGATCCGGGTTTATAAGTTCTTAGAACTGACGAAACATAGTTAACAAACAAGGAAACATGACAATAAAATGCTGAAATCGTAAACATCATTTATGTCAACTCAGATGTGAGCTCAACACCAGGAAAGATAGCTTCCCTCACACTAAGAGGTTGATGGCTTTACAAATACTGCCCACCAGGAAGATGGTCGTCCGGGCTGTATAGCTGGCCATGCCCAAACTAGAATTGGCAACGGCACAACTATTGCCGATAACCAAGGGATCGATTTCACAAAGCGCCAGTGAATAATCATCTGAAAGTAATTGACAGAATTTGAAATCATTGGAAAAATATATCATCTTTCCATTGAAATTCCACGGTTTATGAAGTTTACTCTCCAGTTTAAACCTCAACTGAAATACTGTCAAGGAAAATATCATTTGAAGAACCACAAAAATATCTCCACATCTTTCTTTGGTTACAGCGACCAAAATAAATACGCACATGAACGTGTACAAATCCGTGAGAACTATACCGATTTTGTTCGTGATTTTCACAATTATTTAATTATCCTGCTAAGCAAGATTTTCTGTACTAAACAATTCTTGTGTTTAACAGCTTAAAGAAATTCGGACCTTGTCGTAAAAAGACAGTTCTTTTATGTAAGTATTATTTTGTTTTCATTTCACTTAAACTGATGCATCTCAAAATTCAAAGCAATAAAAGTAAGGTCTCTTATATGATCGTTTGATCCATGGAGATATATAATAGGATTTTCTTTGGAAGTAATTTAGCCGAAAAAGATTTTATCAGTCGTCCAAACCTTTTCTTATAAACATGTGTTCCCTTTCTGTAGTTGTATCCGGAGCTATGATCTAGAATCCAGGTCAGCTAATAGCGTACAAGGAAGAACAACATAGCTTAATCGTTTGAATCATTTTGTGTCAATATATAATGGTTTCACATTGCATTGTTTTACTCATTTCTACGCTGAATATCAAGGACAAGAAGTCGTGATCTAGTATAGTTGAATTTTGAGCACAATGGGTCTTTTTATCCGTTCATTCGTGATCGTTGTGATCGTTTATGATCGTGAAGTCTTAAGCTGAACTACAAGCTGCATCCTCTGGCAATCGGAAAATGTCTTCCGCTGTGTATGACACAAGTAGTCAGATAGATGAGATGAGGGTTATTGTACCAAACTAGAAATCGTTTATTAGCCATACTCTTCATTCGGTGTGCAGCAATACCCCCTCCCCGCCCCACCCCCTTCCATGGTCCCTCTGGTGACTGCCCACTTTAAATAAGTAAATCCTGACGAATGCGTTCAGTGTAGTTGTCAGTCCTGTGTTAAATAAAAATTCGTATTTCAATACCCCAACCATTATTATCGCTCAGTGAAAACGAATGGATGAAAAGTGCAGTTCAACTTTGTTTCTTGATTGCCAGTCGTCCTGGCTGTATAGCTGGCCATGCCCAAACTAGAATTGGCAACGGCACAACTATTGCCGATAACCAAGGGATCGATTTCACAAAGCGCCAGTGAATAATCATCTAAAAGTATTTGACAGAATTTGAAATCATTGGAAAAATATATCATCTTTCCATTGAAATTCTACGGTTTATGAAGTTCACTCTCCAGTTCAAACCTCAACTGAAATACTGTCGAGGAAAATATCATTTGAAGAACCACAAAAATATCTCCACAGCTTTCTTTGGTTACAGCGACCAAAATAAACACGCACATGAACGTGTACAAATCCGTGAGAATTATACCGAATTTGTTCGTGATTTTTACAATTATTTAATTATCCTGCTAAGCAAGATTTTCTGTACTAAACAATTCTTGTGTTTAACAGCTTAAAGAAATTCGGCCCTTGTCGTAAAAAGACAATTCTTTTATGTAAGTATGTTTTGTTTTCATTTCACTTAAACTGATGCATCTCAAAGTTCAAAGCAATAAAAGTAAGGTCTCTTATATGATCGTTTGATCCATGGAGATATATAATAGGATTTTCTTGGAAGTAATTTAGCCGAAAAAGATTTTATCAGTTGTCCAAACCTTTTCTTATAAACATGTGTTCTCTTTCTGTAGTTGTATCCGGAGCTATGATCTAGAATCCAGGTCAGCTAATAGCGTACAAGGAAGAACAACATAGCTTAATCATTTGAATCATTTTGTGTCAATATATAATGGTTTCACATTGCATTTTTTTACTCATTTCTACGCTGAATATCAAGGACAAGAAGTCGTGATCTAGTATAGTTGAATTTTGAGCACAATGGGTCTTTTTATCCGTTTATTCGTGATCGTTGTGATCGTTTATGATCGTGAAGTCTTAAGCTGAACTACAAGCTGCATCCTCTGGCAATCGGAAAATGTCTTCCGCTGTGTATGACACAAGTAGTCAGATAGATGAGATGAGGGTTATTGTACCAAACTAGAAATCGTTTATTAGCCATACCCTTCATTCGGTGTGCGGTAATACCCCCTCCCCGCCCCACCCCCTTCCATGGTCCCTCTGGTGACTGCCCACTTTAAATAAGTAAATCCTGACGAATGGGTTCAGCGTAGTTGTCAGTCCTGTGTTAAATAAAAATTCTTATTTCAATACCCCAACCATTACGCAGTGAAAACGAATGGATGAAAAGTGCAGTTTAACTTTGTTTCTTGATTGCCAGTCTACAATAGGTTCAATGGACGAGAAGGTGTACAAAAAACCCATAATTTCCGGTATCGCACTTCACAAATCAAACTGAGATCATTTCGACATGTGACTTGAAAGTTAGAAACATTCAAGAACGTTGAGCCTCTGGGATTCACCCCAGATACAACACCCCATATTTCACGGGAGGGGGGGGGATAAATAAAAACAACAAAATAAAAATATGAAATGCAGTTGGTACTTTTAGGCAAATCGAACTACCATGTCACTGTGTTTTGTGAACAAGGTGCCACATGCAAGGTGCCAATGCGGGATTCGAACCGGGTTCTACGGAGATGAGAGACGGGAAAAAAAAAACATGGCTCCTGACCTAACCTGAGTGGCACAATGGCAAGCCCCTGCCAGGACCGTTTTTTTTTTTTTTTTTTTTTTTTTTTTGTACGGGGACCGGGGGGAGGGGCACATAGTGCCCACTCTCCGTATTTAAGTGTTCGTTCGATTTTGATGAAACTTGCCACAAATGTTCATTTCACCGAGTTCCCCTTAACTTCTGTATTTTTCGTCTGAGTGTTTTGAAACTTGGCAAACTTGCACACTTTTACAAGATAATATAATTTGAACCTAATTTGGTTACTGAAGTCACCATAAGTGCGTTAACATCCATTAATTTATCCCATTTTGGGGAAGAAAAAAAAATTGCGTTTTTTTTTCATTTAAAAATCAAAATGGCCGCCAAGGGCCCAGGGATAAATAATAAGACTTGGTTGACAATTCCAAATATTTTCCGGGTCTGAAAAGTAAGAAATTAGCACGTTAAAAATATTCCTTCGTTACAAAAATTGATATAATTTGACCCCATAATTACACGCTGAAAACACAAACCCAAGATGGCCGCCAAAAATGGCGGCCATTTTGAATTCCCAAAACCATTTCAGACTATCACGTGACTCAACACTATCACTTTTCCGGAAAAGAAATCAAAAATAAGTGGAAGTTATGTTTAAAAAAAAACAATAAAATCGTGTGACCCAAGTCAAACAAATGGTTGCCATGGCAACAGCGAACCCCCGGTATCAATGATTTTTTGCCAATATGATCCCAGATATATTTTGTGCCCCCCCCCCCGGTCCTGATAGGGAACAACATATAGAGAGCATCCATAATGCAATCGGCAATTAGAGCCACAGTCGGCAAATTGAGCACCAAACTTGCCCGAGTAAGGGCTCGGGCTGAACACAAATCCATTTCGGCAAGCCTAGAAATTTCCGACTGAAAATTTCAATTTAACCCGTGTCGTGTGATAAGTCAAACTTTGAGTTATCATATTTAATAATCTCGGCAACGTGCGGAAATCTACGCTCTGAAAACACTGAATGCCCTTGCAGAGTTCCCGCCCCTTAGACTTAATTAGGGCCATTTATATACATGTCCAAAAAAAAACCGTTTATTTTCGGCAATTTGACGGGCCCCCCCCCCCTTTTTTTTTAGTCCTGAAAAAAATCCTTGAGCTTCCGGGGAATTCGCCTCTCGACCCCCAACAGTAGGGGATTAGTCCCAAGTCAAAAAGTATTCAAAGTTTGAATTTCAAAATTAAACGTCTATTTTTGGCAACTTGAAGGTCCTCATTTGACCTGAAAACACTTAAAACAGTAGAACGTTCGGGGGCTTAGCCCACTGGACCCCCACTAGAATTTGTGCCAATATTATATACTTCAACAGGGGGATTCGCAAAGCTTGCATTTCCAATATGAGATGTTTAATGCTCGGCATTTGAGGTCCATTTTAAACCTTCGAATCACTGGAAAACTTCACGAGCGTGCGGGGGGCTATGCCCAAGAACCCCCTTGTGTAGGTGAGTCCAATATCATGCGCTTTTACTTTGAGCAAGTTTTGTGCTTCAAATGTTAAAGATGTACGGCATTTTCTTTGGGAGTGATTTGGCTGGGAAGGATATTTTACCAGCTGTCCACACTTCTTCTGCTGAACTATATTTGACTCCATGTCTGTAGTTGCATCCGGAGCTACGAGGACGATGCTCTTTCCGTTTCCAGGGATTCACCCTTGAGAATCCAGGTCAGCTTAAAGCGTGACAGGAAGAAAAAAACAGCATTGAATCGTTTCTATCATTAATTTGAAATATATAATGGTTTTACAAACAGGTTCTTGTTCATTACTCTATCCTCATTTCTACGTGAAATATCAACGAAAAGAAGTGGTGTACCAGTATATTTGAATATTTGAATTTTGAGCACAATGGGGCTGTTAATCCATCTACTCGTGATCGTTTTGATCGTGAAGTCTCAAGCTGAACTTCAAGATGCGTCCTCTGGCAATCAGAAAACGTTCCCCGCTGAGCAAGATACATGTAGTAAGGTAGACGAGTTGAAGGTTATAGTAGCAATCAATCTAAATAAGGTTAACACTGAACTAAGAGACACAAAACATCAGGTGGAAGAGCTGAAAGAAACGGTTTCCTCTGAGCTAGAGGATACAAAACGTAAGATGGAAGAATTACAAGGAACGGTCACTGGTAATCAAGAAATGGTTAACTCTGAGGTCCGGGGTATAAGACGACAGTTGGAAGAGTTGCAAGTCTCAGTATCTGGCATAGTGGATCTCCTTAAAGGTAAGTTTATCTTGCTCCCACTACCTCCTGGTACATCATGATTACATGTAGGTCAACATCTCCTCTTCATTGGAGACTTCCGTTTGTTCGATTTTAAAATAATTACTGATGATTATTTGTTTTTCTTCATGAGAACAATACACATTGGGAAACTAGTAAGAAGCCATTTGTTTCCACAATTATTTTGTCCTCCACGAGAGGACATCTGGACACCTTGTCTCGTGATTTTCCCAACATTTGTTTATTGGTAATAAAAGAAAATGGTTTTGATTTCATAAACCATATTGATATATAAGTCCTATTTCTCAATTTGATGTAAAGATGCATCTCTGACAGGCACGCCTTGCAAGTGAGTCGACCGAGAGAAACGAGTTAGTAAAAACCACAGAAACCGGTAAACTTATTGAGGCTTTATAAAATGTGAATACATGTGTTTGGTAGCTTAAAAAGAAAACTGGTTAACTTGGATTCTGAGGTCACAGGTTCATATCCCGCTCTTTATTTGATTTAAAGATACCTCTCCCACGGACGAGGCTCGTGCAAGTGATGCGACGGAGGGAGGCGGGTTAGTCACAACGAAAGAGACTGGTAAGTGCACAGGTTGGAGTCTGGTAGCTTGGGATGGAGATTACTGGTTAACGTCCATCACGAGGTCGCAGGTTCATATCCCACTCTTGAGTTGATTTAAAGATACCTCTCCCATGGACGAGGTTCGAAGAGGTGATGCGACGGACGAAACTGGTAAATGCATATTAAGATTTATAAAACGTTAATGCAGAGGTCTGGTAGCTTGAGATTGAGAATTCTGGTTAACGCTAATCCTGAGGTCGCAGGTTCATTTCACACTCTTAGGAAACACTCTTAGTGTAAACTAGTTAATCAGTATGACATAGCTTTTGGTAAGTGTGTCTGATGCACAGTTGTAGTCGAGACCTGCAGGGCCGACACAAGCCCTTCCAAGACCAAGACTTTTGCAGGCCGAGGGGGAGGGAGAGGGGGAGACAGAGACCCGAGACAGCAAAAAAGGTCTTGAGACCAAGACCAGGTCTCGAGACAACACTGTTATGGTGATTCATGTGCATTATTGAACTGTTAGACTTCCACTGCATTATGACGGGGAGGGAAACAACGTATAAACTATTTATGAATTAGTTACGGGAATAAAAAGCTTTTTTTTCCCCCTCTACTTGTATAGTTATCTTTCCAAAGGATTGTTCGGAGATTCTTGCGGGGGGTGTGTCGATGAGTGGCGTGTACACGGTTCAACCTCCAGACTCCGGTCAGGCTTTCCAGGTGTATTGTGATATGGAGACAGACGGTGGCGGATGGACGGTAAGATAATAATTTGAGTGTATTTGTAAAATAAGTTATTGGATCGATTAGCAAAACAAGAAACTTAAAAACATACCTTCATTTGATAGGTATTCCAGAGGCGCAAGGACGGCAGTGTTGATTTCTATTTGGACTTTGCCAGCTACAGCCGGGGCTTTGGGGATCTAGAGGGAGAGTTTTGGCTCGGTAACGACAACTTGCACCGTCTGACCGCTCAGGGCGAGTACGAACTCCGCGTGGATCTCTCAGACTTCGATGACGAATCCAGGTATGCCATCTATGACTCGTTCAGCATCGCCGATGTGAGTGACAACTACAGGCTGGCTTTAGGAAGTTACTCAGGAACCGCAGGTAACAAATCAATGTCATTGCCACAAATGTATGGATGAAAGGAACATGCATTTTCAATGTGTCGAAAGTCACCCTTTTAGTGATTTCGGCTGATAGAATTAATTTACACATACATAAAATAACATATCGAAAGCAATGACAATTGTTTAATGTCCTTAACAAATGGCACGCACTGAACATTATTTAAAAAAAAAAACACATTTTTCGAAAACTCTAAAATTACTTTATGCTCATTTGTTCGGCTTAAAACAAACTTTGTACACACACTCGAGTGATTGATATTGCAAAGAAAAAGAAGTCAATTAAATTAGTGAATGTTTCAAAATAATTATTGGGTTGTTTTTGTTGTTGTTGAAGGTTTAGTGAATTGTTGCATTTGACCATCAAAATTGAAGCATGTTCTTCCCTGACGTCCTTGTTTGTTTCAGGCAACTCGATGAGCCATCATAATAACTATCAGTTCTCTACTAAAGACCGTAACAACGATGAGAGCACAACCAGGAACTGTGCTGAGCATGCTCACGGTGCCTGGTGGTACCGTAATTGCGCCTTCTCTAATCTTAACGGGGCGTATCTCCGTGGGACCACGACTAAAACATATCAGGGACTGTATTGGTATCACTGGAGGGGGTTTTATTACTCCCTCAAAACCTCAGAGATGAAAATAAGAGCCACTCCATAGTAACCACATCATGTCACTCGCTATGCAGTGCTTGGATGGACTGATTTTAATGTCGGTTCCATTGCTGTTTTTGTTTTTATATTACAACATTATGATATTGAGTTTTACATACTACCTGTAAGTAACCATTGAGTATAATGCAAGCATTGCTTATTATAAAAGAAGGGAAAAAAATGACCTTATTTCAGCATTAAACCTGTGCTTAGGCTGACGAAGGTTTCATGAACCAACAACGGTTTATAGTGAACCAACTACGGTTTAGTAAACCAACTACAGTTTAGTGAACCAAGTGCGGTTTAGTGAACCAACAACGGTTTAGTAAACTAACTACGGTTGAGTAAACCAACTACGACTTAGTGAGCCAATTGGTGAACCAGCTACAGTTTAGTGAACCAACTACGGTTTAGTGAACCAACCGAGGTTGTAGTCAGTAATCTAGAAACTGTACCGGAAATAGTCGTATGAGGGTTTTATGTTCATTTAGTTATTTTCATGTATTTATTAATATATATTTTATTTTTACTAATTTTTATTTATTTTTTATAGACGCGCTCATTCGCAGATTCGTAATTGGGCACTTGGGCAACCTTACACACTCGCTTAAACACAACACGGTTGGTGTATTTAGGTAATCAAAAGGAACAAACTCATTGGAAAGTTTACTTCAAAAACCAGTAGGCCTACCAATTTTGTGTATTTAGTCCTCTCCAAAATACATCCCAAGTCAAGAACACGGCCCGTGTACCATCAATGATTATTTTTATCGTCGATCGTTTAAAAGATAACAGGGTCACCAAATTTGATCAATATTATTCACAGGATCTGCTCTAGAATGGCGGGGGTCGTGGGTTTGAATCCCACCTGCGGAATATGCCCATACAGTGTGCAAATTTTAGCACTATGAAGGCCTTTTCAAACACAACATATCAACCTCTACATGTACCCAATTATACCCCTGGGTGAAAAGACGCAAGTGTCATGACCGGGATTTGAACCCACACCCCGATGACTTGAGCATCATAACTTTAGTCCAGTTTACAAAACCGCTCGACCATGATGTGATGACCTGGAATCTGGGTCAAAATGACCCAAAAATGTGTCAAACCCACTCAGAATCAGAGTTAAAATCCCATTTTAGCAAGTTTCCGGTTCAACGTGTACCTTAAGTGGGGTCAAATTCCCAGCAACCCGGAATCTGGGTCAATTCTGACCTGAGAGGGTATAGACAATGAGGTTGTATAAAAAAAATAAAAAGATAAAAAAAAGTCTCCAAAAAACCAGTCTCTAAATGAAAACTTCACTCTCTCTCACCCGCACGGTGTCAGTTTGGCTCACTGTGCATCACCCTTTTTTGTGAAAATTTGGTAAACTTCACTCGTATTTGAGTTGAAAATATCCGTCTTTCACTCTTTACAAGAGTTGTCCGCCATATGTCTCTTTCGCCGAAAACAACTTTCTTCGATGTAGCATTAAGACAACTTGTTTTGAGAGAGAGAGAGAGAGAGAGAGAGAGAGAGAGAGAGAGAGAGAGATTACAAAAGTCATTTTGTATTTTTACACTAAGATACAGTTGCGTGTTTCTCGTCATTAAGCTGATTAACTTGAAAATTAATAGTAAAGTTATACCTTGTTCTGATGGAGAACAAACTCACTAGCACACGGCTTGCAGTAAACATACGGCTTGCTTATAAAGCTTTCAACGTATTACATTCTTTAGTTAAATTTCCATTTATTTTACAGTAATATACCAAGAAGCCTGAATGTCAAACAGTGGACACTACAAAGTATAATCGTTACCACTGTAACGCAATATATAAATGTTATATGTATAGAGCTCATGTTATCGAGTAACATATGAAAATGAAAATGCCATGAATGTTCAGTTCTTAATCATCACGGTATAACATGACATTATTTACGGTATTTTAAATCATATTAATGCACATTTTGATCCAAGATCGAGGCTTATTAACCAATAACTATCGTTTGACTTGCATTTTTTACTATAAAATTGCCACAAAATATACACACGAAAGCTATTTTTTTTTATCTAAATGTAAGATGCTTTGTTAGAATCGTAGGATATTCGATTCATTTATATATAAACAAGATTTTAATTGTTTTAAAATTCATATTAAAAGAAAAAGACAGTTGAAAGACATGGATGAACTTGTCTGATGACTTGAACAGAGTTTTAATGTGTCTGGAGTGTTTAGCAACAAAACATTAAGTATGTACGAGCTAGTGAATGATCTTCCAGCAGACTCTGGTACTGTTAGACGAGAATCGGTTTGGACTTGGACCAGATCCGGGTTTATAAGTTCTTAGATACGAACTGACGAAACATAATTAACAAACAATGAAGTGCATGAAATCGTGAAATCGTGAAATCGTAAATGTATCTAATTGATGTGATTTTTGCACATTAAAGTACTTGATCGATAAGATGAAAGTTCTATCCATTGAGAGATCAGATTATTTGGGTATTTACAGATCAAACTAGACGTCCAAACGTCTTCTCCTAAAATAAGTTTCATTTTTTTATCCTTACTTATGCTGACGGAGCTCTCCTTTTCAAGACGCAGCCTGTTTTCTGTTTTCGGCTAATAGCGTAACAGGAACAAAAAAAACAAGCTTGAAATGCTGGCATTTTGTATTATTAACAACAAATATTAGTTGTTTTTCGGACAGGTTGTTGCTAATTTTCCCGAATCCATTTCTAAGTGAAATATCAACTAACTCGTGATCTAGTACGGGCAAATCGATCTACCATGTCACTGTGTTTTGTGAACAAGGTGCCACATGTAAGGTGCCTGTGCGGGGATTCGAACCGGGTTCTACGGAGATGAGAGGTGGGAGAAAGAAACTCATGGCCTGACCTAACTTGAGTGGCACAATAGCAAGCGATGGTCAATACGTCATTTGTAAAAAAAAATAAATAAATAAAAAAAAAATAAAAAAAGGCAATTCGAACTTTCAATCAGTATGCTCGGTTGGTCTTCGGTGAGTCATTTTTTATACGTATACAGCATATTAAAGTCACATGGAATTTATGCTGGTAAGATGTCTTTGCTAAGCAATGTTATTTATACTGACCACGTTTTGTACTTCAAATTTTGAAGATGTACGGCATTTTATTTTGGAGTGATTTGGCTGGGAAGGATATTTTACCAGGTGTCCAAACTTCTCCTGCTGAACTATATTTGACTCCATGTCTGTAGTTGCATCCGGAGCTACGAGGACGATGCTCTTTCCGTTTCCAGGGATTCACCCTTGAGAATCCAGGTCAACTTAAAGCACGACAGGAAGAAAAACAGCTTTGAATCGTTTGTATCATGTATTTGAAATATATAATGGTTTTACAAGCAGGTTCTTGTTCATTACTCTGTCCTCATTTCTACGTGAAATATCAACGAAAAGAAGTGGTGTACCAATATAGTTGAATTTTGACCACAATGGGTCTGTTAATCCATCTACTCGTGATCGTTTTGATCGTGAAGTCTCAAGCTGAACTACAAGATGCGTCCTCTGGAAATCAGAAAACGTTCCCCGCTGAGCAAGATACATGTAGTAAGGTAGACGAGTTGGAGGTTATAGTATCAATCAATCTAAAAAAGGTTAACACTGAACTAAGAGGCACAAAACATCAGGTGGAAGAGCTGAAAGAAACGGTTTCCTCTGAGCTAGAGGATACAAAACGTAAGATGGAAGAATTACAAGGAACAGTCTCTGGTAATCAAGAAATGGTCAACTCTGAGGTCCGGGGTATAAGACGACAGTTGGAAGAGTTGCAAGTCTCAGTATCTGGCATAGTGGATCTCCTTAAAGGTAAGTTTAACTTGTTCCCACTTCTTCCTGGTATACCATGATCACATGTAGGTCAACATCTCCTCTTCATTGAATACTTGTTTGTTCGATTTTAAAACAACTACTGGCGATTATTTGTTTTTCTTTATGAGAACAACACACCTTGGGAAACTAGTAAGAAGCCATTTGTTTCCACAATTATTTTGTCCTCCACGAGAGGACATCTGGACACCCTATCTCGTGATTTTCCCAACATTTGTTTATTGGTAATAAAAGTAAATGGTTTTGATTTCATAAACCATATTGATATATAAGTCCTATTTCTCGACTTGATGTAAAGATGCCTCTCCGACAGGCAAGCCGTGCAAGTGAGTCGACTGAGACAAACGAGTTAGTCAAAATCAAAACCACAGAAGCCGGTAAACTTATTGAGGCTTTATAAAATGTGACTACTTGTGTTTGGTAGCTTAAAGAGAAAACTGGTTAACTTGGATTCTGAGGTCTCAGGTTCAAATCTCACTCTTCATTGATTTAAAGATACCTCTCCCACGGACGATGCGACTGAGAGAGACGGGCTAGTCACAACGAAAGAAACTGGTAAGTGCACAGGTTGGTGACTGGTTATTTTGGATTCAAATCCGTTATTACGGATTCGAAATCCATTTTTACGAATTGCAAATCCGTAACAATGGATTCACAATCCGTTATTACGGATTCGCAATCCGTAATAACAGATTCACAATCCGTTATTACGGATTTGCAATCAGTTGAGTTCCGATGCATTATTGTATAAACAAGCCCCTTTTCAGCGCTCTTCTGACGTGTTGAGGTAAACCAAAACACTAACAAATTAGTTTTAAAAACCTTGAATTACTACATAAAAGCAGGGGCACAGACATCAGATGGGGGGGCATGTGCCCCCCCCCCATATTTACGCCACTGAATGCCACGGATATGTACAGAAATCAAGCGTATTAATGTTAATATTGAGGGTTCTATATGATAACTTGCGTTGATACTAGCGAACAACACTTTTTAGCGAGCAGGCGAGCTCCTCAGCGAAACTGAGGTCTAGATTAGTTTCGGCGGAAAAATCACACCGACACTGTTTCCTTGAAGATTAAGGAATATGACCTTCCAAATGGATAAAAAACACCAACAAATCTATCCCGATAGCTACAAAGTGTTTCACCTTAATCCTCCCAAAGTTAGTTGGAAAAATAAGAACTGTATACCCAACAACATGTGGCATTTAACACTTGGTCTACATGGGTCTATGATAATATGTGACTAAAAGGAAATAATTGCTACATTAAAACCAAATTATATGGCCAACAACTAACAGCCAGACAACCATAATCAGCTGCTCGAAATACATTTGATGTATTCTTGCAATGTCCAATGGTAGAAAGAAACAAATATAAATTATATCTTATAATCTTTGAGAAACTTGCATGATGAATACCTTTCAGTCCCAGACGAAGACTCTGATCCAATCAAGGTCCAGTTGGGGTGTGTTCTGAGCTGTAATCGAGTCAGTCTTGCTTCATCCTGTCTACGACGCCATTCTGTTGTGGGCAGCTATTTGCATAGTTGAGGCCGGTCCCAAAACTTGTTACTGTTTAAGATGAAGCCAACGCAGAGTCAAGTACAGCCTTGTTCCTTCTGGTATCTGTTTTATTTATCCACTCGTCTTAGTCCGGACAAAGTAAAACACCCTATGTAGAAATACATAGTACAATGTATACAGTACATCATTACATCCTCTAAACGTTTGTTCATACGTCGGTACAATGATAATACATATTATGGAATAAACGTGCTATGCGTACACAAAAAACAACTACATTTACATGTACATGTGACTGCATAGTGTGCAACGGTGTGTAGTCGCCAAACGACAAACCTCGTCAACTATACCCATACGAAAATCTCGCAAATTACTCTTTATAAAATCACAAATACACAACAAAATCAACACTTACCCAATCCTGGGTAAAAACAGAGCAGTATCCACCGTAGGTGTAATCTTAAATCTCCTGACAAATACAAACTTTGAAGTGATTTTTATAGATTGTCACGGACAATGAACCACGATCGCCCATCGCAAGAGGAAAAAGGACCAGCCAAAAGCATGGCGACCACTCACCCATTTAATATTGATACGCTTTAAATAATCATAAATTCCCTAATATACATGTGAGTGGGCTTATCTTCCAAGAAAGGTTCAAATAAGGAAAGATTGTATTTAAGAATACTTTTGTACAACAATGAGCAGGAAATTATACGAATGTGATTAACTTTTAGGATTGTTTGCTATGTGGAAGGATATACTGAAAACCGTCTCGGGGCAGGATGCACAAAGGTCACAGAAAGAAAGTAGTACATTTTATGTTGAGGATATGCAAATTAGGTACGTCACATAGTAACCAGCGCGTACATGTAAAACATTGCACATAGGAATGGTTATAAAGCTGATTCCCTACATAAGTATGACATAGTTTTTGGTGTTAAGTGTATGTCTGATGCACAGTTGTAGTCAAGACCTGCCAGTCCGAGACCAGCCCTTCCAAGACCGAGACTTTTGCAGGCCAAGACCCGAGACCCCAAGAAATGGTATTATGATGGTTCATGTGCATTATTGAACTGACAGACTTCCACTGCATTATGACGGGGGGGGGGGGGGAAACAACGTATAAACTATTTATGAATTAGTTACGGGAATAAAAAGCTTTTTTTTAATTTCCTCTACTTGTATAGTTATCTTTCCAAAGGATTGTTCGGAGATTCTTGCGAGGGGTGTGTCGATGAGTGGCGTTTACACGGTTCAACCTCCAGACTCTGGTGAGGCTTTCCAGGTGTATTGTGATATGGAGACTGACGGTGGCGGATGGACGGTAAGATGAAAATTTTAGTGTGTTTGTGAAATAAGTTTTTTGATCAATTAGAAAGAAAAGGATTTTAAAAAACATATTTTCATTTGACAGGTATTCCAGCGGCGCCAGGACGGTAGTGTTGATTTCTATCGGGACTTTGCCAACTACAGCCGGGGCTTTGGGGATCTAGAGGGAGAGTTTTGGCTCGGTAACGACAACTTGCACCGTCTGACCACTCAGGGCGAGTACGAACTCCGCGTGGATCTCTCAGACTTCGTAGACGAATCCAGGTATGCCGTCTATGACTCGTTCGGCATCGCCGATGTGAGTGACAACTACAGGCTGGCTTTAGGAAGTTACTCAGGAACCGCAGGTAACAAATCAATGTCATTGCCACAAATGTATGGATGAAAGGAACATGCATTTTCAATGTGTCGAAAGTCACCCTTTTAGTGATTTCGGCTGATAGAATTAATTTACACATACATAAAATAACATATCGAAAGCAATGACAATTGTTTAATGTCCTTAACAAATGGCACGCATTGAACATTATTTCATAAAACACATTTTTCGAAAATTTTAAAATTATTTGATGCTTATTTGTTGGGCTTAAAACAAACTTTGTACGCACACTCGAGTGATTGATATTGCAAAGAAAAACAAGTCAAATCAGTCAATGTTTCAAAAAAATTATTGGGTTGGTTTTTTTTAGTTGAAAGTTTAACGAAATGTTGCATTTTGACCTCCATCAAAATTGAAACATGTTTTTCCCTGACGTCAAAGAAGCATCCTTGTTTGTTTCAGGTGACTCGATGAGCCTTCATAATAACTTTCAGTTCTCTACTAAAGACCGTAACAACGATGGGAGCACATCCAGGAACTGTGCTGAGGATGCTCACGGCGCCTGGTGGTACCGTAATTGTGGCTACTCTAATCTTAACGGGGAGTATCTCCGTGGGACCACGACTGAAGCATTTCGGGGAATTAAGTGGTATCACTGGAAGGGGCATTATTACTCACTCAAAACCTCAGAGTTGAAAATTAGAGCAACCCCACAGTAACCACATCCTGCCACTCACTATGCAGTGCTTGGGTGGACTGATTTTAATGTCGGTTCCATTGCTGATTTTATGCGTATACATTACAGCCGTGTACAATCAATCATTATTTTGATCGTCGATCGTTTACACAAAACCAGGATCACCAAATTTGACATGGGTGTAAATTCCAGGGGGTGGGATGGGGATATATCCACTTTTGTCTAGGGGGATTGTCTGTAGGATCATCCCCCCAGATTTGTGTCCTTAAAATAAAGTAAAATGTAGTTTTACTGAAAAAGCACCCGATAGCTTACCAAATGAATACAACATTTCTAAAATTTCTTAGACCTTATCTGTAATTATTTGAACTAACTACGTAGAACATTAAGACCATTGTTAAGAACATTGCTGTAAAATCAATTACCACAAAATAGTATAGACAAGCGTCTGTTCTCATTGTTTTCTAGTTATTTGTTAATGCAAAATGCTTTGTTAGAATTGTAGAGTAGTCGATATGTGTCATCAAGATTCTGATTGTTTAAGAATTAAAATTTAAACAAAAAGACAATTGAAATACATGGATGAACTAGTCTGATGACTTGAACATAGTTACAATGTGATTGGAGTGTTTAGCAACAAAACAAAAAGAGCTGGCATGTGAACGATCTTCCTGCCTTGTACTTTCAGACCATAATTTGACGTGTTTTCCCGTGTCCGTTAATATAAACACCTAATGTACAAACAAAACTAAAACGACAGTCACTACTTATTGGATGACATGTAGGCCTAATCAATATACAAAACCAGAAATCATATACAGATATGGTATGGAATAATTAACGGTCCACATTCCAAGTGAAACATGTTTATACATTCAAATTAGTACCATTCAAATACAATTTTATTAAACTCCGTTTCATTATTGTTCAATTTCTTTATTATGACCGCAGCATATGCTAATCGTGCTTGCACTAAGCAAGAAAACGGGTAAAAAGCATCACCCCTTTAATACCACTGATGTTAGTCTAGAAGATGGAACAGGCTGTAGTTATGGAAAAAAGCTACTTTACAGTTTACGAATTTGCATTAATTTGGTATGTGTAATGTCGAATAGGCATTTCACAGGGAAGTTGATGACCCCGAAGCCTCTTGGATTTATCCTGGATTGTTCCATATTTCACGGGGGCTACAGTAAGCCCCCCCCCCCCCCCGCCATGATAGAGTTTAAAGTGTTCTTTTGGCTTACGAATTACACAAACACATATTATTTCTTTGCCAAGTATACATCAAACTGAGCTATTAGTACCATCAGGCGAGTTTTGTTTCTCAACCTTGATAACTATGATGGAGTGACGTGTTCCTAATTTGAAAATGATTGGAGGCGAAGAGCTTCGACGATAAGGTCGAGCAGATAAACATTAAGTACTGAAAATAAACTTACAAAATGACTTTTCCCAGTGGAACGTCGATCGTAATTTGAAAATAAATAAAACTGGAGAGATAGACGACCAGAGACAGAAGGTAAGTAAAACCAATAACATATTTCATCACCAAGCAACGGCTCGGTGTTTACCAAACATCTATTCTGTCATAATTCGTCTTACTGCTGGACTGAGCAGACGACTTTGTGGTGAGCTCTGATCAGACACCAGACGAAGCTTTCTGATCCTTACATACAAAAATGATTGAATTTTATTTAGTTTAGAAGATTTCAAACTCGCGGAAATCATACTCAAGTAATCGAACAACTTTCACTGTTATATTATTATTACAGTTTAAAATTAAGATGAAGGTAGTTGGATTTTGCGAGAGGATGATTCTAATGGTCGGCATCTTACGGGTTCTCCAAGCAGCCTGTCCTCTCGGCTCGTTAGCTTGGCAAGACTCCTGCTACATCTTACTGCCTGAGAAGATGAATTGGACCGATGCTTCGAAAGCTTGTGACCGACCTGGGGTCAGTCTATTTGTCCCAGATTCAGCGAAAGAACTTGACGTTGTTTGGGAGAAAATGAAAATATGGATGAGAGAATTTGGAGCCAGCAAAGACAATGCTCTGAATTTGTGGATTGACTGTATCAGAGTTGATACAGAACGGTTCAAGTGCTCAGGTGATGGAGGGGTTACGGCTTTTAGAAATTGGGCGGAGGGTCAACCAGATAATCGCCGCGACGGGGATGACTGTGTCAGAATCGCTGAAATGAATGACGGTAAATGGAGAGACGTTCGTTGTTACAGGAAATTCTTCGTGGCCTGTGAGATGCGGGTCTCTCATCCCATGCACTGCATGACAGCTGATGCTGACGGTCGCTTTGAACTATACTCTGATCAACCATGTGATAAACAACTTGATGGTTAAGGAGGTCGTTTGTCGTGGTCAGGCGTGCTGGGCGGAGCTTCAAAGTCACTCCTTCAATCTCCGGAAGCAAGCTGATAACAAGAAGATCTGTCAGCTCAACTATGCCAGTCCCACGGAGGCTGACGTCACTGATGTCAAGTACGAGGAAAACTGTTACTTCTATGAGCCGTAAGATGTTCGGATCATCGCAACGCATTACGTGTTGAATTACTGTTTCAATCCTGACTCAAGGCGTAAATCGTGACGATGAATACTAATGAAAACTCATTTATAATTTCTTAACATCTTTGAAATATAGACTTCAGAATTTGTTGATCGTTCTTATGACATAGAACTTCTACTCTTTGAACTTTTGAGACAGAGCTTTCTTTTGTTGTTTTCTTCTTGTCTTCTAGATGGATTTAAATTTGTAGACAATGAAGAGTTATCCGGTTTGTAGGGAACACTCTTGGGAACTCTGAGATGTTCAGATCATCGCGGCGCATCACGCCTTGAAACTTTTGTCAATTTAAGGGCAAAATGCTCAATAGTCACACGTTTTCAATTCGTCAATTCTAGACAGTTTAATGATTCACTAGGTTTTTAAAAGACATAAAAAATATCTTTTAAATACACTTTTAACATTTCTGTACTTTCCAGCTTGTGGTTTGGTAGGAAGCACTTGTTTGGTGTGTGGATGCTAATTTTAAAAACAGACAAAACTGTGTGAACTACGTTAAAACAACTGCGCATTTTCCTTGCCTCGTGGAACTATTTGCATTTTCTTATGGGGTTCAAGATCCCCAGTCAATGTCCCCAGTCTTACAGGACTTAAACAAATAATAAATAATTCTGATACTGCAAGATTGCTATCGCATGCTGAGTTGAAGCCAAAGAGGCTTCAAAACAAAACCTATACGATAGGAATGTTGTAGTATTAGAATAAAACCATTTTGGAACAAGGGTAAATTAAAACATTTTCAAGGGATCATTGATAACGAACCAAAATGATTTAAAACTCCGCCCCCTGTTATCATCACCAAAGTATGACGATTTTTATCTGTTTAACTGACTCATAAATGGTGTGATTTTTGTTCTAATAATTTTGTGGCAGAAGTGTTGAAGTTATTATTCAAATGTCTGAAAATTTCTGTCCTTACTAATTTGTTATTTTAGACCCATATACTCGCTCGCCTTTCTAATTATTGGATTTAATTTTGAATTTTACACGAGCTTTTTAGCAACACTTACCGCACATTAGTGTAACAAAATTCATGTTTAGATTTCTGAATAAAAACCGGGAACTTACTTCTTCTTTTTTTTGAGTCTGTTGTTGGGTGAATGTATGCTATTTTTGTTATTACCCGGGTTAATTTCAGCTTATAAAAGAGTTATTTTAAGTTAATTAATAACAACTGCCCAAATATTACAATTTAAACGAAGCTTGGTTTGGGGGAACCGTCGGACAAAACATGTCCAGCTAATATCATGTCAATATTTGAGAGTGTTCTTTCGGGTTACAAATTGAATTTCTTCGCCATGTATGTATCAGTCAGAACCCAGATGCTGAGCCAACGACAGCATAACATTATGAGTTTTGTTTCCCCACCGTGAGTATCATGATGGAGTGACGTGTTCCTAATTTGAAAATGATTAAAGGCGAAGAGCTTCGACAATAATTCATAAAAATGAGAGGAAATAATAACCTGCCCCATTTAAATTGCTATATTTTCATCGCCGAGCAATGAAAACATAATTAACCACTCTCCAAGAGAGGGCGGAGTTCGAAGACAAAAACAAGTCAAAGCTAGCCTTTCTGATCGTTTTATTTTCGATGTTAATATACATCTAAAATTATGATAACAATAAAAAATAATAATAACTCTTTTTACAGCGCCAAGATCCACCTACAAAGACGCTCAATTCAGTTCCTAATATTCAAACTAAAATTCTAATGATATTAAACTATCTTATTATTTAGTATGAATAATAAATAAATATATTATAATAACAATGGATACATCACAAAAATACGCACTCAAAAACGCTCAAAGCAATTCCTAATAATAAAGCTCAGATCCTAGCAACAAGGTCATTATCTAATTTGAATTTTAAATAACTGTATTAACTTCAAGTGAGCAGGTAAACATTTTTTAATAACAATTATGAAAACGCGCCGAAAAAAAAAGAATAGAAAAAAAAACCTTGGTCCTAAATTGAAAATAATAATAGTGGAAAGTTATTGCGACCAGTGCACGGAAGGTAAGTGAAGTAAAGAACCCCTTTTCCATCACCAAGCAACAGCTCGGTGTTTACCAAACATCTATTTTGCCACAATTCGTCTTACTGCTGGACTGAACAGACGACTTGGTGGCGAGCTCTGATCAGACACCAGACAAAGCTTTCTCATTCTCATACAGGCAATATTTATTTTGCCAGAGTTCTGGCAGGAGTTGAAACTCGTAGACACAAAACTCAAGAGACTCATAATCAACTTTCACTGTTTAAGTTAAGATGAAGGCAGTTGGTTTTTGCGAGAGGATGATTCTGATGGTCGGCATCTTACGGGTTCTCCAAGCAGCCTGTCCTCCCGGCTGGTTAGCTTGGCAAGACTCCTGCTACATCTTACTGCCTGAGAAGATGAATTGGGCTGATGCTTCGAAAGCTTGTGACCGACCTGGGGTCAGTCTATTTGTCCCAAATTCAGAGTACGAACATGACGCTGTTTGGGAGAAAATGAAAATATGGATGAGAGAATCTGGAGCCAGTAGCGTCGGAGATATCAAATTATGGATTGACTGTGTCAGAGTCGATAAAGAGCGGTTCAAGTGCTCAGGTGATGGATGGGTTACGGCCTTTAGAAATTGGGCAGCGGGTGAACCAAGTAATCAATCCGGAGAGGACTGTGTCATAATGGCTGGAAAAGGTTACGGTAGATGGAGAGACAAAAAATGTGCTTATCGTTGTTTTGTCGCCTGTGAGATGAGGGTCTCTCGTCCCATGTACTGCTTGACAGCTGATGCTGATGGTCGCTTCAAACTATAGTGTCTGATCAACCATGCGATCAAGAACAAGACTGTTAAGGAGTCCATTTGGGTGGTCAGGCTTGATGGGCGGAGCCTCAACGTCACTCATTCAATCTCTGGAAGCAAGCTGTGAACCAGGAAATCTGTCAGCTCAACTACACCAGTCGCATAGAGGCTGACGTCACTGATATCAAGTACGAGGTGAACTGTTACTTCTTTGAGCCGTAAGATGTTCAGATCATCACGACGCATCACGTCTTGAAACCGTCTGTTTCAGTTTTGACTCAAGGCGTACATGAAGTCGCGATCAGTGCTAAATGATAGTTTTTAATTCGTAATTTCTAGATATCATATAATTCGAGTAAAAGACTTAATATATATATCTGCATTTATATATCTTCAAAATAAAGACTTAATGATTTGTGTTCTTATGATGTAGAAGTTCTGCCATTTGGAATATTGAGGAAAGATTTTTGTGTTTTTAATGGCTTCTACATCGATGTAGGTTTTCAGATAACATGAGTTTTTTATAGTTAGGTAACACTTGTTTGGTGTGAGGCTGATAAAACAACGAATGGAACTGTTTGTACTTTCTTATCAAATTGAAGATCACCAGTTTTACAAACAAAACAAACAACATATAATAGACCGAATACGCGACCCACGTCACGTGACCTGTAGTGGGTATTAAACGTAAATAAACACGACGTCCTCCATAGGAAAGTGCAGTCAAGTACATGGTGATTGATGCCTTTGTTTATTCGATCGAGGCTTTTCTTTCTCGAAATCTGTGAAAATTTTCCAGAGTTTGTACCAAAGCGCTGGTGACATGCTGATATATGTGCTTCATACTTTAAATTATTTTTTAACTTACATTCGTAATCGTACCGTACGAAAGATCAGTTGATCGTATTCTCACCTAGACACACTGTTTACGTCGCCATGTTTGTTGTAGTGTTTCACGACTTGCGACCTACGACCTGCTAAATGCTGATTTCGGATTGGACAATTCACACCACATGACACGAATGGCTCGCTGGCGAACGGTTTTTTTAACCGACTAAAATTAACAAAATAGTGCGCTCGTTCGAGTTGAAGTGAGACAAACACTGCAGGAGGAAATGTGGAGAACTTTTCGGATCATTACTCTCTGGTAATTTATGAAGCTTAAACTGTTCAGTCTCGCTATTGCCGGAGCGAAACGAAAGAATTTGAGGGTTCAGCTGAGGGTCTATGAATCAAAGCACTGTTTTGGGGGCGCTCAAAGTTTGTGAGAACGAGGGTCATTAATCTTAGGGATTGCTGAAAGGGGTCCCGTAATTGTATCCTTGGATTTATTGCTTTTCAAAGGTAGATTTTTGGTTAAGGAATGGTACGCCATGAGCACTGTTTAGGAATTAGCACTCTTGTACGGGTGATTTTATTTGTGACGGGCGTAGCTCGAGTGGCTCATGGACAACCCACGTCAAAATAAAATGAAAACTCAAGCTTAGACGTCACAACACATTATTGTGTCTTTATTTAATACAATGTTTCGTTGTTTTCACTGCTCAAGTGGTAACCCAATTGGATGAACGTTTTACTGGTTGGTTGCGAGGTGTTTTTATTGAAAAGAAGAGTATGGGAATGAAATCACAGTTCCAAAAACAAAAAGATGCATTATCCCTTTAAATGGATAATGGAGAAAGAAGCTTGACAAGTATTTCTCAGATGTAGCAGGGAGAGAGGAATGTGGTTACTATTTTATGTTCAATTCACCCTGGTGTAGATTTGGGCATTTACGTCCATGTACTAGTCTGCATAAAACATCCGTTGAAGGATAGAAAACAAGCTTTGTGTGGCGGTTGCAGTTTCTATGTCTTACAAAATGTCCTTGTCTCAGAAGGCTCAATTATTGACTACAGTAATGTTCACTCTGTCAATTCATTTTGTTCAATAAAGCTGCCCTCTTGGTTTATTCCGACTTGTTACTTCTCACAGATTTACGGAGTTCGAAGGCTGAATACACTTTAGTGCACTAGCCAGTTCACTATTTTATTGTGTCGCTGAATTCACTAGGTTCACTGAGTTCACTGTGTTCAGAGAGTTCACAAAATTCACAGAATTCACGTAAAAAATCTGTCCTCAGGTCATCGGATGAAAGTATGGTTCATGTAAAACTGGCAAAGAACCACTCATGACGGAGACATCGAGAGACCCCAAAAATGTCATTCTATCGTAAAGATGAAGATTCTACTGTAAAGATGAAGAGCGCCATCAATAGACCAAAATTATTCTCAATCATCAGCAGTAAACACTTTGGTTGAGGTAGACTGGTTCCCGGTCCCTACATTGTTTTTGGTCTGCGGGTTGCGGGTTGCGGGTAACGAAAGTTAGCATATACCTGGCAAATTTCTGCCAGGTATATGCTAATTAGATTTAGCGTATAGGTCTACGTAATTCCATAATGCAAATCGGCCTTTACACACAACAAGACGGACACAGAATCTCCCATCGTGCAGACTAACGTTAGTTTAGATGTTCTTCTGAAGTTAGTTTGAATTTTATGTTAAAGGTTGGTTCACTATGTGAAGGGTTACGATACGCACATGTGCTAGTGTCAAACAACAACATGCACACTTCACAAACGTCATTTTTAAAACGAAAATTATTCCTGCGCCCGCGCAATCGAGGGCCAATCGAAAGCGCCATATCGGTAGTAACTACCGGTCCCTATATACAGTCAGAAGAGAACGATGTAGGGACTGGGAACCAGTCTATGGTTGAGGTGGGTTTTGGTTCAGTGCTTAACAATGTAACAAAAGGTGTTAGGAGGAAAATGCAGTGCAAGTTGTGAAGAAAATAATGTGCATTTATTCACCGTTGAAATCCATTTGTGCTATAGTGCCTGTGAAGTTCAAGTGTAAGCTACCTTGTCTGAAAGCACGAGACTGCCTTCAAAGTAACATCATTGGTTATTAGTTCGCTTTAAAATGGAACCAGTATTTACAAGATTTACTCTGTTGGTCTTCGTAGCAGCGTTTGCTAGTCGAACAGATTCCCAAACCGATCATGGCATCGGCCCTCTTGACAATGAACGATGCGTGTGCCAGCCACACGTCACCATCAACCCGCCGGTTTGCAGACGCTCTGTTCCCGTGAACTCCTGGACCGGTTGCAACTCGACAACTATTGAAGACATCGTTTCTTCGGAACAAGAAGACACAAGGGGTCAAATAGAAATGGTCTCCTCTAAGTTGGAAGAACTACAAGTGACAGTCTCTGGCAATCAAGAAATGGTCTCGACTGCACTTGAAGACACAAGTCATAAGGTTGAAAATCTTCAAGTCAAAGTAGATGACATAAAACAACAGCTAATACAGCTCCAAATGTCAGTGTCTACTATAGTTAATCTCATAAAGGGTAAGTGAACAATTAGACTAAATTTGTTTTTTTCCTTGTTTATTTTGTTTGTTTATTTGTTGTTTTTTGTTTGTAAATTATTCTACAGCTAGCAGTACCCTTCCGAAAGATTGTTCCGGGATACTTCTGAAGGGTGTGACGGCGAGTGGCGTGTACACGGTTCAACCTCTAGACTCCGGTCAGGCTTTCCAGGTGTATTGTGATATGGAGACATACGGTGGCGGATGGACGGTAAGATAACGATTTGAAAGTATTTGTGAAATAAGTTCTTTGATCAATTTATAGAAAGACAAGGAATTTAAAACCATACCTTCATACGGTAGGTATTCCAGAGGCGCAAGGACGGCAGTGTGGATTTCTATTTGGACTTTGCCAGCTACAGCCGGGGCTTTGGGGATCTAGAGGGAGAGTTTTGGCTCGGTAACGACAACTTGCACCGTCTGACCGCTCAGGGCGAGTACGAACTCCGCGTGGATCTCTCAGATTTCGAAGACGAATCCAGGTATGCCGTCTATGACTCGTTCAGCATCGCCGATGTGAGTGACAACTACAGGCTGGCTTTGGGAACTTACTCAGGAACCGCAGGTACAAACAAATCAGTTATCATTGCCACAAATGTACTGAGGAAAGGAACATGTCTTTTTATTGTGTCGAAAGTCACCCTTTTAGTGATTTTGACTTATAGAATTTAATTTACTCATACAAAAAATAACAGATCCAAAGCAATGACAATTGTTTAATGCCCTTAACAAATGGCACGCATTGAACATTTATAAAACACGTTTTTCGATAAACTTAAAATTATTTGATGCTTATTTGTTGGGCTTAAAACAAACTTTGTACGCACACTCGAGTGATTGATATTGCAAAGAAAAACAAGTCAATTAAATCAGTCAATGCTTCAAAATAATTATTGGGTTGTTTTTTTTAGTTGAAAGTTTAACGAAATGTTGCATTTTGACCTTCATCCAAATTGAAGCATTTGTTTTCTCTATCGTCATGTTAATTTAATGAAATCATCCTTTTTTGTTTCAGGTGACTCAATGAGCTGGCATAATAACTATCAGTTCTCTACTAGAGACCGTAACAACGATGAGAGCACAACCTACAACTGTGCTGAGACTCGTCACGGCGCCTGGTGGTACCATAGTTGTGTCCACTCTAATCTTAACGGGGCGTATCTCCGTGCGAACACGACTGAACGTGATCGGGGAGTTGTTTGGAATCACTGGACGGGGGAATACTACTCACTTAAAACCTCAGAGATGAAAATAAGAGCCACTCCATAGTATTAGTAACCACATCATGCCACTCACTAAGCAGTGCTTGGGTAGACTGATTTTAATATCAGGTTTTTTTGTTTTTGTTTTTTTGCTGTTTTTATGTGACTACAACATTATGATATTGAATTTCACATGCTACCGGTAAGTAAACATTGAGTATAAAGCAAACATTGCTTATTATAAAAGAAGGAAAAGAAAACAATGAACATATTGCAGTAAATTGTAAGTGTATGCATTTGATTTACACAAGCATTAAACCTGTGCTTAGGCTGATAAACATTTAATGAACCAACTACGGTTTAGTGAACCAACTACGGTTTAGTGAACCAACTACGGTTTAGTGAACCAACTTTTAGGTTATAGCCAGTAATCTAAAAACTGTACCGGAAATTGTCGTATACAGGTTTTTATGTTATTCATTTATTTATTTTTATATATTTATTTATTTATTTTTTATTTTAAGTTTTTCGTTTTTTGTACAGACACGCTCATTCGCAGATTCGTAATTGGGCACTTGGGCGACCTTTACACACTCGCTTAAACACACTCCGGTTTGTGTTTTTAGGTAATCATAAAAGACATGATCATTGGGAAGCAATGGACAAGTCTAATTCAGAAAGATCACGATTCAAAATGTCAAACCAGTAGGCCTACAAATCCTGTGTATTTAGTCCCTTCCGAAATACATCCAAAGTCAAGAAAACGGCCCGTGTACCATCAATGATTATTTTGATCGTCGATCGTTTACATCAAAACAAGATCACGAAATTTGATCAATATTATTCACAGGATCTGCTTTAGACATCTGCTTCAGAATGGCGGGTGTCGTGGGTTTGAATCCCACCCGCGGAATATTCCCGGTGTGAAATTTTTGGCACTCCAAGGCCTTGTCAAACACAATACCAACCTCTACCCATTTATACCCCTTACACTGATGTGAGACAGGCACCCATTTATACCCCTGGGTGAAGAGACGCAGTTATAGTAAAGCAGCTTGCTCAAGGCCACAAATGTCGAGACCGGGATTTGAACCTACACCCCGATGACTTCAGCATCAGAACTTGAGTCCGGTGCACTTGACCGCTCGGCTATGGTGCGATGACCCGGAATCTGGGTCAATACTGACCCGAAACTGTGTCAAACCCGCTCAGAATCCGAGTTTAAATTCCATGTTAAACAAGTTTCCGGCTCAAGTTTCTTGAGCCATTAATGGGCCAAATCCCTTGGGACCCGGGAGTATTAAGTGTGTGAGATTGTAAAAAAAAAAAAAAAAAAAACACTATGTAAAAAGAACACTCTCTAAATGTAAAGGAGTGGAAATTTCACTCTCTCGCCCACACGGTGTCAGTTTTGTTCTTTTAAGAGTGAAGATCACTGTAGATCACCCTTTGTTGAGTGAAATTTGGGCAAACTTATACTCTTTATACACCCACATTCACTCTAAAAAGAGCTGTCCGCCACATGGCTCTTTGCAAATAGAATGTTTTCTTTTATACATTTAGACAGTGACTACACTCAACATTGATATTGCTGACTGTTACTGGTAACTCATTCTTTCGCCGTAAACAGCTTTCTTCAATGTAACATTAAGACAACTTTTTTTGAGAGAGAGGTTACACAAGTCACTTTGTACTTTTACACTAAGTTACAGTTGCGTATGTTTTGTCATTAAGCCTGAAAAACTTGAATATTAATTGTATTAAAGTTAGACCTTGTTCTGATGGAGAACAAACTCAGCATACGGCTTGCAGTAAACATCTCGCTGATAAAGCTTTCAGCGTATTATATTTTTTAGTTAAATTTCCATTTATTTTACAGTAATACCAAGAAGCCTGACTGTCAAACAGTGGACACTACAAAATAATATTGTTACCATTGTAATGCAATATATAAATGATATATGTATAGAGCTCGTGTTATCGAGTAACAAATGTAAATGAAAATGCCATGAATGTTCAGTTCTTAATCATCACGGTATAACATAACATTATTTACGGTATTTTAAATATATTAATGCACATTTTGACCTAAGATCGAGGCTTGATCATCGTTTTAAATACATTTTTTACCTTCAAATTGCCACAAAATACACACAAAAGCTAGTTTTCTTATTTTTAATCTAAATAAGATGCTTTGTTAGAATTGTAGAATAGTCGATTCCTTTTTATTTTATGTAATCAAGATTTTGATTGTTTAAAAATTCATATTAAAAGAAAAAGACAATTGAAAGACATGATGTTGGGTTTATAAGTTCTTAGATACGAATTGACGAAATATAATTAACAAATTATAGGAAGTGCATGAAATCGTGAAACCGTAAATTAATGCATTTAGTTGATGTGATTTTTGCACATTAAAGTACTTGATTGATAAGATAAAAGTTGTATCCATGGAGAGATCAGATTATTTGGGTATTTACAGGTTAAACTAGACGTCCAAACGTCGTCTCCTAAATTCAGTTTCATTTGTTTATCCTTACTTATGCAGACGGAGCTCTCCTTTTTCAAGACGCAGCCTGTTTTCTGTTTTCGGCTAATAGCGTCACAGGAAGAAAAACAAGCTTGAATTGCTGGCATTTTGTATTATTAACAACAAATATTAGTTGTTTTTCGGACAGGTCATTGCTAATTTTTCTGAATCCTTTTCTAAGTGAAATATCAACTAACTCGTGATCTAGTACGGGCAAATCGATCTACCATGTCACTGTGTTTTGTGAACAAGGTGCCACATGCAAGGTGCCAGTGCGGGATTCGAACCGGGTTCTACGGAGGTAAGAGGCGGGAGAAAGAAACCCATGGCCTGACCTAACCTGAGTGGCACATAAGCCTTAAAGATGGTCAATACGTCATTTGTTTAAAAAGAAGCAACTCGAAGTTTCAATCGGTATGCTCTGTTGGTCTTCGGCGAGTAATTTTTAATACTTATAAAGCGTATTAAACAGTAACATGGAATTTAAGCTGGTAACATGTCTCTGCTTAGCAAGATTATTTATACTGAGCAGGTTTTGTGCTTCAAATTTTAAAGATGTGTACGGCATTTTCTCTTGGAGTAACTTGGCTTGGAAGGATATTTTACCAGATGTCCAAACTTCTTCTGCTGAACTATAATATTTGACTCCATGTCTGTAGTTGCATCCGGAGCTACGAGGACGGTGCTCTTTCCGTTCCCAGGGATTCAACCTTGAGAATCCAGGTCAACTTAAAGTGTGACAGGAAGAAAAACAACCTTGGATAATTTGTATAATTTATTTGAAATATATAATGGTTTTACAACCAGGCTCTCGTTCACTACTCTATACTCATTTCTACGTGAAATATCAACGAAAAGAAGTGGTGTACCAATATAGTTGAATTTTGACCACAATGGGTCTGTTAATCCATCTACTCGTGATTGTTATGATCGTGGTGAAGTCTCAAGCTGATACATGTAGTAAGGTAGACGAGTTGAAGGTTATAGTATCAATCAATCTAAATAAGGTTAACACTGAACTAAGAGACACAAAACACCAGGTGGAAGAGCTGCAAGAAACGGTTTCCTCTGAGCTAGAGGATACAAGACGTGAGGTGAATGAGTTGCAGGTCGCAGTCTCTGGCAATCAAGAAACATTGTCCTCTGAGCTACGGGATACAATACGTAAGATGGAAGAATTACAAGGAACGGTCTCTGGCAATCAAGAAATGGTCACCTCCGAGGTCCGGGGTATAAGACGACAGTTGGAAGAGTTGCAAGTCTCAGTATCTGGTATAGTGGATCTCCTTAAAGGTAAGTATAATTTGTTTAAAGTTATTGTCCATAAGTTCCCACTACCTCTCCTCTTCATTGAAGACTAATGTTTGTTCGATTTTAAAATAATTACTGGTGATCAGGCGCGTACGCAGGATTTTTTCAAGGGGGGTGTGAAGTACAGGGTTCTATAGCCATGGTTGAAACTGCGAGCGCGAAGCGTGAAGCCTTTACGGCGTGGGGTCCGGGGCCCGCTTAAGGGCCCCGGGGAAATTTTGACCCCAAGATGCTATATGGTGCATTCTGAGGCATTTCTGAAGGCATGAAGTTGAACATTTTAACTGAATATCTCTAACTCTTCCCTGTGTTTTTGTGGAAAAAATCAGTTAAAAGCTGTGGCAGAGATTTAACAATAAAAGATCTCGAACCTCTTATTAAATTTTCTCAGATTTGATTTTTATTGCGTAAGCAGGGAGGAAGAAACAATAAAGGTACCAAAATATAAGTCTTAAACATAAAATAAATTTGTGTATATTCTAACGGTGGCACAATAGTCTGCAGTGCAGTTTAAACAAATTTTCCATTGAATATTATTATTATTATTATTATTAATTTTTTTTTTTTTTTTTTTTTGGGGGGGCACTTCTTCTGCAGATCGAATAGAATAATTAAATCTGTAATTATTAGGTCTTCGTGTATCGTTATAGCATGGGATTTGTCCCGTGGAAGCTATCTAAACTAACCCAAAAGAGTAACAAAACCTTTCATGAATTGTTTGTCAAATATTTTATTTTAATAAATTAAGGTCGATGATTATTATAAATAATGAGAGTTGAAGTCTCGCACATGCACGGTCACATCCTGACGGTGCAGGTGGCCGCTGGCCAAAACAATCCCGGTAGCAAAGCATATATATCACACTGTCAAACATGAACAGTAAACAAAAGAGGTAACCAATTACAAAAACAATTCGGGGCCTACAGCAACAAACGAAATGATAACGACAAGAAATTGATTGCAAATTATTTTGTTCATTACAAAAAATGGGGTCTCATTCCGTAGTGTGTCACGAAGCCTCCCGACGCTCTACGGCTTTTAGTGTTTTCAGAGCTTAGATTTCTGCACGTTGCCGAGAATATTAATTTGTTAATTCAAAGTTTGACTTCTCACACTACAAGGATGAAACTAAAATTTTCAGTCGGCAAATTAGTCGGCAAATCTCTAGGCTTGCCGAATGGATTTTTGTTCAGTCCGAGCCCTTACTCGGGTACGTTTGTGTTCAATTTGCCGACTGTGGCTCTAAATGCTTACTTAGGAAAAATATTTGGGGTGTCACCTCCACACCCCCAGTCGCTACGCCGTTGGGGACGAAAAACATTCAGAGAAACAAAAAGCATACCTGAAAGTTTTCACTCCCTCGTCAAAAAAAATAATTGCTCTGCAGGTCGTTCTCGTATGCCATGATACAGACAGAAAATGTATAACGGGCGCGTTCATGTCTGGAACAAAACTCGCAAATTTTCTGCATTGATTAGAAAACAAGCTTAGCCGGAAATAGGCCCAAATAGCATTGTGCGCGTGGTCCATCTTTGTATGCGCCGTCGACAGGGCAATATAAACACAAAAATCATTTCACCCATTACCATTCGAACGTTATCAGTTCTTTGAAGACAAATGTATGAAAAACCCGAAAACACTGACGTTTACTTTCCCCGAAATGCTGTATATTGTTACTTTTATTTAGCATATATCCATTTTATTTTTATATTTTTTTGGGGGGTGTCAAACAGTGGGGGGGGGGGGGGGCATTTGATATGCTATCCCCCACTCTAAAAAGTGGGGGGGACATGTCCCCCCCCCCCCCCTCCCCGTCCCCCACCAATCGACGCCCTTGCTTGTCTCGCCATCCCCAGTGGTGTAATTCCATTCCTGGATTAATTAAATACTGCATTCAGTCAGTGCACGAAAAAGGTTAATCTTATTACTTGGTGAATACAAACCTGCTACCGGACAATAGGAATAAAGCGGGTTTAGTAGAAAGGATGCTGCAATGCTGCAATCAACTACGGAGATGGAGATTTGGAGATTCGCGCCACCGGTGCGCGCCGCGCCACCTTCGTAATTCACACTGCTTTGTACTGCGGACGTGGTAGAGTTCACATTTTATGTCTTCAAACGTACTCCGCCGCGTTGCGATTTTGCTCACGCCACGTACATAATACGTGTAAGCGCGGAGTGGACAGGGGCGGAAGGGCCTATACGAACAATGTCGAAATCCCCCCGTTTCATACTTGTTATTTATTATGTGTTTTTTTTCTTTTTAATTTGTTTAGCGGTAATAAAAAAAAATCGCTTTCTCCTTTTCTGAACTTTGGTACTCTCTTTTCCATCCCCATTTTTACACGGCAAAGGGGGGTGTTTAACAGCCAAAACACCCCCTGCGTACGCGCCTGCTGGTGATTATTTGTTTTTCTTAATGAGAACAATACACCTTGAGGGAAACTATAGTTCTTAAGAAGTCATTTGTTTCCATAATTATTTTGTCCTCCACGAGAGGACATCTGGACATTGTCTCGTGATTTTCCCAACATTTGTTTATTGGTTATAAAAGAAAATGGTTTTGGTTTCATAAACCATATTGACAAGAAGTCCTCTTCCTTGATTTGATTTAAAGATACCTCTCCCATGGACGAAGCTCTTAGAAGTGATGCGGCTGAAGGAGGCGAGTTAGCCACAACGACAGAAGCCGGTAAGCGTATTGAGGATTTATAAAATGTAAATACATTGTGTTTAGCTTATAGAGAATACTGGTTAACGTCAATCCTGGGGTCGCAGGCTCATATCCCGCTCTTGATTTGATTTAAAGATACCTCTCCCATGGACGAGGCTCGTTCAAGTGATGCGATGGAGGGAGGCGGGTTGGTCAGAACGAACGAAACTGGAAAGCGTATTTTAAGATTTATAAAAATATGCGAATACTGGTGTCTGGTAGCTTGGGATGAAGAATACTGGTTAACGTCAATTCTGAGGTCGCAGGTTCATATCACATTCAGATCACGTTCTTATGAAACTTAATGAAAACAATATAAATCAGTTACTAGCTTTTGGTAATTATGTCTGACTTTTGGTAATAAGTCTGATGGGTGATGTAGTCGATACCTGCAAGCCTGAGACCAAGACCAGCCCTTCCGAGAGCGAGACTTTTGCAGGCCAAGGGGGTAGACCAAGACCCTAGACCGTAAAGAAGTTCTCGAGACGATCACGAGACCAAGACCAGGTCTCAAGACCTACAGCACTGATAATTCGCGTGTAATTTTGAACTGTTGGACTTTCACTGCACTATGAAGAGGCAGGGAAACAACGCAAAAATTACTTATGAATTGCATTTACGGAAATAAAAAGCTTTGTTATTTTACTTTTATAGTTACCTTTCCAAAAGATTGTTCGGAGATTCTTGCGGGGGGTGTGTCGATGAGTGGCGTGTACACGGTTCAACCTCTAGACTCCGGTGAGGCTTTCCAGGTGTATTGTGATATGGAGACAGACGGTGGTGGATGGACGGTAAGATAACGCGTTAATGAATGAATAAGAATACTCAGATCGAAGAATAAATTTGTAAATAGAAAAAAAAATTGAAGACAAGGAAACTAAAATCCACATGTTTGTTTGACAGGTATTCCAGCGGCGCCAGGATGGCAGTGTTGATTTCTATCTGGACTTTGCCAACTACAGCCGGGGCTTTGGGGATCTAGAGGGAGAGTTTTGGCTCGGTAACGACAACTTGCACCGTCTGACCGCTCAGGGCGAGTACACACTTCGCGTGGATCTCTCAGACTTCGAAGACGAATCCAGGTATGCCGTCTATGACTCGTTCAGCATCGCCGATGTGAGTGACAACTACAGGCTGACTTTGGGAAGTTACTCAGGAACCGCAGGTAACAAATCAATTATCATTGCCACAAATGTACTGAGGAAAGGAACATTTCAATTTGTAGAAAGTCGACCTTTCTACATGTTTTGGCTTATAAAGATTTAAATTACGCATGCAAAAAATATCTTATTCAAAACAATGACAATAGTTAGATGTCAATAAGATGACATGCATTGAACTGTTTCCGAAAAAAAACCTAACAATATTTAATGCTAATTTGTTGCGGGCTTAATATAAACAAAATATTCCAGTGATTGGTACTGCAAAAAGAATTTAAAATTAATCCGTAAATGCTTCAGAAAAATACCTTTTAATGATTTGTTTTTCCTCTCGGTCGTCTTGTTAAATGGAAGCATCCTTGTTTGTTTCAGGCAACTCGATGAGCTGGCATGATAACTCTCAGTTCTCTACTAGAGACCGTAACAACGATGAGGGCACAACCTTCAACTGCGCTGAGCATTCTCACGGCGCCTGGTGGTATAGTAATTGTGCCCACTCTAATCTTAACGGGGCGTATCTCCGCGGGACCACGACGAGGGAATATCAACGGGGGATTGTGTGGTTTTACTGGAGGGGAAGTAATTACTCACTCAAAACCTCAGAGATGAAAATAAGAATCACTCCATAATAACCACATCATGTTACTCACTAGTGCTTGGATGGACTGATTTTAATTTCAGTTTCAAACCTATATTTTAGATATTAACACGAAAAAACTTCTTATTTATTACGAACATTTTCGTTCAGCGTCTCGGCAACATTAACATTTTCTTTCTCCATAATTATAAAACTTGCTTCAATGTAGCATCAAGACAAAAAGTCACTTTATATTTGTCCACTAAGATAATAGTTGTTTGTGTGTTGTCATTAACCCTAAAAGACAGACTGCTAGGGTCGAAACGTAAGGCCATGAACAAGTTTTAAGGATGTTTTTAAATTGATTAATGGGGCTCAATCGAGTCAATACACATCAAGGAATAGGCCGTAATTTTGACAGGAAGAGGGCGCAATACTAATTCCATTTTGAAATACAAACTTTCCAAAGAATTTTTTTTTAAATAATTACGTTGTAAAACTGTCAATTGAAACAAAAACCTCAAAAGTTGTATATTAATTGCCTTATTTAGAACTCCAAACGCATCTGGTTTACCACACTATTTCTATGGTTTGACCCCCAATCTACCCCAAAGAGCGCCCTCTTGCAGTCAAAAATACGGCCTATTACACGCTATGGCTTTTCGGATTGCCGCGCTCTCAAAACTTCCCCAATTAGTATTGACAGTAAATTGTATGCGTTATTATGGTAGTGATCAAACTCATTACCATGTGGCTTGCAGTAAACATCTCGCTGATGAAGCTTTCAGCTTATCACATTATCCAAATGAATTGTCAATAATTTTACAGTAATACATCAAGAAACCTGATGTATGTAGGGCCCTAGTTACCATATTTTACGGACACTGCGACATATGAGAATTGCCATTGTAACGCAATGGGTAGATGAGTTACGCAAAGAGCTAGTGATGTCGAGTATTAATGTAAATGAAAATACCATGAATGTTCAGTTCTATACTAAAATTACTCTATTTTATAATAACTATTGCACATTTTGATCCAAGGTTGAGGGTTATTTAGCCAATAGTTATCTTTCACTTTCAACATTGCAGTAAAATTAATTCACACAAAATAATACACAAAAGCTTCTGTCGTCATTGTTTTCTTGTTATGTTTTGAATGCAAAATGCTTTGTTAGAATTGTAGAATAGTGGGCTTCTTTAAATATGTAATCAAGATTTTAAGAATTAAAATTTTTAAGAAAAAAAGGACAATTGGAAGACATGGATGAACTTATCTGATGACTTGAAAATGATAATGTGTCTGGAGTGTTTAACAACACCAACAATACTAGAAACACAATATAGGAAACTTGTGCCGTTTTGCACGGTAGCAGATGTAACGCCTTTTTACCTACCAACTGCGTGATTGCGCCCTTCCCCATGTGCTAATTGTGCTAGGATCATTGGCACAATTTATTGCCGAACACCAAAATTTGCGATCTGCCTTCACCTTTTTCAGTTGGTGGGATCGTTTGGCAGCGGCTGCGCTGTAGGGTGTGGGGAAAGGGGGGGACAAATGCCCCCAGTTATTCTTATTTTGTTTGCTTCCCCCAATTTGCACCCCCAGCTAGTTCCCGCCTCAATTTTTCGCCCATGCCCGAAATTGAGTTTAACTGCTTCTCAGCAGTACAAAATTACACAGAAATATCTTTGTTTGCCCCCCCCCCCTAAGTTTTTCCATTTAGTAGGCCCAGCTTTTCGCGCAAACGATCTTTGGTTTTACCTACCAAACGTCAGCGGGCGGCCCAATTTTGCGTTTCATGTTTCTGAATAGACTGTCCTATCTTGGGGTTTCTAGTATCTTTGACACTCCACCGACCGTTCTATCTGACAAATTGCTTCTGTATCGCTAAGACTCCCACATTAGTCCTATTGTCTCCACATTAGTCCTTACAGCCCCTATCCGACTATTACACACGGGGGTAACTCTACTTAACACGTCATGCGCTCTCCTGCGTTATTGCATTGGTGTGCACTTTCCAGTACGGCTGTCCAACATCGACTTGTATGCTCGCACATGCCTAGCACCTGCCACAACAACCCTGCTGAGAAGTCGTCTTCGTTTAAATTGGCCATCCTCTACGGAGACCTGAGGTGCCTCTCGCTGCCTTCTTAAATCCACGAAACCAACCATCTGAACCCCTTCGACAGGGTGGAAGCCTGCGTTTCACCTACATATCACATGTTATAGACGATCTCAACGCCATCGGCCTACAACACGATCAGGCTGTTCGTGCTGCCCAGGATCGGCCTAGATGACAACAACAAATTTCTAACATTGCAAAAACCCGTGGTCACAAAGTCTCGAGCCGAGTACGGCCCGAGTAGCGTCAACTATAACACATCATCTAACTTCCAACAACGACCACATAAGGTGAAGTGGTCGTCAGGCTAGGCCGAGCGAGCACGCCTTATGAGCATTCCAGACGGACTCGCTCAACGTGCTGGTTTGAGGTAAACTACACTGACCAATCAGTGCACGCGTTTTATGCTATGCCTATCTCTCACACTAGCCCCACGCAACCCTCATGCTACGCGCTAGCGCCCTCATCTGTCGCGTTCCATAACCTTTACAATCCATAAAACAAAGTAAGCACCCCGTCACGTGACAGTGCACTTATTTTCCAAATAGACTGGTGACCGTGACCTTCTTCCCAGAAATCTCCGGGGATTTGTTTGTATATGTGTCGTAAAGCATTAAACTCGAGGTAACTTTTTCATTAACAAGGAAATGTAAAAACGCCATATTGAGACTGCATAACGGAACGGTAAAACCCATGGCGAAATGTTTTAGAAATAACTGTTCGTCGTGTAGTTTGCTTCAAAGGGGCCGTACATTATGGGTTTTAGAAGTTCGGTAATGACTGCGGTGCATGTGGTAGTTTTGGCGTTCCACTTTAGTGCAGGTAATGAGCAATATTTTAAAATCATATTCTGTACTATTTTATTACTGAACGTGAAAGGTCATCTTCAGCCGACACCATTCTCATGTTCTGGTAGAACACATAAATTATTGTATAATTGGTTTGCGAAACACCATGTGATTATTTCTAATTTGCTATATATTTACAGTAGACTGTTCTTGTGAGAACTTGTCCTGTTATTATTCTACTACCTCGGAGTAGATTTCGGAATTCGGGGGATACAACTTAGTCATCTAGCCTGCCCATCGTCAGTCTGCTGATGATGACTAGAGCAGGCTATAGCCGAAACGTTGAGACTCAATAATAAACTCACTCCGCGGTAGTGAAGTTATCCGAGAAGTCCCCTCGATCCACTAAGCGAAATCAGTAGTCCCGGCCGATTTCCTACCTCCCCATGGTAGTACTTAATAAGCAGGACAGTTCTTTTCAGAACTAAGTTGTCTCCCGAATTCCGAAATGTACTCCGCGGTATATAGTAGAATAATAACAAAAACAATCTACTTTTTTATAGCAAAGTAGATATAATCACAGAGTGTTACCGCAAACCAAATCTACATTGAAACCTCACCATGCGATGCCTAAAAACCTATAACACAAATGTTTTATATACCATAAACTCCCTTTGTGATCACGTAATCATTGAAGTTATAGACAATCTACAGTATATAGCAAAGTAATCACATATTGTTACGGCAAACCAAAATATTCATTGTAACCCCACCATGCAACGCCTCAAAACCTAACATAGAAGTTGTTTTATATGCCATCAATTCCTTTTGTTGTCGTAATGATTAAAGTTATAGAAACAATGTTAGTTGAGACAGATTAGTTTCGATCTTGAAGCTTACCCCAGAGAAATATTCATGAAACCAAATAAATTATTGGAAACGTCAAGGAAATATCATATGCAAGACCAATTCCAAAGCGTTTGATATATGATTGACCACACCATCCTCATTGAGAAATTTATCCACATGGGAGTCCGCAGATCTATCGTCCCCTGGTTGTGTTAATTTTGTCAGCAACCGCGTACGTTATGATCAAGCACTCTCAGAGTGCGAAGTCCTCAGCGGTGCTCTCCCTCAAGGTACTCAACTCGGCCCCCATCAATTTTCATGAGGTCAGTAACGATGCCGCTCAAGACTTGGGTGAGAAAATCAAGTGCAGGAAATATGCTGATGACTTGAGCTGAAAATCGCTCGTTTCTCTAACCAATACGGGCTGCAAGTTAGTTCTTTTGTGAATTTAATGAATGGACTAACACCAACAAGCTCAGCCTGAATCCTTCCGAGTACCAAGCCATCCAAACATGTTTCAAAAGGCCCTCTCTGCATGCCAAGTTGACCGCATGCCCAGTTGAGCACTGAGGTAGCCTCTTTGGGCTTTGTACCTGATGCTAAGATACTCAGAGTCTGGCTTCAGATTGACCTCAGAGAGCCAATCAGAAATTGTATATGCTCCGTTTGCTAAGGAGGTTTTGATCTACTGATGACGATGAGCCCATATTCATTTATTTACAAACGTTGAGACCTGCAGTGAAATATGCTGATGTTGTTTGGGTTTCCTCTATTGTTGCTGCCCAGAAGTAAACTCATGGAGCAACTGCAAAAACGCGCTTGCAGATCTATTTTTGGGGGCAGCGCAAGATGCTCTTCAGATCTGCGGTCTAGAGTTTCTCGATGATGGCAGAGGGATGGTCATTGTCTCAGGTTCGCCGAAGAGCTTGCCAATTCTGACTCTCCTTTTACCAGACGGGATACTCCCACCCGCAACCTGCGTAATGCCCATTATTATTCTCACTTGCGTACCAGGACAACTCGGTTCAAAAACAGCCCAATACCATGTTATGTCATAACAAGCAGAGTATATCATTATGTGAGGAGTATTTTATAGTGTATATTAGTGTTTTTAATGCTCCGTTTGAGCCAGCCTAAACCATTCACGCAGTTTTGTGCAATTTTACCACATTTTGTTTGCTTGCTTTGCTTGCCATGCTTTTCGTCCAGCTTAACTTTTGTTTAATCTTTTCCATAATTTTGATGTCTTTCTTCAATTATAGTGTTTTTAATTGTTCATTGTAAAAAAAAATTGTAATTGCTTTATTGTCATGCAATTTGACCTTTAGGTCACAATGTGACAATATTAATAAACAAATCTCAAAAAACCAACGAGCCGCCATTACTTATTCCAATAGACCGATTGTGCGAACCACGTCACGTGACCTGTAGTGGGCACTAAATGTAAACACACACGACGTCCTTTATAGAAAAGTGTGGTACAGTACAATGATGATTGTTGCATTTGTTTATTCGATCCAGGCTTTTCTTTCTCGAAATCTGTGGAAAATATTCCAGAGTTTGTACCAGAGACCTTCGAGTGGCTGAATAAAACCAGTAAGGACAGTTCGGGAAGTTTTTGGAATTCTACAAGGAACGAACAGTACATGTACATGTCCATGATGTGGTAGTACTATGTTGTACGACGGAAAGTTTGGGCCAGACGCGCGCGATAACACACTTTCCAGCACAAGAATTTCACAGTTGTGAAGCTGAAATCATCAAAAGAAAAGGCTTTTCAAAACTATGTGATTTCTTTATCTATTTGAAATTCAGCAAGGCTGGGTATAAAAGCTCACTTTTCCAACGTTCTTTACTCCCCCGCCTTTTATTTTTTACAGTGATTTACATTACAAGCTAATAACAGGTGGGTTGCTACATCGTCGTTGGACGCCAGTAGTGCATAAAAACTCAAAATAAACCTCTTTTAAAAGAATACTTGTAGTTTACGAAATAGTAATGAGATTGAAATCAATGCCACAACATACAACTTTGATAAAAGAGCTTAGTAAGTGTGTTATTATTACCAAAAGCCGACTGTTGATGTGACTTTGTTAGTCACAGCATGTATTTGCACTGACTTAGTTTGCCATCATTTGTCTAAAACTCGACCATTGAATTTGGTGTTTACTGTTCACATGCCAGTTTGAATAGAGACATGCTTCAGTTCAAAAACTAAACGGCGCAATAGAATGTTGACGGAATTGAAGGACTGAATGGAGTCAACCTACAGGGAACGTCATTTTGAAAAGGCTTATGTTTATACGGTCATGTTACACCAGACGGGACAACAGACAGACAGCTAGTTCGAATAGTTAGACTAATCAGAAGATAGTTTTCTCATGAGGTTCTCAATGACTCTATAGTCACTGGTCGAATACTATTCCTGGGCTCATGTCGCGCCAGGCGTTCAACTTGTACGGCCTGATATTATAGGAACACAAAATGCATGTTTTTATTGTCTAAACTGCATGCCCCCAAGAAAGTTATGTGGAAATTAAAATGTGATTCTGGTTCTCCTTCTTGGAGATTGCCTGAAGCTGGTTCCCTGTAAGACTTGCCTGGTGTGACGTGGCCTTATTGTTAACTTTGCAGATTTTGTAAGCGCCCATTGTCGGGTATCAATGTGCATAAGGCCCGAAGTGTCATACCCTGAGAGTACTAGGGCGGTAGGGGATTGCTTGGAAGACACTACGGTCATCACAATCGCGTGTGCTGCTGGTTTCCAGCAAAATGGCGACACTTACTCGATGAAGTGTGATGGTGAAACCGGCGAGTGGATCCCGGATGGACATTGCAAATTAGGTCTGTTTGATTTAAACATTTTTTTTCCTGCATGCTGGTTTTTGATAAATCATTGATATTGAATCGATTTTGGCCTATCTTTCTCTGACCACCAGTCACAAGATTACTCGTTGCGGGTCTCAGTCTCCCCCTGGAACCAAGTTCCGGGTTTATTTTGACCCATAGCCTTTAGTCAAGGCGCTTATAATGTCACTTAACTACACACAGCACGCAGCACCGAAAAGCCCCAAAGAAGACCAGTATCACGGAGCCAAATGAGCCGTATTTTGGACAGCAAGAGTGCGCAATACTAATTCCATTTTGAAAGTACAAAAATACTTCAAAGCAGATTTCTTACCGATTACATTGTAAAACTGTAAATAAAAAACTCTCCAAAACTGTATATTAACTGCTTTATTAAACGTCCAATTGCATCTAATTTACCACACTATTGTTATGGGTTGACCCGAATCTAATCCCAAAAAGCGCCCTCTTGCAGTCAAAAATAAGTCCTACTCGCCACAACATGAGTGTTTTTCGTGCTGGATGTACTGGGTGCGCCATGCGCCTTGACTCAAGACTAGTTTGACCTAGTTTCAGTGTGATACTTGCCTACTGAACACGCTCATTTTTTTTAGGAAATACATATCGTTAACTTTGCTATTGGGCTTTAAAACAATCCATGAGGTAAGGTTACCCTGAAAAGACATCCAGTTGCAAATGTGCACATTTCGATTTTGCATTATTTATCATATATGTTTTTTTAAATATGCGCGCATGATATTTGTGTTGTCCCCTCTGGGCCACCATATAGAAATGTTAAGCCCACGTGTGTGTCATTTCCTGTTTGTTTGTCCTTTTTTGCAGAAGTGGTATCTATCACCTTAGGCTTAACGGCGTTTTTACTGATTGTATTATTTGGTGCTTTGTTGACCATAGCCTTCCGAATGAACAGCAGGTACAGTTGTCGTTTCTTTTTTATTTATTTATTTATTTTTATAATTTGTAGACTCAGAGACATTAAAAATAGCTTTGAAGGCAGTTCCGTGGGAACGTCCCAAAAGATATGCTGACAAGCCCTAGTCAGGGTTTTTATTTCTCTAACTGCAGTAGACGAGACTAACAGTATTTGATAGTCAGCAGACCATGTAGAAAGAGATTAGACCGATCCATTAAGCCCCGCCTAGTCACGTATTGGCCAGTCATAGCCTTGACAACGCCACTGAAAGTCCGACAAAATAATGTCCGACACGTTAAAAATCCATTAGAAAAGTAAACAAACCGCCGCCGAAAGCACTGAGTATACAGTGCTTATCACACATCGGTGTAAGGCAAATTGAAATTTATGTTCATTCCCCCGATGCAATATTAACATCTATCTAATTGTTGCGGTACCTGCCGCTAATAATACTGGATTCAAACTGGCCCCTCGTCAGCGGGCGTGCTCGGTGGTCTAGTGGTTAAGACATCTGCTCTAGTCATGCGGGAGTCGTGGGTTCGAATCCCACCCGAGTTGCCTGTTGTTTTTTTCCACAGGACTCGAAAGCACTGAGTATACAGTGCTTATCACACATCGGTGTAAGGCAAATTGAAATTTATATGTACTTACTTTTGTTTAGCTTAAATTTTTTTCGTATTGCTGGTGGTGCAAATCCCACAGCAGTGGTCCTTGTACAGTCGTGTAAACACAGTTTAACAGCGTTCATGTCTGCCTTATTCTTTGGACTCAATGCACTGCTCAAAAGGCCAAGAAACTAATACCGTTCACGAAAAACCAGTGTGTGTATCCGATACGTGTGGGTCGCAACCGAACCACCGCTGCGATCTTGGCAAGAAAGTCACGCCATGGGCTGTTGCTAGGCAGTTGCTAATGTAGGCGGGGCTTAATGATCGGTCTATTTCACAAGTCGAGACGGAAAGTAAAAAACCAAGAACAGGTTGCTCTGTGGCATGTTGTGGTGAATACTTTTCGATGAGACCAAAGTTTTGTAGATGAAACGATGATCTCTCTGTGACTGACAATGCGATCCTTAAAGGATAGGTAAACAAGAAGCACCAAATCCAACATTTAGAGCTTAGCTCAACATTGGTAAAGACGAGATTGGTAGAACACTTTCCTGTAAATATTTCTGCCTGAAGTGTTATCGCTTGTAAATCATAAATGAAATCAGAACCCAAATTAGTTTACGTCTCGGTGAGGCGAAAACCCTGCCTTTAGGAATGCGTACAAAAATACTGAATGCATTTTTACTGTTTAGACTTGCAAATGAAACAACGAAATGAGCTGATTTGTTTCACATGTTGGTTTTATTACAAATGTCTTGATTTGTGCAAAGAATGAAAGCATTTACAGTCAGTTTACCAATGTTGAGCTGGGGCTATAAGGGACAAATTATTATTAGCATTTCATTATTTTTCGTTATTATTGTTGTTAGTATCTTTCTGGTAATGAAACCAAGGGACCCTCAATAGCGACAGGCACATGTGACCCGTAGGCATGAAGATATCTGTGTAGAGAACATGGTGAAAAAATTGTCAGTTTTAGATGTGGGAGGAAAGCTCGGGGGAAGAGAAACTGACAGGTAAAGGGACTGAAAACCTGATCCACTTGCAAGGCTCCGGTCCGGGATTCGAACCGGGGTCTAGAGAGGTGAAAGGCAGGGAACAGGGCATTATACGCAAACCTAAATGCTCATGCGTTTTCATTTGGTTTAATTATTATTTTATGTACGTGTCAAAGAACAATGCAGGTTGCAAATCGAAAGCTCACCGAAACGCCCGATGGGCGAGTGACGCTCACCAATTTAACTGGACGGAGAGACCGGCATGTCATCCGAGCGTTTGATTGTGACGATCACTTACCCCCTCAACGGGCCCACGGGAACGGAGGTTTTTCCCACCACGACAATAACCGTGAAATGTAAGGGAGAAAACAAAAACAGTTTTATTTCTATCACTATATGGACTTTTGGTGACGCTAGCTGGCAGCAGACTTACCAGTAGTCTGGTTCTCAGACCAAAAAATCTCCAACTATTCTCTGTCGACTTTAGGGTCAGGTATCACCCAAATGTCACGTGACAAAACAGGAGGAATTCCTCCTTTTCCGAAAATATCCGAAATGCTCCGACTCGTTGTCGTCAACATTCGGACAGTGTCGTTGAAGGTCGGACATTTCTTTTGTTGATAAAAATTCAAAAATTTTGCAGACACATCCCATTATCGTTTTTCTTTTTCTTTTTTCCCCCAACCAATTCAACACTTCATTTGAATATGTTTGTAACATTCTTACACACTTTTTGAAAGTGAACAAGACCCATCATCATCCATTGACATCGTCCACCGTTGGTGACAAAGAATAAATATTTATGTATTGCTTCATAATCTGTGTTTAGCTTTGGATGATGCCTGACTTAAGATTTTTAATAAGAGTCGCCAGGGAATCTTGGTCAGGGAACCAGACGAACTTACCAGGTAAAACCATTGTTCTTTGGCAATGTGCGCATGCCCAGAACTACGGGAACAATGGAAATTTGCCTGGTAAGTCTGCAGCCACTGTGTGTTCCAAAGTCTCTCATTTCCATAGTTTTTGTATAGTTTATTGGGAGTGTTGTGGTGCCGCCCCCCCCCCCCCCCCACACACACACACACACACACACGCGCGTGCGCGCGCGCGTGCACACAAATTTGTTACATCAACAAATTAAAGATTAATTTAGTAAACAACGAAATAAATCATTGAAATAAATTATGTACAAATTCAGACCGCTGGTAAATGCTGCAGTATGTTGGAATAACAGATAAACACTTAAGTGATAATAACACTACACTTTTTTATGCACACATTTCCAAGGACTATAGATAAACCAAGTAAGTCTGCCGCCACTTAGCGTTCCCAAAAGTCTCCCAAATACCGGTTAAGAAATTTGAAAATATCTTGAAACCTGTTTTTCTGGCCAATTCCTATAATATTCTACTTCATTTTTTTTCTAATCACAGACCGGTGTATAAAAGTAAGTATAGACTCTCTATTTTGTAAACACTTTGCTGATTTGTAAGTTATTATCGACCTTTGACTTGAAATGTAAACGCATTTTTTCGACAATTTAGGACTCGCACACTGCAATGCAGTGTGGTACCAACTTTAACACAAAATTATGCTTCCATATGACTCAGCCGTTGTAAATCTACTGTAGGATGAAGGCCTCGGCATGATGTTGCTAAGTGTTTCCATTTCTAGATAGATGTTTACATTATAAAATATGTATCGGTGTTTTTTGCCCATACACTGATGTGTGTCAGGCACTGCATACTCAGTACTTTCCCGAGTCCTGCGTGCTACAGGGTTCGAATCCCACCCGAGGAATATGCCTGTGGGTTTTCTTCACAGGACCCAGGAAAGTACCGAGTATACAGTGCTTAACACACGTCGATGTAAGGTCCAAAAAACACGAACAATAGATCTTACCAATTTTACATTGCCTCTGTGCATTTGAAGCTCATCTGTCCATCTCGTACATTGGAGTCCCCTATTCCTTTTTTCCCTCATGTGGTGTCTAGTATACAAATATTGACTGCTTCGAGTGGCGTAGTAAAACTAGTCACTCGAGGTGATCCCAGGCTATCTTCCCGAGGCGGAGCCGAGGGAAGATAGGCGGCTCCGGGGATCACCGAGAGTGACTAGTTTTACTACGCCACGAGATAAAGCAGTCAATATTTGTTTTATAACACCTCAGTTTCATCCATTTTGTGGTAATATTCGTTAACCCTATCAGGACCGGGGGGGGCACAATGTGCCCCCCCTACCAAACTTTTTCCTGTAACTTTTAAACGCTACATTCGATCGCCACCAAATTTTCTGACTTTACTTGGAAATTATTTAGGGTCATTTTGTCAAAATACGATTGTTATTGGAGGGCAGTGGTTGCCATGGCAACCGTTCGTTTGAACCCATATTACTCGTTTTTTGTGATTTTTTGTGATTTTGGGGCATTTTTTAGCAAAATGTTATGTTTTTAAGTATTTTTAGTGGCCAACAGTGATACCGAAATGTCACATGATAGTTTGAGATGCATTGTGGGAATCCAAAATGGCCGCCATTTTGGCGGCCATCTTGGATTTTGTATTTTTAGCTGTTTTTTAGGGGTTCGAACTTTGCAAAATTTTGTATCTATGGAATATTTTCAACATTATAATTTTGAACTTTTGAGGTCCAGAAATACTATAGAGTTGTTAGTTAGGCCTCATAAATGCACACTCGGACCCTAAAAGGACTGTTTACATCGATTTTTAAGTGGAAAAATGTAAAAACGTGATTTTTTCCCAAAAATTACATAAAACAGCTTGTTTAGCGCCCTCAACGGTAACTCTGGTAAAGAAAAAGGTGTTTATGTTCTTGAGGATGTCAAGAAAGACAAATTTGCAAAGTTTTACAGAATTCTGGCAAAAAATATGGAAATTATGGGAAAAATACGATTTTTGACCAAAAATGGGCAAAAAAACTACAAAAACTACTTTTAATGCAATTTTTTTGAATTTTTTTTTGCACCATCATGTAGAACTCGGTGAAATACACATTTGTGGCAAGTTTCATAAAAATCGGCCCAAGACTTTGGAAAATACGGAGGGGGGGCACAATGAGCCCCCCCCCCCCCGGTCCCCGTAAGTCCAAAAAAAGCCCGGTCCTGATAGGGTTAAACAACTGTATAAAATCTGACAGGAAATCTTGACAAAAAGAAAGAGGGGGTACCACACTGCCTTCGTTCTCATATCGTATTTCAAATGCACGTATTATTTGATCGTTTCACCGGGTTCGAGGTTGTCGTTGGATAGTAGCGTGTAATAGTTCTTTTGGTCGGCGTGCAGTGTGATAGTAAAAAATACACAACACCACGTGACGCACGTTCGGCCAATCAACAGATAGAATCAAAGGAAGAGGTGTTATAATATGTTATGTGTAGTCAACCTATCGTCTGTGCTGACGGTAGATGTGCCCAGTCCATTTCCACTTATGCTTTTATTTGAATATTTCTATACAGGAGGGTAACTGTGGGTAACCCACCGTATAATCCGCAACATTCCGTTCAACAAGGTTCCAACGTCAGAGCACCAGCGCACAACTCCAGAAGAATTTCAGTTGATGTGCACCCCAACCCGCGCAGTACCCAAGAAATCGTGAACCACGAACGAACTACTAGCGTTGATATGTATGTGTAAATATCTCAATTTCTTCAGGGCTATTTTAAAACATTACATTTCGCTTTACTTGTTTTGTATCGCGTAAACTTGGTTCACATACGCCCTCACGCGGTCAAAATAATGCTGCGGACTGGTGTCTGGCTTTGGCTAGGTCTGTGTTCGCCATCTTTAAGAGCCATGCGGTTTCAGAGTCCAGAGTGCTTAAAGGCACTTGATAACACAAATTTCGTGTTTTGAAATCTAGATGATGTAATAATGTTCATTCCTAAGATTCCTGGATTTATAACTTGAGAACAATTATCAAGTTAAAAACTCCCGGGGTCAAAATTGACCCGGATTCTGGGTCCAAGGGGGCCTGAACCATTTCTGGGTCAGGTTGACCCGTAAACTAGTAAAACAAACAGGATTTTGACTCGGATTCCGCATCACTTTGACAAAGTTTCGGTTCAGTTTGCCACAGATTCCGGGTCATACTGACCCAGAAATGGGTCAAGTCCCCTGAGACCCGGAATCCGGGTCAATTCTGACTCAGAATGTACTCCCAATATACGCAATGATTATTTGAAATAGCTATTCAAAATTATGGATTGATAACTTTCAATGCGCGACCGGAAGAGTGCAGGTAAAAATGTCATAACGTATGCTGGTTTTGTTTGTTCTTGTTATGTCTTTCTTTAGCCACAACATTTCTAACGCAATTTGTTCTGCATTGTCATACATTACCACTTCCTTTAATTTATGTTGATTTACCAGGCCACCAGCCAGTCTTCGAGGTCTGTCTATTGACGCTGAAAGTGAAAGTCCATCTCGTACCGCTGCATCATCCATTACCATACATGTCACTGGGAAAAAAGTTGTTATGTGGAAATGAAACCAACATTACATAAGAGGGCGACTGACTCGTTGCTTCGATGTCGATGGTACTACTACTATGATTGTTTTTAATTTCATGTAATGAAACCAAGGATGCCTCAAAAGCGAACTTAATCACTAAAGCTAGGAAGCCTGAGGAAACCAGTAGATAAGGATGCTTGCTTTCTGAACCATAAACACCGGGGTAAACCCCTACTCTTTCACGATAAGTGTTCTGGGTTCTTTTACGTGCACATCCTAATACACGGGACCTAGGGCTTAACATCCCATCCGAAGGACAAAGCAATTATGGTAAAGAGTCTTGCTCATGGACACAGGTGTTGCAACTGGCCAGGCCGGGATTCGAACCCACATTCTGTAAACTACAGAACTCAAACGAACTAGAAATACATGCCAGTCGAACATTGAAAGGATTCGTTAGTGTACGGATACGGACGGAAATGATAACCGTAACCAGTCATGCATGTAAGTCGAGTTCCCCACGTGTACTCCATAACAGTAATTGGACAAATATTTTGAAAGTTATTAAACCCTTTTTATAGTAAGATTAAGTATCAGTTACCCAGAAAAGAAGTAGAATATTTGTTTAAAAAAAAGAATAAAAAAATCAACAACAACAGCAACAACAACAACAATATCATCAACAACAACAACAACAACAATATCATCAACAACAACATCAACAACAGCAAAAATGCATTAGCTCGTTGATGTTCATGCTTCATTGTGTATTTTTATTTTTTATTTTCCATTAACACCTCAAAATGAAATCCCTTCACCTCTGATCGGATTAAATATGTTACAGATATATTTCAAAGAAATTTAATGCTTCCAATTGTAACCATCGATGGTACCAAAAGGTGTTGTCACATTACCTAAAGATGTACGATCCGTAGATGCTTATTTTTTGAAACGATTATCCTTGCCAACCACCCTACGTGTACGACGGCCATGCCCTCTGCTGGTACCCAGAAGTCAGCTACAATTACAACTTCATTTTTGCCTGCATTGTGTCTCTGTGTTGCAAGGCACCCGGCTGAAATTGAGCAGGCAGAGCACAGAGTTCATTTATTGTGTTCCACACACACATAAAATCATTTTTTTAATTAATTAATTACTCTCGACTGTTTCTATTCGTTAATGGATTTTTTCGTTCGATATCCCATTTGAAAGTTAATAATTTTGGTCACTCTACAAAAAATAGCATTTCAACATTTTTTTTTTGGACTAATTTGTCAAGGTAAAATCGGCTTGAGCACGGATCATACATCTTTAAACACTGTATTTTGATTCAAAGACCGTTTAAAGGGCATTGCCACACGAAACAAGACTCCGGGTATTAATTTAAGAGGCAACGAATGGGAGACTTTGGAACGCCAGGTGGCAGCAGACTTACCAGGTAAATTTCTATCGTTTGCGTAGTTCTGAGCATGCGCACACATCCGAGAACAATGTATTTACCTGGTAAGTCTGCTGCCACCTAGTGTCCTCAAACGTCTCCCACTGCATTCAGTTCAAATCATGCAGTTCAATAACATCTCAACTACACACAAATAATATAATATACACATATGGACTGGCAATGAGGGAAATAGTGCACGTCTATGCAACCCAAAGGCCTGTGAGTGACCAGGAGAGGGTCCTATTTCCCGAGGCCGAAGGCCGAGGGAAATAGAACCCTCTCCTGGTCACTTGTCTTCGTTTTACTCACAAGAAAAAGGCAGTCTTCTTGCATACGGGTTCATTCCACACGGACTTCTTAGGGAATGCGTTCTCTTCCATAAACTAAATGGCATCCCTGGATAAACATTATAGTCATTCTTGTTTGTAATTGCCTCTTCACACTATTTGTGTTTTACCCATACACACCGATGTGTTTAAAGCTCCAGCTCAACATTGGTAAACTGACTGTAAATGCTTCCATTATTTGCACAAATCAAGATTATATGTAATAAAACCAACCTGTGGAAGTGTCAGCTCATTTCGTTGTTTCGTTTGCGAGAAAACGGTAAAAATGCATTCAGTATTTTTGTAGGCATTCATATAGGCAGAGTTTTTGTCTCACTGAGACGAAAACTAATGTTGGATCTTATTTCATTTATTATTTACAAACGATGACACTTCAGGCATAAATATTTCCAGCAAGGTTTTCTACCATCTTTATATCATGTAAGGTATATGTAAATCTGTGAACATTTATGTTTTTCTTCTTACCAATGTTGAGCTTGGACTTTAAGCACTGTTTACTCGGTACTTTCCCGAGAATACAGTAGGCCTACATTGGATATCTCTTCACAGGAATTCTAATTATAAGTAATGATTATTAATCACGTTACCCAGATTAAGCCTTAATTTTTAATTTCAGGTGGATTTTTATTTCAAGGAAATGAAAGACGCAACCTGTTTTGATAGGCAACAGTACATCAATGTGCGCAGGAGTAACTGTAATATGCACTGATCAATGTGTATCGTTAGCTTACATTAACTAACCGGGGTTATTGGACTATGTTGACGATTAATGAAGATACATTTTGGGGAATAAATGAATAAAGAATTTTAACGACTAATTAACCAAAACAATTGATTAATTTACCCTATTTAAAAGGTCACAATTCATAAAGAAGGGTCGTCACAATCTCTGATATCAGTCAACTTCATTCCTAATCATCGTAAACGGTGATTTCGCTGAGGATTTAGGAAAGCAATAAGTAGTATATCACTATTCAATGACATCCGTATCAGCAACTGATCAGTAAGGCATTTAGACTGGTTCCCGGTCCCTACATCGTTTTCGTTCTGGTTGTAGGGACCGGTAGTTACTACCGTTATCATGATTGGCCCTCGCTTGCGCGGGCGCAGCAATAAATTTTTAGTTTTAGAGATGACGTTGGCTATGGTCGTGACGTGTGCTTGTTGTTGTTTGACACTACCATGCGCGTGACCCTTCACCCGTACACAGTGAACCAACCTTCAACATTAATTTTGTGTAAAGGACGCATTGCATTATGGGATTACGTAGACCTATATGCTAATTCTAATTAGCATATACCTGGCAGAAATCTGCGAGGAATATTCTATTTGTTTTTACCGGCTTCCGGTCCCTATATAAAGCCAGAACGAAAACGATGATGGGACCGGGAACCAGTCTATAAGGCATTTCGAATGCATATTCGAACGCAAGAGGGTGCAAGAGTGACACAATCATGCGCCAAGCCTCGTGAAAAAAATGGTCATAGCTTCTAAGTATTTATTAAATTAAACTCAAATACTGTACCCGGGGGTGGGGGTATTTTCCACTAGGGCATTTCGGTATGCTTCGGCCCCGAAAAATTGCCGTATTTTCTTCACAGGCCCCCCTTTTCTCCAAGATGGAGTCTTGTCTGTTTGCTCATTCAGGGGTGGTTTGTTTTGGATGCCGAAGCTCGAAAAATTTAACAGCTCTCTAAAAACTTGAGAGAGAGAAAAGTGCAGTTGCCAAAACAAGTTTTTTTTTTATTATTATTTGATTTGATTTCAAGAGGATGAAAGACCTTAACATAATTTCTGATATTTTGTGAGTATTTAGCATTCAATAGCATTGGTAAAAGGGTAGACACTCTGACTAACCATTGAGTCTGGTTCCGACTCCACCTTCCCTGTGTATAAGCAATCTAAGCAAACTGATAAGGGTATCGGCGGGCGACCATTTCCCTGAATCTCCTCCGAGTAAAAGTCGTCTGAGAAGAGGCTGTCGTCTTGGTGCACGACCAACTTGAGGTTTTCGCCGAAGGCTTCGATGTTTATGTTCAGAGAATCTTCAGCAATAGCTGCTATGGGTCTCGTCATCGGCCATATACTTGGGGTACACGATTTCATAAACTGGAGCTACGGGATAAAAAAAAAAAAAAAAAAACAAGAAGTAAAGAAGTAAAGACAGTTTGGTCTCTCTGTATGAAGAAGTATTTCAATCCAAACACAGCTTGATTCTAGTGTAAAGGTGCACGATTAAGTTCTTTTATTTACAGGACATAGATCAGTAGATAATTTACAGGAACTTAACTCCCGTTTTTAAATTCAAACTTTAAGTAGAATTTGTTTAGAATATCAAGACAATCTTACCATCGTTGAGGTCTTCCACTCCGAAAAGTCGCTTCAGCTCCGACTCATGGAGATTATCCACAAATTGCGTCCAACAAGAAATCGGATTAGGATTAAGCTCAATTTATTCTTATTCAAATATTCGTCATAACATGGAGGTAGAAATTAAAATTTCTACCTCCATGGTCATAAAGACTCAACCATTGTATTTGTTTCCTTTGTTTTACTTATTTATTTTTTATTTCCTGATGTTGGTACTTCTCCGATTCGTGGAGATTATCCACAAACTGCGTCCAACAAGAAATCGGATTAGGATTAAGCGCAACTTATTCTTATTCGAACATTCGTCATAAAGACTAAACCATTGTATTTGTTTCCTTTGTTTACCTATTTGTATTCGTGTCATTGTTATTTCATGCCTAACATCTTGAAGCCCCGTTCCAACATTGGTTCACAGATTTGCATATACCTTACATGGTTTAAAAATAATGATGGTAGAAAAATGTCCTGGAAATATTTCTGCCTAAAGTTTTACTGTTTTTAAATAAGGGAATAAAGGTGTGATGAAGAGGTTTTTAACTATTGTTTAAAACCGATGAGGGGCCTGGTGGCCGATAATTGCCCGAGCCGAAGGCGAGGGCAATTATCGGCCACCAGGCCCCTCAGAGGTTTTAAACAATAGTTAAAAACCGATTCAGCACACCTTTATTCCCATTCATAAATGCCTTTCTGTCAAAAACATGCAAAAACCTTTAAAAGTTGGGAACAGATCTGACAGTTTAGATTCAGCTCACCTCGAATCTGCGTTAAATTTCTATCCATATTTACGGGCCAATTCCTTGAACGGAATGTCGATATTATTTCTGCCTCTGATAATCATTGGGAATCATACGTCACTATATGGAAACCAGACTAAATGACTATGCTGTTCGTTTCCCACATCAGTTAGAAACAGAAAACATAATGTTGATTTTAAAAACTTTCAGCAACTTCAACAATTTCAACAACTTCTTTATTACGTTATAAATTAAAAACAAACATAGATAAATGGAAAAATAAACATAGATAATTTTTCTGCAATAAATATTGATTTTCCCTCAACATATTTTGACTTTTAAATAATTAAACTTCTCTGGAAATAAAACAGCTGAAAACCTTAGCGTAGCGGCGCAGCATGCAGCCATGCCATCGCGAGTACTCGAACTCTCGCAATACTTGTTCACGAAATAAACTTACAAATGACCACTTTCGGTCTCAAAAAACTTATCAAAGTTCTTGAGAGATTCAAGAGTCCGCCAAAGATGCTGCTGAAGCTGGCAGAATATTGACAACAACACTGCTGTTGAAAGTGTATCCTGTGAAGAGGGACTGTGCGGACATGTTGGATGTGTTCAGATGTACTGCACCACCCGGATCGCGATGCGCTACACCGGCGGTACGAACCGTGTGTGGTACGGCAGGGGTCTTCGTCATGTCCGACGTCGGCACCGGTACTATTGCTGCTGTTGTAGGTCAAAATACGCACCTGGTATGTAGTTTGTCATTATTATGAATATGTGTTTGTACGTGTGTGAATGCAGGAAAATGTGATTAAAATTATTGCATTCTTTACTATGTAAACAGTGACCAAAAAGAGCAGACGACATTTACACAAGTTTTTAGGCTCTTTCATGATGACTGATTTCATTTAAAACCAGTCTTTAACAGAAAGTTGTTCAAAACTGGGCTTAAATACATTATTATATATTACCCCAAATTTCCCTAAGCATCAGAACCCACCCACTTTCGGGGATACATCAGTTTCTTTGATTAAAAAAAGCAATTGAGAGACCAGGTTATGACGACATAAACCCAAAAGCTGGAAACACGTATACTTCTTATCCTGATTCAGGGGCCATATTTTACGTTTGCAAAGGCTAGCCGGTTTTAAACACTTTTTACCGTGTTTATATCGCCCGTTTAAACATGGCCACGTGATGCCCTCTCGGCCAATCAGAATGGATAAATTGACTAGTGTATTTATGAATAACAAATGAAATAAGATCCAAAATTAGTTTTCGTCTCACAGTGAGACAAAAACCCTACCTGTGCGTACAAAAATGCTGAATGCATTCGTACAATTTTTTCGCAAAATGAAACAACAAAATGAGCTGACATTTTCACAAGTTGGTTTTATTACAAATATCTTGATTTGTGCAAAGAATGGAAGCATTTACAGTCAGTTTACCAAATGTTGAGCTGTGGCAATAAAGGGTCTTTTGTGAAGAACATTTTTTAGAATTCTCAACATAATAGCTTCCCAAACGGACTCTTATTTTTATTAGCAAATCATAGTCGCAATATTGATTTTTGTTAAAATATACTTCCCCCGTCCATGAATCGATTTCATTATGAAAGTATTTGTTATTGTTATTGTTTATTGGTTGTTGTATTTTTGGAACTCGAGGCATACGCCAGAAGCAGACAATAAAACCAAGCGATAAAATGTAGGAACATTTTATTGGCATTAACACTTGAGTTGCAAAATTGAATTAACACTTATATTTAAGTAATAAGATAATTGTAGTGACAGAGTAGAACCGGGCACTGTCACGGCCTGACTAAGTATCAGTTGACGCGCTATTACAATTCCGCATTTACATAAAACACATCCAACGGAGACAAACTGCTTCACTTGAAAGTCTATGTTGTTTGAAGTGCTATTATTGTTAACTGAGAACTGTCTCATAGGCGCCAGCGGCAGAGTTTTGAAAATTCACTTCAAACGGTAAAAACATGACATACGGATAAAAAATGGTTGTGTGTCCGGGAGAAGGTCGTAAGGCTGTACACAACCTCATTTTCGGAAACACAAAAAACAAAGTTTTGCCCCAGCAGAAGGTCACAGGCAAATTGCAAAATGAAAAAAAAGAAAAAAATAGGGCACGACTGTCTCCTAACTGTTGCTAGAATTACTCCCAAGACATGCTTTTCCATTCCTATACAGAATTTAACTTTCCTGCAACGACTTATTAATGGCAGAAAATCTACCAAACTGTCACACTCAGTCTTCTTCAAACACAATTTTGGGCAGTTATTGCTGTTACGACCTTTTGCCGGTCACACTTTCGTTACGACCTTCTTCCAGGCACGAGACGAAATGTTAAGATTGGAACTTCCTTCTTAACTAATATTTTTCCTCGGTTGCAAACATGAGCTTTATTTCTTTGCGGGCCTATTTTGTAGTCGGATTTATACTATTTTATTATCTTGCAATACCCCCTGATATCTTTGAGATGCCGGATCTGCTACAACAACAAAAAATTACTCGCTAAACAATTTCAGATATATAACGAATCTGAGCAGCGCTCGTTTATGGCGTTTTACAGCACCGCAGCTATGGCCGCCGCATGCGCGCGCATTACGACAATAGCGCGTCCTTGATGTTTTGGAGGAGTTATGAGCTGTAGAAAACGCACACTGGCCGTAATTATGAAGTTCATACCTGCACCAATTTGCCAGAGAAATATTTCTGTCTGAAATACTGTCGTCAAAGTCGAGAAAACAGAATTTGAAGACCCCGATTTTAATTTCAGTTGTAACAATCGAAATTAAGGACAGTGGGTTTAAATGCTCAAAAGTGTGAACGGTCTTCACTATTTTCTCCTGATTCGGACGACGGATTGAGCCAAACGTTTCACAGGTTTAATTTTTCATATACAAATTGAATCACACAAAGTAAGAACACTTCGCTGTCAGCTTTACCAGTCCTATATTTTACCTATGGGTTAGTTTTATTTGTTCCCGAATTACTAGCCAGACAGAGGCTGGTTTTATTACTCACTCTTAGCTTTGAAAAGACTTATAAGTTAACGATATGCCATAAACTCTTCAAACCTGAAGAGTGTTAGAAAAACAAGTAAAACTGTACATTTTACCACTTGACCTATATTGTCTGCACAAATGCCAAGAGACTGACTGGCTGATATTTCCCCAGTTAGTAGAACCTTCAAGATAATTAATATTCATGGGAATTTTAGCCGGTGATCCATGTGACCTGCAATATCAACAAATAAGTAGCTCCCGTGAACCTTAGCCACGCCCTGGTTTTGTTATGTCATAACTCGAATTGACCAATAATAAAAAGACACTTGACCCTGAGAGCTCCTTGTCTGACCAATGACCAATGGGCAGCTTCCTTTAAACCCCAACCACGCCTCTAGCTTAGTCATAACTTGAATTGACCAATAGCAAGAAGACGCATGACGTGGGAAGGATGTAGACGTGTGGTTCAACATGCAATAAAGTGTCGGTTTACCATTGTGAGATATGGACGAGACTTCGTCTGAGTTAAACACTATTTAAAGAAACTCTTTTGAGCGATAAGACAGAAGTTGACTGCGTGAAATCGAAAATAGATATCTTTTACATCGTGTTTGTTTTTTTATCATCGGGTCGCTTCACAAGGCGTGACAGATGGATTCCAGGGCAATGTTTTCGGCACTGACTTTGCTTCTAGTAGTAGCGTATGCCGCCAGTTCCAATCCCTCCTCCCCGGTAAGTAATTACACTAAACCATAACAAATATTTTTAATATGAAATTGATTCATAGAAGACGGGCAAGCTTATTTTAACAAAAAAAAAGTCATTAGTGCGACAAATGTTTGCCAATGCAAAATTAAAGGTGTGCTTGGGAAAACAAAAATGTTGAAAATTTTATAAAATGTTCTTTTTAGCAAAGATCCTTTACGACCTTTGGCAAGAAATAACAAAGTCAGCAGATAAAAATAAGTAAAACAAAGGAAACAAATACAATGGTTGAGCTATACATGACGAATGTTCGAAATAAGAATAAATTGAGATTAATCCTTATCCGTTTTCTTGTTGGACACAGTTTGTGGATAATCTCCATGAGTCGGAGCTGAAGCGACTTTTCGGAGTGGAAGACCTCAATGATGGTAAACTTATTGTCTTGATATTCTAAACAAATTCTACTTAAAGTTTGAATTTAAAAACGGGAGTTAAAGTTCCTGTAAATTATTTACTGATCTATGTCCTGTACAGACAATAACTTAATCGACACCTTTACACTAGAATCAAGCTGTGTTTGGATTGAAATACTTCTCCATACAGAGAGACCAAACTGTGTTTGCTTCTTTTTTGTTTTATTTGTTTGTTTGTTTGTTTTTTTATGCCGTAGCTCCAGTTTATGAAATCGTGTACCCCAAGTATATGGCAGATGACGAGACCCATAGCATATGCACCGAAGCTATTGCTGAAGATTCTCTGAACATAAACATAGAAGCCTTCGGTGAAAACCTCAAGTTGGTCGTGCACCAAGACGACAGCCTCTTCTCAGACGACTTTTACGCGGAGGAGATTCAGGGAAATGGTGAGCCACCGGTGCCCTTATCAGTTCGCTTAGATTGCTTATACGCGGGGAAGGTGGAGTCGGAACCAGACTCAATGGTTAGTCTGTCTACCTCATCCGGCCTGGTAAGTGACAGTGTGCAAGTAAAGTGAACGCTAGGTGGCAGTAGACTCACCAGGTACACCCATTGTTCCCGGAAGTGTCCGAATTAGAAGGCGTCCGAATCAGGCGACTTCGGCTGTACAGGTACAGCCGTTGGCTGCAACGAAAGTGTTCCAACATAGGCACTTCCGAAGCCATTAGTTCGGATGCCACCATAGCCGTAGCCGGAGTCGCTCGATTTGGTCGAGGCCAACCAATGGCAAGTTACCTTGGGCCATTTTCATAACTCTGCTTAACGGTAAGCACATTTTCGTGCTAACTATAGCAGACAAAATTTTGCTTGAGCGTAAACATGTTTCACAGGTTAGCAAGAAAATTAGGCGGACAGCTTGTGTGTTCACCTAAGATTTACATTGTTACGTCATTCATTTTCCTACAGTAAGCACCGGAAGGTTAGCTTGCCTTTTCGTGTGCTTACGATTAGCAGTGCTATGAATTGGAAATCGCACAGAGGAAAGCACAAAATCGGCCGTTAAGCTCTATGAAATTGGGCCCTGATATGTCTTCTGTCACCTTGTAACGCAAACTTTCACATAATTGGCTTCATTTCTACCAGCTACTAGAACGAAGAAGGAAAAAACAACAAACTTATACTTGTTTTCGTCTGACACTATTTGCAGAATGCCATTGTTTACCACGCCAATGGGCCAACATTTATCGAGCCAATGGGCCATGATGCGAGCGACAGTAGAGGGCGTCCTCACGTTGCCTACAAGCGAAGAGCTGGGCGCACCTTTAACTGTGGCACTTCTGGTTTGTATCTAAAGACCGAATATCGATTTATTTAAATATTCATATCTAAATAGATTGATGGTCTTTTAAAATAAAATATCACAACTTGTTGAACTCTTTTAAGTTTTTACATCGAGCATCCGATTTTCGTCTCTCGCAAAAACGTCTAGAGTCATGAAAACGATAATCCAGAGAACTGGCTTTCTGGTAATGAAACCAAGGATGCCTCAAATTCAAACTTAAACACTGTATCTCGGAAGCCTGAGGAAACCCGTAGATAATGATGCTTGCTATCTGAAACATAAATACCGGAGTTAACCCCTACTCTTTCATGATAAGTGTTCTGTTTGTTTGTTTGTTTGTTTGTTTGTTTGTTTGTTTGTTTGTTTGTTTGTTTGTTTTTTTACGTGCACTAACCATTCTAGTACACAGGACCTACGGCTTAACGTCCCATCCGAAGGACAAAGCAATTATGGTAAAGTGTATTGCTGAAGGACACAAGTGGTGCAACTGGCCAGTCCGGAATTCAACCCACATTCTGTAAACTACAGAACTTAAGTTCGGCGGCCGGGATATACACCGCTCGGTCACGACACTTCCCCCTCCAACATTCCTGTCAATATCTTTATTTTTCTTTTCTTTTCTTTTTTTCTTTAACTTTTTTTCACGTTTTCAACAGCGGAATTTAGTCAAGAGGTCCGGTCTCAATTTGAATGGAATGTGGACACTCAAGCAGCAGGTCAGAAAACCGTCGAGTTGGGGGTATTCGTCACAGATGACGTTTACAAACAGAGAGGGGAAGGTACGGAGGCAGCAGCGCTCACAGTCATCCAAGGGGTAAGACAACCGTGAACGTGAAATGCCTCGTAGGCCATTGGTCTGATTCTACACAAACACACCGTGTTAAACGCTGTGTACTCGGTACTTTCCCGAGTCCTGTGGGAAAAAAATCCCCATAGGGATATTCCTCGGGAATAGGATTCGAACCTACGACCCCTGCCATTCTAGTAAAACCACTTTTGACAGCAGTGTGATCACCTACTTGTTGAGCATATTTCAAAACTTCAATTTAATGGTATTCAAATATTTATTTTTAAAAACAAGAGACGAAAAGGAAAGCATTGCTGGGCACTGATCTGTTTTTACCCTCATTAAAGATGACGTCAAATTAAAATAAAATAAACTTTCAACAATCATTCCAAATGTTTTGGGGTTTTTTTTTCTCTCCCTGAGACAAAGTATAATTTAAAAATGTCATGTGACAGACCTGTTTCTCCGCGGACGGCTTTATTCCATCCGCTCGACTGAGCTCTTGAGCTTGATTTGACGACCAAAAAACACTCCACTTCAATCATGATTGTTACTTCTTTTTCTTTTTCATTTGTTTCTTATTATAGTTTTTTCACCATGAAAGGTTCAAGAGCTATTATTTCACTACAATATTAAAAAAAACTTACATCAATTCAATGATAAAAAGTTAAGTAAGTCGGTTAAAATTCCTGTCAAAAATGGGTTTTCTTGTTTTTTCCGTGTTTTTTGTCTTCGGTTTTTTTTTTTTTTTTTTTTTTTTTTTTTTTTTTGAACCACCCTACGTTTACATTGAGGATTATACAACATTATTATCATCACCTTCATGAAAATATAACAGTTCCCACAGTTCGTTTAAATGTTTCAAATTAATATTATAATTTTTTCAGTATAATTATTGTCATTTAATTTGAAGAGCAATAGTAAGGAAAAGTGTGTGCGTGTGTTTGTGGGTTTTTTTTTTTTTTTTTTTGGGGGGGGGGGGGTCCACCCTAAATAAAATAAAAACACCAATTCATCCCCAAAATGTTAGAGCAGCGCTGCAGTTACTTGTTGCTGAATTCTTGTTTTGCCTTTATTTTACCCAGATCAAGGTGTTACTGGAGAAACCATCACTGGGGACCTTGAAGTTCAAATGTGTGTCTCTGCACATCTTCAAAGGAGATGTAAGAATGACTTGACCGAGTTTCATGAATGCTGTTTAGTGAGTGCAATGGTGAGAATATTTTCTCGGGTTGAAAGATGGAATGTTCCATTCAGCGAGGCGAAACCGAGTTGAATGGAACATTCCATCTTGCAACGAATTGAAAATATTCTCACCATTGAGCTGAAGAAATTGTGCTTGGAGATAAAGAGTTTCACTGGGCAACCTTAATCATAACAAGACTATTGAGAATTTTTTTTAACTGGGACAGCTTCTGCAAGTTGTCTCATCAGTTTTGGGGTAAAGATGGAGTGCAAAGGCATACAATCATCCGGACGTGGACTGGTGAAAGTATAAACAGACGCAAAAGTTGGGTGTTAAATGGACACATTGCCTTCAAATCTCAAAACCTTTGGTGTTTGGTATTGCTCCTTGATCCTTTTTTAAAGTTGTCCGTGCAATACAACAAAACGCCTACAGTGTTTTGTAAATAGTGAGTGTAGTGATTCGAAAAAAAACATTTGTATCTGGAAATGAAAACAGCGGAACCACACTCTACATATAGCAACATACGGTCTGCCGTTTTGTGGTGTCAACGATTTTTAAACAAATGCAACAATCATCATACCGTATACGCACTTTCCTACGGAGGACGTCGTGTTTGTTTACAATTTTAATACCCACAATACGTCACGTGACGCGAGTCACGGAGTCGGTCTATTCCAGGAGGGACAAAGCAATTATGGTAAAGTGTCTGGCTCAAGGACACTAGTGTCGTGACTGGCTAGGCCGGGATTCGAACCCACATTCACAGAACTTAAGTTCGGCGGACCAGACCGCTCGGCCACGACACTCCATGAAATATTAAGTTCATAACAAACACTTTTAATAGCCCAAAAGCGCCCAATCCATAAGCAATGTGTCCGTTCACGTTTCAGTTTGACCTTTACATCTTCAAAATCTTTTTTTTTTTTTTAACAGGGTCCTACTTTTACTAAGACGGCCTTTGAGTCGCCAGGTATAGGCGGTAAGGACCAACTATCTCGTAATGTAGAGTCCGACGCCGACCCCAAGCATTGGGACAATGCGCTGTATTTGATCGGGTAAGTGTTTTTAAAAAAACAATGACTGTGGATTCCCTCATGAAACTCTCTTTGATTGATATCAAAGTTGATGACGTTGTATACCATTATTTTAAAGCCCCAGCTCAACATTGGTAAACTACGGAAGCGTATATGACATGTTATTCTAAAACAAAAATCGCGGTTTACTGTTTCGCGAAATAGTCAATTGCCCCGGCGAAATGGTAAATCGCCCGGGCGAATTAGTAAATCGCCTGGGCGAATTAGTAAACCTCTTCTTTTTTTTCTACTATGTTCTAAATACGCTTCCGTATAAAACAGCACACAGGCAGACACAGTAAGATAGAACTGTTATTGTGATGCAAGGAAGCTCGCCGGTAAAAGCGCCCTCATACGGTCACAAATACGGTCAAATACCTTGAGCAAGTTCGATCAAGGACCACAGTAAACCACAGTTTGACTAACTCTGATCGGAACGCACGCTATAGTCAACGATGGCTGGACTAGTCTAGTCGACTATTTTCGACCAGCCTATCGAGGTTGGTCGCATCGCTGGTTACCAATAGCCATTTCATAAGTACAGGGCAGAGGGGACCAGTTATCAGAAGAAAAAAAAACAAGTTGATTTCGCCGTTTTCTCATGGTCACATAGACGTAACGTGACAAGAGTTGTTCGCACTTCAACTTCACAGCGTAAGTCACTAACCAACCACAAGTCAACCGTTGGTCCTTGACTACGAACTTGCTCTTTTGTCTATATACTCATTTTGAATGTGTCTTTGATATTCCAGGATTAAGATGTATGATTCACGGGAAAGACTGATCCAGGGTATCGCTCATTTTAGTGAGGGGGGTTACGTACAGAAGGCTGTGGCGATCACTACGTGGGAGGATGCTGGAGCTGCAGAAATATCGGCTCACGAGTTGGGGCACAAGTAAGCATAAAAAGTTGGCTTTTAGGTAATGTTTGAAGCTTTGCATGGTGTGAAGGATAATAGGAAGCTATAAGTAGCAAACTAGTAAACTTGTGGGTATAACCATGTATAAATCTCTTTTGGGAGGAGTGGTGACTCTGAAAAGAGCCGGTGTGTTCTCGACGTTTCGAACAGTACTGATCGTCTTCGGGAGAAACGCTTTTGGAAAGCCTTGCTGCTCCTGAAGACGAGCAGAGCATACTGTTCGAAACGTCGAGACCACACCGGCTCTTTCAGAGCCACCACACCTCCCAAAAGAATATTTTACATGGTTTGTACCCGCAAGTTTACTAGTTTTCTAGTTAAAGTTTCCTATTAAGTTGGCTTTTGTTAAAAAAAAACTGATGCAACACCATGGAATCTCTTATACGTGCGCACTTAACACCAATGTAATGTTTCAAACAGTAGGTTTTTATAATAGCGTTTACTTTATTTTGGAGTGTAGAAAGTCCCCTTCAATTGGAGACTTTTGAGACGATAGAGGGCGTCCCACACACCGGTCCTTTTCCATTGTTCTCAGCGATGAAAACAATGGAAAATGACCGGTCTGTGGGACGCCCGCTATCGTCTCAAAAAGTCTCCCATCGGTCTAACCCTTAGATTCAGTTAAACAAATTCTAAGACATCCGGCCATCTGGAAGCCATTTGGAAGATACGATGGATTTTCAGCTATGAAGTCGCGAAGACTTGGTCTTCGCTGCAGTGGCTTCGTGGCTACACAGATGTCTAAGTCACGAAGGCCTTGACGAAAGGCTAGTATTAGCCCTGAGAGATCTGCCAAAAAATTCCTATGGAATGTTCTGGAGGGGTTGATCATCGTTGGACTTATTTTACGCAAACAATCAACCCATGGTATTCAGTTTAATTTTGCCATGCTATTTGGCTAGGTTTCAAGAGAGGGAACTTGTTCAGGTTTGTCACCGAATTTTTGGCGGAGTACACAATTACATTTTTTTACATTTTGTTTACAAAACGGTGTATACACCTTTCTGTTTTGATTTATAAATTGTTGGAACATTAAATTGTCACACTGTTTTTTCTTTTCCAACTTATGTGGGTAGCATTTTTTTCCAGATTAGACTTTAGAGGAGGTTTTAAAAAGTTTCACGATAACAAGAAAATTGTTCTATATTATTAAATTCATCGTCTCCAGCGCCTGCAAAACTCTGCTGCCAGATTAGTCACATTTACCAGAAAAAAAACGTCGCACATTTCTCCTTTCATCCCTGCTCTTCCCTGGCTTCCTTTGCCACAGCGAATTGTCTTTAAGATCTTGGCCTGGTTTTCCGTTCTTTACACGGCATAGCACCCACCTACCTCCTGGAACTGCTACATGGCCATGACCCACACTGACGCCTCCGTTCCTCTGACTCGAACCTTCTTAACTCTTGGGGTAACCGGTCTTTCTCCCGGTCTGGTCCTTCCCTGTCGAACTCACTACCCATTGATCTGATAAAGGAGACTACCTTCCTCGAATTCAAGAATGGACTCAAAACCCATCTCCTTCAATAAACTGTTCTTCTTCTACAATTTGTGTGTGTGTTTCTCCCAGTTTAAGTCCAAGTAAGAGGAACTTCTCTTTGCGCTTTTCTACTTCTCCATTTTTGTTTTGTTTTATAGTCTTGGTATGTACCACGATGGAGACGGGAACGATTGTCCACGGAGTGGCTTTATCATGACGTCAGGGGGCGATCTAGGAGCTACGGAATGGTCGACCTGCAGCAAAGCTGATTTTGACATCAGAATGGGGTGAGTATGGGCCTTTCTTTTGCAACGTCACAGCCCGAGTTTTGGGCCAACCAAGATGGAGAAGCCACGGGGCAATCAATGCAAAGCCATTAAGCCCCGCCTACCTTAGCAACTGCCTAGCAACAGCACATAGTGTGACTTTACTTGCCACAATCGCAGCGGTAGTTCGGTTGCAGCCACACAAACCTCTCGGATGCACACATGTTCACTGTTTTCATGAACGGTATGGATTTAGTTTCGTGGCCTTCTGAGCAGTGCCTTGAGTCAAAAGAACGATGGAGACAACAACACCGTAAACCACTTTTACACGACTGTACAGGGACCACTGCCGTGGGATTTGAACTACCCAGTAACACAGAAAATTAAAACAAAACAAAGCAAAAATTTGTACGGCTGTGTGTGTCAGAAAAATGGCGGCGGTTTGTTTACTTTTCTAATGGGATTTTTAATGTGTCGGACCTTAGCCGGACTTTCAGTGGCGTTGTCAATGCTGTGATTGGTCAATACGTTAGTAGGCGGGGCATAATGGATCGCTCTATTACCAGCCTTCGTGTCGACCAAACGAGGTGCTCTTTAATTGCGTTAAGCCTATCAGGGCTTTAAACTTACTTTTGCCAAAAACAATAAGTAGATTTTCCTATAGCGCCAAAATACCAAATGATGCAAGGCACTTGAATGGGAAAAGACAAAAAGAAGTGGGACAAACCATACACAAGATGGAGAACAGGCGAAATAATTTTACCCTATCTTCACTTTTGTGTCAGCTTGCGCTCAAAGATCTACACGAAACCCTTATCAGTGAGTTTGGATATTAAGAGTGAAATGTTTTCGACAGAATTGTTTTAATCTTCTTAATCCTCAGACAAACCACCGTTTATGATGATTAGAGAAGAAGTCAACTGCCATCAGAGATTGTGACGACCCTTGCTCATCGAGTCTGACTTATTTTAAATTTTGGGTAAATAAATTGGTGGTTTTGGATTAATTAATCATTACAGTTGTTGCATTCATCCTCTGAAGTTTATCATTTTTAAATCGTTAAAATAGTCCAAGTACAACCCCGTTTAAATAATGTATGCTTAGTATGCAAATTGGTCACCTTTGGAGAGCTGTTTAATAGCACATTAATGACCTGAGCACATTTATCGTCAGCATCAGGTCGCAGCTCTTATGTGCCGGCTAAATTTACCTGCAACTCACAAGGAATATTTAATTCATCTGAGTGAATGGATCCTCGTTGGAACAGTAGCATTCCCGTGAAGAGAGAGAATCACCACTGAGGGTGACTTTGGCTTATTCCAGGGTGTTATTTGTTCTGTTTTTAAGGAAGGCAAAATCCAAAGAACCACGTAATAAACAAAACAAAAAGCCATTGTGCTTTTCTCTTACAGTAAGACTAACGCGTTACGCTCTTTGAATCAAGCTAAGGTACAGTGTGAGCTATGGTAACAACACCGTTAGAACCATCGATTTTTACAAATGGAAAGCAGCATCAAATCGTAGCACATACACACATGGGCACTTCTATACGGCTGTTTCATTAAGATCACCATGTTTGTGACATACTATACAGCAACAATAGATGCAAAATACCAAAACAAAAGAGAAATAAGCAACTACAATCAAACAGTAACAAATTCAGAGGTGGAGGGATTTTATCTTGAGGTGTAAGTGGATGGTCAAGAATAGATATTAAAAAAATAATGAAGCATCGAATTCGATGAGTTCAATGTTTTCTGTTTTTGTTTTTAGATGTTGAAGGGAAAATTATCCATGTTATTGTCTGGGTCAAGCGAGTGAAAGACCTTCCTCGAACATACCATCAGTGGCGTACCTAAGGGGGGGGGGGGGTGGCGGGGCTTTTATGTAGTAACATTTGATGTTTTTAAGACTTTTGTACTTTGTTCTACCTCAACACGTCAGAAGAGTGCTGAAAAGCTTAAAAAACATCGAGTGATGTCAAGGACGCTTGCATTTGTACAACAAAAAGTAATCTGGAACAAAAAAAGGAAATTAAATAATGGGGAAAAAAGTCAATGATCTGAACACTCATTTTAAAAAGCTTATAAAAAACTTAGTGTTGTCAAGGACGCTTAATTGCATTTGTACAAACAGAAATGTGAATTGTCTTTCTCCATGACGAACATGTTCGATTTTGTGCTGGGAAGAGAGCTGATAAGCTTCTACGTAGTAATTTCAATGTTTAAAGAAAAGAAAACATTTACACGCAGACAGTGTACTTTGTTTTAACCTCAACACTTCAGAAGAGTACTGAAAAGGGGCTTGTTTTAGGAAGAAAATACAAATTTTAATTTGCCAAAAGTATCCCCTACGGAAAATTGTGCGCCCCATCCCCCTAAAATGTTACCCTAGTTACGCCGCTGTATACCATGGAAGTACCTACAGAAGAGGTTTAAATGACGAGGCAGAGCGTCTATCAAAGAGGCCACTTAGTTGTCTATTTAATTTGACATGTGGAAATAAACACTAGATATAAGCGGGTACGCCATGTCTGACGATTCAACCGCCTTCTATTCCTCGCAGCTTGAGTTAAGTTGATAACATTCTAACCGGTTGTTTGCGTGGATAGTCAATTAATCATTGGGATATTGGAATGGATGTGTTTCTTACTGACTATGTAAAATTACATAAACTCATCAATGAGGGACTTGAAAAGTTGTAACAAAAATGTTACGGATGTTGGTTTATTTTCTAAAACAGTTAACAGCACAATATCGGTAAATATACTTTTTATGCGACCCAAAATATGAAATAAACAACTTGTGAAAATGTAGGCTCAATCGGCCAATGGAGTCACGAGAAAACAGTGGGGGAAACTTATTATGTTTTTACTGTTTATATCTCGTCATGTCTTGTTTCTGCGCATTGGGGCAGGTTTCTATCCTTCCAAAAAGTAGCCCACAATTCGAGTGGGCCTTTTGGCCTTGTGATGGGCGACTTGCATTAAACAAACTGTTTAAAAAAAAGAAAAGTAAACAAACAAAAAAATCAAAGTAAAATCCAAAAAAATTTAATTCAAATAAAATCATGCTTCAAACTATAACATTAAATGTCAAGTCGTGATAATCAGGACGACTCAAGCACGGTTCAACACGTAATCCAAACGCAAGTCCACCTCTAATGCCATACCTCACCTTTTTGGAAAGCAGGTTGTATTAAATCCGGTGGAGACAGTCTGTTTCGCAGTCAAAACTATAATTGTTGAAGTAGGCTTTTGCTATCAACCCCCTATAATTGGAAAATTTACTATCGGTGCCAGCGGCAAAATCATGAAACCGAAATAAGAGCAGTAAAAAATAGCAGTAAAACATTCATAAAATACATTTGACATACATCTTTTGTTTAAAAAAACTGACATGTGAACCATATTTGATTATGCCAGTGTTTTTTGTATCCATGTTATACAGCAATGGAAGTTTAAAAACCATGTTTTGTTGACGTTTGTTTGTTTTTCCTTCTAAACATTGAAAGAAAGAAACAAACACGCATAAATAATCTCAATACTTACACAAAAGACATGGTCGACACGTGAAGTGATTACCATATTAAAATATGTAACAAGTATTGCAATCCCCCGGATGAACAAACTCGCCCCCTGGAGAACCAACTCGACCCCAGGAGAGTCAGCTCACCCATTCGGAGGCCATCTCTCACTGCTTTAGGCCGTTTACGAATCCACGGCTTGGGCTTGGGCTCCGTCCCCCTGCTTGAAGCCCCGTAAGGAAATCGCACATTTTCTAAATAACTGACAGAGCCTAAGCCTAAGCCCAAGCCCAAGCCATGATTTCGTAAACTGCTTTAGTCATCAGATTATGCATTCTCTATTTTTCAACTACAATGTCAATACTGTATTCATCGAGTAATATTATGAGCTCATTCGAAGGCCGAATTGGGTGTAAATGCTGTGTTCAAACCCAGTTGAATTAACCCACGAATAATAACAAACAAGTAAAACCTTCAAAATGTTATTAAAACACCGCACGGAGGGATTGATGTGACAACCAGCAAAGAACAGTGTTCGAAACGTCGATATTCACTACGAAATCTCAATCCAGGTTCTTGTCAGAACAAACACTTCTGGAAAAGGAGATTTGTTCATAATGATTACTCCCCGTATAAACCGAAGGGTTTCTCAGTTCTTTTTATGACAGCGGTCGTTTTTGAAGTAAAAATGGTCTGGTGGTGGTGCACTTTTCTCGTTTCCTCGTCGTCCATGATCAATCTCTTGCTGCGCTGGCATTTTACGGACCAAACCGTTCTTTGTTCACCCTTTAATAGCCCGAGGCTGAATATTTATTGTATGGGAAACCAACAAAAACAGATTTGGAAAAAGTTTCTTCTTTTGTCCTATGGATTCAATGTGTGGAGTTTCGGGAGTCTTGTGGGGAAAACATTACTCATGTTTTTTTTTTTTTTTTTTTTTTTTTTTTTTGTAAACAAGCGGACTCAATAGTGAACCAACAGAAGCGTATTTAGGCCATGGCAGAACAAAATCCGGGTTACCATCTCGCCCGGGCGATTTACTATTTCGCCCCGGCGAATCGGTGATTCGCCCTGTGATTTCGTCTGGGCAGTAATCCGCCTCGCCTGGGCGAAATAGTAACCTGGGAATTTTTGTTCTGCTATGTCTTAAATACACTTCCGTATCAACCTGTGAAGATATATAGAGACTCCCGGGAGGGAACACAATTAATGTGCGATGGAACACCACCAAACACTGCTTAAAATTATTAACCGTATTTCCGAAACCGAGACTTGTGTGCAAAATACGTTATAGAAACTAGACAGGAAAACATACATAAACAACCATTACAGTCCTCCGCAACCTGACATCTCGATGTTGTTGTCACTGAAATAAAGAGATATTTGTTTACAGTTATCATTATAAATGTTTCATTTATAATTATCAATACTTAATGGTCTTCTGTTTACCGTGATCGTTGTCCATCAATTAGGCAAAGCGAGGACGACAGAAAGCCGAACGGCCGTCGGTCTGATCCTGGTCTGACACGAAGAACGACTGATATATTAGGCCTAATATTATAGACCGTGGCAGAAATGGGCAGATTCGGCTCTCTGTGAGCATGCGGCCATTGGCTTCAGGAGCATTACTGGAATACTAATGAGGAGTAAGTGGTGTAGTCACAGCCGGATAGCCAATAAAAGTAGACACAAAACCTGAGAACGTTTGCCACGTTGGTGTTATCATCTACATTCATAGAGTTATATAATTATAAGAACTAGAATGCATACAAACCATGCGACACGGCCCAACAAGGAGCATTTTTGACCACTGAGAAAATGGCGCGGACCATTCATTTACACTGGTTACTCATCCGTTCACACAGCAGCCATTTTCTAAGTGGACATTCGTATGCAATTGACCCATAGGGATTTTTTCGCCCATGGTGAGTCAGTGGAGTTCCGTGCGTGGCATCGCGAGTGCTCCCTCTACTTCTTATATATAACTCTACGTCTACATTATACAAACTACGGCATGAGCAGTTGCATAACCATGCAGACAATTCATCGGTGGTGGGGGTTGGAGGCAAGCGGGGCAAAGACATAGTTGGGGGGCTATGTACCTTTCAATTTTGCATTTTTTTTTTCTCGATCTCATGAAGGGTTCTGATCTGGGGGTGGGGCTCCTGCCCCCTGTCCCCCTCTGGTGCGTGACTGGGCATTAGTAATGATCTACACGCTCACTGATTTTAAAGTTCACACAAGTACCAATCCTCCTGTCTAAAATACCGCCATATTTAATCATGCTCCAACAGTTAAAAGTCGCAGGAAAATCAAATGAAACATTACTAAGACTTCACGAGTGCCCTACCCGTGTTACATTTCTACACGTGTGTAACTTTAATTGTCTCCCGTACAAGTCTGAAAAGTCCTTCACTATTTTGACAATAATAACCAATTCGCATACGCCCTCTATCGGGTTATTAGACGAAAGAAAAATAGAAAAGAAAGTATTTTTCGATCACCATAGGGCATGCGTCATGATTAACTCAGACAAACACCCGATTGTGTACTTTTTTTTCCCTGAGGCACTCGATGTGTACCCAGGCGATCCCATTGAAGGTGGGTCCCCTTTGTGACGTCATGATCTGCATACGCACCTCTGTGTAATTTCTTTGAGGGGCGATAGAGCGTAACATTCTTCATCGTGTAAACCTCTCATGACTAAATATAACATTTATTTTTCAGGCGGCTATGAGGAATAAAGTTATGAATAATGTTCATGGCGGACATGACTAAGTTTCTCCATCGAATATGAGACTTGATTTTGAACTGGATACTGTGTTCCCCGTTTGGAATCTTCAGCACTGTTCGATAGTGACCGAAAACGATCATCCACTGTCAGGGATTTCCCACTGCCTGTCGGAGTCGTGTGCAGGGTAGGGAGAACGTTCAACATGTCCGGTGTGGGGAGGCAAGGGGCGACGTTGTTGGATATAAAGTTGCTTTACGTTGTGTGCTGTATGGTGATCATCACAGGTAAGGTTGGAACGGTAAAAGAACGCACCCTTGCAGTGGGGTAAATATGTTGTTAAAAAAAAGTGGGGGATGGTAATGGAAAAAATGAATAATGCTTAAATCATCATGAGCAAAGGGGGCATGGGAAAGGTTACATGTAAATCCACAGCAGATGTTCGATTGTATTATGGGATGTCCTCTGTGTCGTTAATGTTCTACGTAGTTTGTTCAGATAATTACAGAAAATATTCCTTTTCTGCTTTTCTGCATAGTACATTGTACATACATTAGACCTTGTCAACCGATACCAGCCTCATTTTGTCACAGCGGTGCTGTTTGGTGGGTACAGTTAAGTTCCATATTGCTCGCGTAAAATGACCGTCGACTCGCTGTACTGGTGGGCCTGTACAGACGTGGATTGTTTTCTTGATAGAAATGTTTTATCCATTTACTAAGCATTTTCAGTGAAACCACATGTTTTCAAGGACCAACCATTTGGGGGAGGGGATGATCCTAGCGATCACCCCCCCCCCCCGACAAAAAGTGGGGGGATAAATCCTCCAGGTATTTACGCCCATGCACTCTTGTACTTTCATTTGGCTCCGTTCATTTTACATTCACTTCGTCTTAAGCAGTCTGGTGGTGAAGATTCAGGGAGGGGGGTGGGGTAGGGTGGAGTATGGGGTGTAGAGAAGACATACAACTTGCTTGATATTGATGACTTTAAGAAGAATGCTGTGTGTCCCATCGCCACTCGTTCACCTATTAGTTACGCATACATATGTTTCATGTAAACGGCATCCATTCTAATCTGGGTTTTATTTTGAAGAAGAAAAAAATGGCAAACATTTTGACCCGAAGGTCTAATAACGCAGCCAGAACATTAATAAGTTGTAAAATTTGTAAATACACAATAAACAAAGAAGGAAAAATATATTATTAACATGTAAACTGCCGTCACGAGTGAAAGATTTAATGATTTCAAATATTTAAAAATATTTATTGTCGTGCTAAACACATGAAAAATGCTTTCCAGTGTTCACAATGCATACAAATCTAAAAATTTCACAAATATTAAAAGCGCATTCATAAACTATAAAATGGAGTATCGCAACCACAGTATCACAACCAAAGTATCCCAACGGGTGTTGATTCATGTTCTTCATTAAAAAAATCTCCTTTTTTGCCCCACCCCCACCCCCCTCACTTCGTCTGAAGTTGTCTTATCCCTTACAGTTCAAAATTCCTCAATATCCAATTGCCAAAGTGAAGGATTCAGAAGGGCTGGGGCCAGTACATGTAGGTCCAAATAACAATTGCTCATCACTGGGTCAGGCATTCCAATCTTTTCTAAGTCCAAATAATTCGGTGTGGGGTTAGACAGGAGAAGATGATATTGCTGAATTTAGGTCACACGCATTGCTAAACTTCCTTGTCTGGAAAGAAAGCAATTCCGTCACTGTACCAAAAAATGATTACGTTTTGATAACAACTCGATGGCTCTCGAAACTAGATACTTTGATGAAAACGTAAGTTGTTGCCATGCAACTCACTTTCCATTCCTTTGTCCGTTTGTCCTCGTCTTTGACCGGACTCTTTCAATAAATACCCCAATGCAAGAAATTGTTCATAATTTTGTGGTGTATAATATGAAGTATAACCGCCCTTAGAGTATGTACCCTTAGCAAAAATATGTGTTTGATAGTTGTTGTTGTTGTTGTTGTTGTTGTTGTTGTTGTTGTTGTTGTTGTTGTTGTTGTTGTTGTTGTTGTTGTTGTTGTTGTTGTTGTTGTTGTTGTTGTTGTTGTTGTTGTTGTTGTTGTTGTTGTTGTTGTTGTTGTTGTTGTTGTTGTTGTTGTTGTTGTTGTTGTTGTTGTTGTTGTTGTTGTTGTTGTTGTTGTTGTTGTTGTTGTTGTTGTTGTTGTTGTTGTTGTTGTTGTTGTTGTTGTTGTTGTTGTTGTTGTTGTTGTTGTTGTTGGTGTTGACGTTGATTTGTTATTTATGTTGCTTCTTGCTTCTTGTTCTTCTTCTTGGAGTTCTTGTTCTTGTCATTTGGTGTTCTTGTTCTTGTTCTTTTTCTAGTTTTTTTTCTTGCTGCTGTTGCTGTTGCTGTTTTGTTTTGTTTTTTGTTTTTATTGTTTATTTTGTTTTTACTCCAAAATTACATGTTGTTATGTTATTAGTCGTAGACGTATGGAAATAAACGTGTATCTGAATTTAATTGAATTGATTGGCATTGTCGTGGTCGAGTAGTCTCGCTCATCAGACTTAGATGTCTGATGGCTGAGTCATAAGGGTTGATCTGAAACCCGGTCAGTTATACACATGCGTCATTGAGCAAGGCAATAAATTAACCATAATTGCTTCTCGTCACCCAGGAGTAAATGGGTTCATGCGGGTGAAAATTGTTATTGTGTGAATGATTAGCAACTTGTGCTCCCATTATGGCTGCTGGTGCTGCATGCTCCAAAGAAGTTGAAATTGTTTGTTTCAAGAACCCCTTCTAATTTCAATAGCATTTGCCACTGAGCTGACTCATCAAATGCTCGGATTCTGTGTATACATGTACGCGTTTTTTTAGTGCATCTATCATTAAAAACTCGTATTTAATGGTCAAACAGTAGGAGGGTTAATGCCAAACGAACATGGGTGAGGGTTGTATTATGCAAAGCGTTATTTGGTTTAAAAAGACGCTTAATAAATGTCCCATTATAATTATCATCATCTAATAAAAACTGCTAATGTAAAATCTTTGTACATGTACTTTTTTGTTGTGCTGTTTAGGATCAGTAGAGACACCGTGTAACGGTTCATCGTGCATGGTTCCTGAGAACACATTCATAGAAAGACCCCTCGTAGAACCAGGGACGTGCATCAACGATACATTGCCCATCAATATCACATGTACTCGGGGCTTCCAACACACTAACGCCAGTTACCAAGCAGTGTGTAATGACAAAACTGGCGAATGGGTCAACAATGGATCATGTGATATAGGTTAGTAATGCGGATATCGTCGGTAGAAAGATATCGAATTTCACTGTTTTAAAGCCCCAGTTCAATATTGGTAAACTGACTGTAAATGCTTCCATTCTTTACACAAATCAAAATGTATGAAATAAAACCAACCTGTGAAAATGTCAGCTCATTTTATTGGTTTCATTTGCGAGAAAAAGGTAAAAATGCATTCAGCATTTTTTGTACGCATTCTTATAGTTTTCGCATTAGCATTCCTGGTTTTTGTCTGATTAAGACGAAAACTAATTTTAGACCTTATTTAATTTATTGTTTAAAAATGATAACACTTCAGGTAGAAATATTATTAAGGAAAGTTTTTTACCATCATTATCCTTGTAACATGTAAGGTATATGTAAATCTGTGAACATTTATATTTTTCTTTCTCACCAATGTTGAGCTGGGGTTTAAGCAACTTGGGATCTACAAAAGCATCTGTCAGACAGAGGACATAAGCAAGTTTACCAAACTCCAACAACGGAAGTACCTTGCTCACTGAAAGCACGTCAACCAAAACACAACATTGACAAAACAACTCGTATTTAACAACAAAAAAGCAACAATACCCGGAAAGAAATCAACATTGGACAGCAGGTTACTGAGCAAAGAACAATGCAATGCTAAATATTTTTACAAGAAAGCATTAAAAAGAGAATATTGAACTACAGTCGACTCTACAGAGTTCTGGCCACTCGACATCTGGCAATGCTAGAAATGTGTAATAATATGTTGATGCATACGTTTTCGCAGATTGAAATTGATTTAAAATTGTTTTTGTTTTTTGTGTGTTTAAATATCATTATTAAAATAAATTTGTTTGTTTTTTATTCTAGATGTGCTTTCAGTCATCATCGCCGCCATTGCTATGTTAGCCATCGTTGCTGTCTTCGGTCTTTGCATTATTTTCCTGTGCAAAAGGTGGGTACCACTGAAACAAAAAACGACCTGTGCTTACAAGGAAAAAAAAGATTACCAGTCAAAATACTATAGCAAACGTATCGCCTGGTTCCCTGCTTATTTATGCTTAAAGCCCCAGCTCAACATCGGTAAACTGACTGTAAATTCTTCAATTCTTAGCACAAATCAAGATTTAGGTAATAAAACCAACCTGTGAAAAAGTCAGCTCATTTCGTTGTTTCGTTTGCGAGAAAAACGGTTAAAAATGCATTCAGCATTTTTGTACGCATTCCTATAGGCAGAGTTTTCGTCTCACTGAGACGAAAACTAATTTTGGATCTTGTTCCATTTATTATTTAAAAACGAAAACACTTCAGGCAGAAATATTTCTAGCCAGGAAAGTTTTCTACCATCATTATCTTTATACCACGTAAGGTACATGTAAATCTGTGGACATTTATGTTTTTCTTCTTACCAATGCTGAGCTGGGGCTTTAAAGCAAGAACAATTTTAAGAAAATTGTTAAGCAATACTATCTAGTGCTTTTAAAACAGCTCTGTGAAACTGGGAACATGGCCTAAATAGACTTTGCGAATAAGACGTCACAGGAGCAGGGCGCCCTCTTGCATATTTTATGTTAAAAGGAAATTTCCATTTAAACTGGGTTTTCATTGCTTCATCATTTTGTTTTACTTCTAAGATGGCGGCGGTTGACGACAGTTGATCTGTAATTGATTAAAGAGTATGTATCGGAGTGTGCAGCTAACTAACCAAACACGTTTTTAATATGAATTACAAAACGAAATTATGCGTGTATGGTGATATATTATACTCTCTTCAAGTTTTAGATTGAAATTCACTCTGATCACAGGGTCCTATTTTTGTCTGCAAGAGGGCGCCCTGTGGGGGTAGATTGGGGGGGGGGGTCAAACCATATAAATAGTGAGGTAAACCAGATGCAATTAGACTTCTAAAAAAGCAGTTATATACAACTTTTGAGGGTCTTTTATTGACAGTTTAACAATTTCATCAGTATAAGATATTTGCCTGGAAAATTTGTATTCTTAATGTTTTGAAATATTGTACTTTCAAAATGTAATTAGTATTGCGCCCTCTTGCCGTCATTGTTCTGGGAAGACTATCTATCCTCTGAACCCCCGAGTTTTCTACACCATTTTAACCAACTTTTTATATAACCAACTTTAAAAACAAAATCATCTAATTCGGTGGTCAAAATTTTTGAAAACAACGAACATTGTGTTACGCTTTATTTTATAAACTGGGGGCTTTTGTTATTATTATTGTGACAATCAAAAATAAGCAACGAATATCTGTGGGTTCCACAAAATAATTTAAGTGGTAAACATTTTTACTTTTTCCTAGATAACTGTTACTTGATGGAACTCTCAGAGCAAAACCCATCTATTATATTTTATTTCGTTGATGACTGTCACATTTTCCGTTGCCCATGATTGACTTATTTATTTATACAATCTGTTCACGTTGTGTGTTTATTTTTCAGGGGCAGAACCAAGCGAAGAAAGTCCATGTACGACACATCCCTCGACACTTCTGAAGTTATAGACGGGCACCACGAGGAAGGAGGTGTGGTCAACATCATCATATTGAATGAAATACAACCGAGTCCGCGAGTCATCCCTATAGAAGACCAGGATGAGATGGATGATGAGGCGGGGAACACTACCTCATCGGATACCACGGTGCCGGTAGACGTGCACGCTTCGAGCGAGTTCGCACAGGAGGACATGCTGGACGGGTACGGGGTTATCGAGGACAACCCCCTGACGCCAGCGGATCCACAAGCGGGCAGCAGCACCGAAAATCTCCTCGACATGACGCGAGATGAGCCGGACGGACAGGCAAACCTTGAGCCGGAAGCAATCGTCGATCGCTCGTTGGCTCGTAACCGTAATTCGGAGACGACTCTCGTCGGCGGCAGCGTCAAAGTTAGACCGGTTACCACCCCTCCCCTCTCCGTGTTCACGAAAAGATCGGCCTCGGTCCAGAACCACAGACCAAAAGACTCCGAGGCAGGCGTGGATGCATTGTACGCCAAAATTAACTGGGTGAAGAGAGCGTCCAGCCGTTGGCCACCGGGGCAAAAAGACCAGAAGCCAGCGGTGTCGACTGACGGCTGGAATCACATCGACAATGAACAAGAAAAATACCCAACCGAACCTGCCACTGGAGAACGAATCAAAGAAGATATGTATGCAGAAGTAGATCACAGAAGTCGAAACAGTGTCCGCTCTTCGAAAGAAGACCCTTCCACTACGTCCAAGAAAATCCCCCCTAAAGTTGCCAAGAAGCCGACGTCACAGAAGATTAAGCATTACACCCCTCCGTCGGGTGATCACAGTGCCTTATACGCCAGGGTAGACAGGGGATCACGGCATTCCTCCAAGAGCAGCATCCTCGACAATGATTTTGATCCACCCTCCCCTCCCCCAATCGATGGGGTTAAAGGTCTGTACGCCCAGATCGACCGAGATCGAAATTCTAAAGAGGATCTCACTAAGGTGGGCGCTGATGATGACCATGTAAAGGTTGAGAGACAGTAACAGATATAGCGATGATTGGTCTGTCGATGAAGCCGTTTGCTAAGCTCAACCGGGTAGGCTGAATACAGTCGTGGTGCAAGCACCTCGGATCGTTGGTGTTTCAACGACCTTTATAATGTCTGAACACACTCCACATGGAAGACATTTTCCACCGGTTTCAAACTTAACTACAGAAGGTTTTTCTAACCTATCCTTTTTCCATCCGCTCTCCACCCCGAACTTCATTTTTACAGGCAGAGCTGAATTTCGCGTCGAGGTTCGGAAAGACCTTCGATCTGACCCGCAGAAATACCGTGCATTATCTTCAAAGTGGTGAATTTGAGAGGTGGAATGGGGAGGGCTATATTGTCTCAGTGTTATAAACCACGGTTTTTTAATGGTCTCATAAGTTGTTTCAAGACGAGACCTGAAAAGTGGTAATGCTTTGAAATGTTGTCAGTGACTACCGGCGCATGGGGAGGGGGATAGAGATGTTTCACGTGGCGTCACCCGAGACCTTTTTCTAAGGCTGCGTGCACAAACAGACCCTGGAAATCATTCAGCAGACGACGCGCCAGCCATTGAGTTTGTACATGGTTGTACCGTACATGGCTGTTCCCAAAATGGCCGCAAATGAGGTCATGCAACCTCTCTCTATTGGAAAAACGTTCCTGCCAACGATAATTTGATTAGCGCCCTCTTTTGACTCGACTTCCTTTAGTCCCATGTTCATGTACCGTATGGGGGGATACACGCACCGGGGGACACAGTCCCTCCTCGTGGCACTGGGACTACTTTTATGAAGACAATTTGCTTTAAATACTTTCGTTTCTACGTCTTATTGAGCTGAAGTTCCAAGAGTGTAGTTTTATCATAGAGTTATACATGTATATAAGAACTAGAAGGAGCACTCGCGATGCCACGCAAGGAACTCCACTGACTCACCATGGGCGAAAATCCCTGTGGGTCAGTTGCTTACAAATGTCCACTTAGAAAATGGTTGCTGTGTGAATGGATGAGTAAGCAGTGTAAATGAATGGTCCGCGCCATTTTCTCAATGGTCAAAAATGCTCCTTGTTGGGCCGTGTCGCATGGTTTGTAGGCCCTCTAGTTCTTATATAATTATAACTTTATGGGTTTTATCAATCCTTTGTATTTTGTCCCTTTTTATTGTCTTCATGAAGACGTGCTCGAATTCGCTCCCTTGTGGAGTCCTATAACAAAAGGGAAGCGCAAGAACAATTGGTCTCCACAGGGGAATTCTAAAGAGAGGGATGCTCCACAAGGAAATTTGTGTACAAAGTCTATGAGAAAATATTAAGTACAGGGACAAAGGAAAGAACAATAGAGGTCTCCACAAGGATGCAAAAATGAGAATGTGTGTTTCTGCAAGAGCGGATTGGGGTCGTGCTTTACAATTAATCAAAAAACAAAATTACTATTGCAATTTCACATATGGAAGTGTAGCCAGAAAAATTGTAAGCTTTTTATGTAATATGCAATATTATTTTTTACAGTACTCGGTTTTTAAAATCTTTATAAATACGAGCAAATCAAAACTAGATTTTATGGTATCAACTTATCATAGGATTGTTAGTATAACGTTTATTAACTTGTACACAAATATTTTGATTATTTTGTTGTCACGTGATTTAAAATGAGTTTTATCAGTGTGCATCCATTATATTTTTCTTGTATTCACATCAACCAAACCGAGGCTGGATGGGAAAAATACATCAGTCGCCATTGTGGTTGGGCCGTGAATTATGACCGGAACACCAAAGAGTCCCATTCTTCAACGTCGACGCTGCCGCCAACAGCCGTAGCCGTTATGCCATGCCCGATATGTGGCAGAGGGAGGCTCCCAAATGTTCCCTTTCTCTGACACACTCTTCCCCTCTTGTACAGAAGCACCCCCTAAAATCCTCAAAAGAATTCCAGAGATTTCCAGAACACAATGAAGACTACATATCGAGCACCAAATGTGATGTCTGATCACGAGTGAATGATTGAGTTCCGTTTGCATTGCAACAATAACTCCCGATCAGCAAAGACTGGTTTCCTTCCCAGAACACAATGAAGACACAATAGGAGGGGTGGGGGACACACCCTGCCACATATCGAGCATCGAATGGTAGCCATAGCTGAAGTCGCTTGATCATGGACGCAGCCATACATAAACACACGTATTGATATTCTGATAAAGTGTGTTGGATATAACATTAACAAAATTTAATAAACTACATGTATGCAATGTATACTATTTTTATGTGGTTATATGACATTTATAGCTTTTTTATGACAGGTTAATTTGGTTTTCTCGTTATGTATAAGGTTAAAGCATAATTAGCTTCCGCATTTATTATTCAATAAACTATAAGTTATTTTTTAAAGAAGGCATGTACAGGATGGTGCCAAAAAAAAAAAAAAAAAAAAAAAGAAACCCACTTTCGACAGCAATTTTCACCCACTTGTTGAGTGTATTTCAAAAATTCAATTTAACGGTATTCAAATATTCTTCTTTTAACTTATATGACGAAAACATGATTGCAAAATGCATGTATTTGTATCTGAGAGATGTTAGTTTAGAAAGTTCACGTGGCAAACCCGTTCGTCCACGGATGGCTTTATTCAATCCGCTTGACTGAGCTCCGGAACTTGATTTGAAGACAGCAAAACTTATAATGTATTGTTCAATATTCATTTAGCATAATAACACCATTCTTGGTGTTTTTTAAAACGATTTTTCCACCATGTACGGTTGAAGAGCTATACTTCACTACATTAAATTAAAAAAAAAAAATGAAATAAGTAGATTATAATTGCAGTCAAAAGTGGGTTTACTCCTTTTTTCACCCCCATGTGTACGTTTACTTTGGGCCACAATGGAAGACAATTTTTCTGTGTAATTGTGAGTTGGGTAAAATTCAGGCAGCCTGGCAATTGCCGAAGCAGATTATACAGGAGACAATTCAAAATGCCATATACATGTATGTATACAGTTTATATTTTTTATATCTGGTACCCTGCTAATTTCGAGCTTACTAACTTTACTAAGCAATATTTTCTTTATAATATAACAGGAAAAGTTGCCCAAGATGATTTACTTTCTTGACTGAACATTTTTGGAAGTTCCTGATGCATTTGTGGTGTTTGCCAAAAACTGATTGACAAGAAGCTGTTAAAAAAAGTTTTATTTTTTTAATGAAATAAATGCAAGCTTTTTATCAAGGGTGCCGCCATAATTATGTACATAGTCTAAATAATTAATACAAATATCAATACATACATGACAAATATATAAAATTCTATCTGTAATTAGTTGTTTTTATTTTTTCCAAATTGCTTGTATACAATCAATCTTTACATAATAAAAATGGATACACAAAATGTTGATGTCTTCAGTAATGACACATTTATTCCTGTGGCATGCTATTTCAACAAACCATTTATTATTTGCTATTTTTTAATTTTTTATTAAACATTAATTCAATGTTTTGATATTAAAGTAATCTTAATTGTCTCACATCACTCGAACATCCATGTTGTAGTTGACAACAAGAAGTCCCATACCAAGTTCTACTACAGCGTACAGCCTTGCAAAAAAAAAATTAAATTATGTAGCCTGTCGTGGCCAAGTAGTCTTGGACTCAATTTCTGGTGGCCGAGTCACCGGGGTGTGGGTTCGAATCCCGGTCAAGACACTTGTGTCCTTGATCAAGACACTTTACTGTAATTGCTTCTCTGCACCCAGGCGTACGTTGGTACTTTTGAGGGCAGGGATTTTGTGTGTGATTGACTGGGGCCACGTCGTCATGAGTATAGCAGTAAATGGAATAACCAAGTTACTCTGCAGGCGTTCACATCACAGTTTGACAAAGACGCCACCCTTTGTGATTCGACAGCAAGCGCTCGCGTGTGCAGTATCTGGGTGAGAGTTCATCTTTCCAAGCACAGCCAAGTACAGGCTGTATACTCCCCAGGGAGTGGAGATGGTTTTAAAAAATGAAAAATAAAGGGCCCAATGACCAGGGTCACAAAATATTACACACCGTCAAAACTTGGTGGACACCGGAGCCATATAAATGTCCGTTACTATTATCTCAACATCTGCATGTAATGAGGGATTCTTACATTCTTGACAAGCTCAAAATTAAACACAATATTCAAGGCAAATAAATGTGATTTTTAAACTGCCCAAATCTTAAAGAAATCCACATTGTTTAAGAGAATTTATCACATCTGTTTCAGTTTATGGAAGAAACTTATAATAACAACTCTTGTACATGAACTTCAATTGAAGGGTAGAAGCCAGATGGGATATTAATCTTCAATACTAAAATATGAATTGGAACTACCCCCGACACATTATTATATTCTTGAGGTGTTCAAATAAATAACTTTGGGCTTCCTGCATCTTAAAGAAAAAAAGTCTCAGATACAAATTTAAAGTTTGTGCACTCAATACCTTCAAACCTTTTAGCAGGCAACATAACATAGTCTTGATAAGTTGTTACAAATATGCCGAAACAACTGTGAGTGTGTTTCTCTTGCAATGAGAGACACTAGGATTGCACGCCCGCATATATTAAGTTCTTGATAAAGTACGCAGTTGGTTGGTGCTGTTGGACGCCCTCTAGTGACTGAATCTGGAAAGGAAACACCCAACAGAAATCGAGAGTCAACAGGAAAACTAATTCTGAGTGAGCCCTCAGGTTGAATTAAACTTGGGGTTGGGTTCTGGTCTTTGGATTGGCTTTCAGAGGAGGACGAACTTATGTGTGAGATTTTTTCGGGTAAGAAATCGAATTTTGGCAGTTTTTCTGTCCTCATTGAGAGAAGAAAAGGGCAGAATTTGGGGGATTTTTATTTTTAAAACCTTCCTACTCTTGGTGACATTTTCCAGCAAGTTGCCCAACCATTTGAATCCATTCAACTGTACTGGTTGTGTATGGTGGCACAGTAGAGGAACGAACTTTTTTGATGGCATGGGTGGTTGTGTGCGTAAACGCTCCCCTCTCACCAATGACGCCCTGGTTTGATTCCCGGCCATATGTGAGTCGAGTTGTGGGTTGGTTCTCTCCTGTGCCACAAGGATTTTTCACCAGGCCATCCGGTTATCCTCCCTCCGGAAAAAACTCAAACACTTTCGATGCCAGGCTGTGCCCCGTGGTCATATATGAGTTGATGTGACTGGCTGCCAAGGGCGCCCTTGAATGCCTGCAGCTCGAACGTGTGTAGCTGTGTCCTTCGCAATTCAGCTTCGCAGCTGTCAGTAAGGATGATTAGCCTCCCAAATTATTATTATTATTATTATTGTGAACTACCTGGGGGCTTATAAACAGCTAGAGTTACAAGGCTCATTAGACGTTTGTTTCTGTCTTTTGAAGACGTGGGAGAGAGATTGGAGAAAGAAAATTATACATAAACAAGTTTTCACTTACATTATCGAACCATCGAGACAAGTGTATATATTTCTCCTTTTCCTGAAACGTAAGCCCCGACTGAAGGAATAAAAACAAACAGACTTTGTTAAATTAACACGCTTTAAAAGGTCTACCAGGAAGTAAATGACTGAAACTACAGAGGCTTCAGATATGGGTTCCTTCACTTTCCCCTTGACACTCCTAAGTAAATGCTTCGAGACAACGAAGGAATCTGTTAGGGTTGAAACACGAAGTCAAAATAACTTTGTTCCCAAAGACCAACTGAATTTATCAGTATTATTTATTATTAAGTAGACTGGGATTGTCCACAAAAAAAAGAGGTTCCAGTCATGAGCCCCAAGATGTTTAAGGGGTAGCAGAATTAACTGAAGGGTTGTTATAACACTTACAATTGCAGAGTGTAATCCATACGCTAGGAGCATATCTGGTAATGTGAAACGGTCTCCGATGAAGTACGTTCTCGATGCAAGATAAGTGTTAAGTTCCTTTAAGAAGACAAATGCAAACAGGGCAAGTGAGAAAGAGTCTTGATTCCATTTTTCTGATGCAGAGGCAGAGGTGGGGGAGTGGAGGGGCACACTTATTGCAGAATTAGTCCCCATAAAATGGATTGGATTACTAACCCACGGCACCCACAGCAATTGCCCTGGTGCCCTGCGCATTTGCTGTGGTGCCCCTTTGCAAAGTTCCGATACAAATTGACCTTTCTCACAGAAGTGCCCCTTACCAGAGGAAAATTGCTGTGCCCTTTCAAGAGCAAAGTTTAAGACCTGTCTTATACAAAAGGAATCACCTTAAAAATATTTGACTTGTGTAAAAAATCGGGACCAAAGACTAACCCTCCCAAATCCTTCTTTATCCTTTGCCCAAATGAAGGATTCAGAAGGACTTCGGGAGCTGTAGGCCCAATAACAATTGCCTATCACTGAGTCAAGCATTCCAGTCTTTTAAGTCCAAGCCTGTTGGTATGAAGTGACATACCATAGGAGAGGAGGATGTTGGAGGATTGAGGTCACCTGTCATGCCTGTGGGCAAGTGGGCCTGGTGAGTAAGGGTTAAGCTTTGTCCACACAAATGTAATAAGCACAGAGCACTCTTTAAAATCAGATAACCAGCCAAAATTTAATGATTTTTACACAACTTTCAAGTGGTACTCTGCTATTTTTTTTTGCTTACGCAGACTTTCAGTACCTTCAATACTGTTGAAATGTCTTTCTCTCCGTGACATCTGTCGATTTCCGTAACTCTGTATTCCAACCACTGAGCGATTAACGCTCTCTCTACGGCATCATTTCCACCAATCAGATCCCTCCTACCAGCTGTCTTTGCGAGGTAAGTGGCTACGGACGACAGACCTGTTACTGATGTTCCATTCAGGCTCAAAGTCGGAACCTGTAAAATGTGAGCACAACATTGAATGATTAGAGAATTGCCTTAACACTGTTTTTTTTATCTCGCTATGATTAATCATCACTCAATTTGACATCAATGGGGGTCAAGATGACTGGGATTGTGGGAAGTGTTGAGCCACTTCCAACCCATGAAATATCCCGTAGCGTCTCAAACAGCCTCTCCTAGTCAAACTGCTACTGCCTGGCTTCACGTGCCGATCGCTGTTTCGAACCGCGGGCAGAGGTGTGAAGGTGGGTTTTTGGCATCTAAAAACAAGTTTTCTCAAGACAGGTGGGGCTTGTCAGCCATCAATAAACAATCAAAAGATGACCACTCTCATCCGGCCGTGATGAGAGATTCAAAGTATCCTGGACAAACACACTCAGGAAGCAAGAAGGCTGGAATCAGGATGCTTTTGGATCGGAGCAAAGTGTCACAATACACAAGAAAATGTTTCTACTATTACTTTAGGCAGTGGATGTTTACTGGTGATGGTAAAATGATGCGAAACGATATTTTTACCACGTCCTCGTAGCCAGGGGGGGTCCATGCTACCGCCTCTCAATTTTTTATGCAACACTTCACGGTCAAATCATGAGGTGCCTTTTTCTATTGTTTTTTTTCATCCCCCCCAAAACACGAATATTCTTCTTTTTTATCATTAAAAACTGAATCCTACATCTAAACGGATAGTATTACCTTTCCTTTTCTTTTTTCTGATTTGTGGTTCTCGAGGATCTTCTTTTCTTGTTTAGAGGGAAATAAAGTTCGAAATTGCGGCGTGGTAAAATAGCAATTAGCATTTCGGATCATTTTACCATCGCTGAGGTAGAATATCCATTGCCTTAAATACATAAAAATTGAGCACGATTTAGTCAGACATTAATTTATTGAAGCCAATAATACATACCAATAGTTTTTAACTGCTCTTCTTTAATCGTCAAAATCAAATGAAGTTTCTGCCGAATGTTTGAACAGTCATGACTTAAATATGACATTATTAAAATTTAATTATTGACAAAAGTGTTTTTTGTCAGTCTCAGCGTAGTCTGTGGGTCCTTTCTCTATGGTCTCAGGTTGTAAACTTCCTTCCTTCATCCATGTTGTTGCTAACGGACTGGCATAAGATTAATATAGTAAGCTCGCCATTCTGAAATCTGAGAGCAGAGTCAGAGAGCGTGTACGTGCAGACTGCAGTGAGCATGCATGCACAGTGCATATGGTATGGCCTTGGGCCTAGCATAGTGAGCTTTTGGTTGCTTTACGATCTTTTGAATATTGATCAGACAGAGATAAGATAGCAAGTGAAGTAAAAACAACACATACCCACCTTTGTTTCACAGTTTACGTTGATCTTTACCCCATTAACATCAAGAAATCTGGATAATGTCTTCAAGTCTTGCTTTATGTCCGCCATTTCGCAACTGCACCGTGAAAAAGTAGGTTACCGCAACAAAAATAAGTTGCGATTATTTTGTCTAGCGCCCTCCAGTGACAGGACCTGTTTGTACAGGTTATCCAAGTCCTTACACTTACAGCTTATGTGACATTATTTGATTGAAATGTCAATCACTTTAAATACATTTTATCCATACTTCTCTTCAAATAGCATGCCGTAAACAAAACTTAATGAGTTCTGGCTTGTTTAATTATGCTTTTTTTTCCCGCAGTGACATTGTATAAGTGGTAATGTCATGTCCCATGTTGACCACAACGCCAAGAGGACTGGCGCAACTTTATGTTGTTGATGATTATAATAATCACGCTGGTGGTTTCTATTTGTGATACTCATTCTTTGTGGAGCAATGCATTTTTCCATAACAATATACCCTACATTCTAGCCTCTGACCTCAATGGAATTATAAATTTAGTTTGTACCGTTGATGTCAAGCCAGGATCGTACGTGGAGTTGAGTCAACATAATGTCAGGGGTAGTTTATTCTCATAACATTAACAACCCCGAACACGACTACGAAGACATTGTAAAGGAAAGCAATCCTCAGACTCCGAGCAATAGTTCTGACGGTGAGGCGAAGCGACGAACACCCGCGTCAAGCCCCAGGAAGCCCCCACGACCATTGAGCATGGCTGGCGCCGCTCCTCGGAAACAAAACGGACAAAATTCCAGAGACGTGAGTAAACAAGATGTTACATTTTTGGGGTTTAAAAACATACCTATAAATATTTATGATTAAAAATACCTGCTGTCATTGTTTTTTGTATTTGGGGATCAAATGTAAATTGTTTTTTATAATGTTTGCAGTTTGATTTTGTTGGCATGAAAATTAAGGTCAAACTATCTATTCAGTACAACTTCATTTACAAATGAAGTGAAGAAAATTGATTCATAAATTAATAGAATAAAGAAAATAGTTAAAGTAAACAACTGTTTTGAATGCAAGCTTTTATGCAGCACAACACATGTTTATCATGTTTATTCATTTTGGTACTAAATCAACCATGAAATTGTGAATATTCGGTTTCGAGTGGAGTACTCAGTTTCGAGTGATATTGTAACTCAAACAATAAGCTCCATTTTTATTGGTAATCAATACATTTTCCCTATTGTAATGTTTGGTTTTGACTAATGTTGCACTGGGTTTGTAGAAAAATGGCCGATTAAAGGAGTTGGGATTTTCTCCTTCACGGGGTAACATCGTCATCACATACGGCAAAAAACGTAGGCCTAGTTTTTGCCTTTCAAAGTACTTCCAGTTACCTGGGCCCAATTTCACAGAGCTGCTTAAAGCCCCAGCTCAACATTGGTAAAGTGTCTGTAAATGTTTCCATTCTTTGCACAAATCAAGATATTTGTAATAAAACCAACCTGTGAAAATGTCAGCTCATTTCATTGTTTCATTTGCGAGAAAATTGTAAAAATGCATTCAGCATTTTTGTACCCATTCCTGTGTAGGCAGAGTTTTAGTCTCAATGAGACGAAAACTAATTTTGGATCTTATTTCATTTATTATTTAAAAACGATGACACTTCAGGCAGAAATATTTCAGGAAAAGTTTTCTACCATAATTATCTTTATACCATGTAAGGTAGGGCCTACATGTAAACAATCTGTGGACATTTACGGTTTTCTTCTTACCAATGTTGAGCTGGGGCTTTAAGCACAAAAAGTAGCTAAGCACAACAAAATTATGCTTACCAGAATAAGGTTACATTGTGCCAGCCAAAATACCATTCCCCATGTATCATTTGTGACTGGTATCCTGGATTTAAAGTAACTTTTTAGCTTTCATACCACCTTTTTCTCGCTCTCTTTCTCACAACCCAGACGTCATTAAAGATGGAGGACATTGATGTAGCTGATGCACGCCCATCAAGGCAGCCTAAAACTAGTTCTCCGAGGGAACCGACGGTCAAAACCATTTCCTCCCGAATCATCCCAGATAAAAACGCTTCTCCACAGAAAAAACAGCTCAGTGAAGAAGACAAGAAGGAGGTCTTGAAACATCGTATTCAAGCAGCTGTGAGTTTTCTTTATGTTTCAAGGGTAGACTATGTATGTTTTCGAACTAACTTTTAATTTTTATTTTTTGCATGTTTTAATATTGAGCTTGCCAGACACAAGTTGGATTTTTTTTAACAAGATTGAAGCAAAAGTATAATGTCAAGTTTTTCAGGGATGGACTGCCTATATTTCAAACTATTTTTGTCAGTTTTGTTGTTGTTGAGCTTTTAGACACAGTCGGAAAATCAACTTAAAAACAAGATTGAAGATCTCCATTATTCACCAGGATTGTTGACAGAAAATGATTGAAGTGTGGATTGTTAGGCTATATTTTCAAACTAATTTGAAAAAACAACAACAATTTTTTGTTTTTGTATTATTGAGCTTGTCCACACAAGTTGGAAAATTAATAATCAAGATTGAAGCTTCACAAAAAAGGATAACAGAAATTGTTTCAAGTGCGCAAATTTTCAAACAATTTCAATTTCTTTTTTTGCATGTATTGCTTGCCAGACACAAGTAGGAGAATTACTAATCCAGGCATGCAACTTTTCAGCTGACCAGCTGATTTTTTTTCGTTTTGGGTTTCTCAGCTGTGTCGTTGATAAATTGAAAAACACAGTACAAAGTCTTGAGTGCTTGGCACTTTCCTCTTTTTTGACAAGCTGCAGTTGCATCCCTGGTAGGCCTAATGAAGATTGAAGCTTTGCAAATTACATAACAGGAAATGTTTCAAGGGTGGACTGTTATGAATACAATGTATTTTCAAACTAACTTTTTTTGTGCATGTTTTAATTATCACTGAGCTTGCCAGACTCGAGCCGCAGAAGTTCTCAGAACTGAAGCTATGCAAACGGATAACTGAAAGTTAATTGGAAACAAGTTTTCAGCTTTGGTTTTTTGCTTTGCAAATTTTTTGTTATTGTTATTTTATTTTTAAGTCAAAGAAGTGAAAGAATTATAATCTGGTACCTTGTATGGGAACTTATTTTTGTCGTAGAATCAGAAAAAACCATAGAATCGTAGAATCAGAGCTTCGTGTATAGTTACTCTCACCAAAAGTTTTCAAAATCCTAATGCCTCAGAATTCAAGAGAAAAACAACTGAAATAGGTCCTCAGTTTACATGTGAAAATGATGAATGGATGGCATAGTATTTTGTTTGAATCAAACTTGTAACCTAAATGTATGGACTGTATATTTCTGAGAAAAAAAAATTGATTATATTTGTGTGTGCTTGACCAGTTCCATGTTTTCTGTTCCTTCTGGTCGTCTTTAAACTGGCAAATGGTGTGTAGTTCATATCAGCAGTTCTACGAATACTCACATTATAATTGATCACAAGAATCAGAAGTATTTTTAATGTTTTTTTTGTTGTGATTTTCCTCGTTTGATATATACATGTAAATGTTGACATTTGTTATTTTTAATAACAACTCAGCATTTAAAACGAGGCAAGAACAAATTGTGTTCCTGGTTTGATCGGCTGCAGATTGCGCCACAGCACCTTGTAAACCGTTACATGGTGCTATGTAAAGGAACAGGTCTCATACTTCAAACAGGTAACTCCGAGTACCTGGCAGGAAAAAAAACACTGAGCGCTTTGAGACGCCCATGGTTGTGATAAAGTGTGATATGAGAATCGCGTATTGCCTATTATTAATCTGAAAACCAAATTTCAATTTTTCAGTTATTTCATTTCACCCACCCACCCACCCACAATTTTTGAAATAAAAAAAAACTGAAATTCTATAACACTGACTATTCTGAATGGCCCCTTACTGTCCCCTTTGACTAGCGTTGAAGGATTTTGTTGTTGTTGATTATTCCCGTCAGGCCAAACCAGAGGACGATGATGACGCTGGTTATGAAATGTCGTTTTCACAGCGATTCAAAATACCCATTATGGTGAGAAACAAAGACAACACAAAACTGTGGAGGCCCAAATCTCGTGCCGTCTCCAAATTTATCTCTGAAAGTGATAGCTGATTTAGATTTGAAATTAACCCCTAATGGGGCTGTGACGTCATGATTATAGCAGTAAATGGGGAAAAAAAAGCCTACAAATTATAATAATAATTTTGTTGTTCTCCTTTTAGTTTGAAGAATCTAAAAGTTGTCCTGGATTATTTTCAGATACTATTTTATAGTTTTAATAGTTGGTTTCATTAATTTCTTTGTTAAAGTGTGTACTTTTGTATTGTATTTAGTCATGAAATTTTAAAGGGGCGAAGGGTTTTGTATGATAAATCAATTTGGAAACCTAAACAAACTAAAGGTTTTGTTTATTACTATTTTTTTTTCTTTGGGGGGGGGGGGGGTAACAAAATCTATGTTTAGGACCAGAGTTTGACATTCAAGAAACTCTTCATAAGACTATTTAACTGTTGACCACTGGACAAAAAACATTGCTTTCATAAGACCTAAACCATTTATTTCTTTTTCTATAAGTGATGTCAACCAATTTAACCAGTTGAGGGTCACAACTGCCTCAAAGCTCCAAAGTCAACCAAAAGGGCCTATGAGTTTATGTAGGATCCCTACTGCCTCAATCCTCCAAAATCAACCAATATGAGTTTATGTAGGATCCCTACTGCATCAATTCTTCAAATTCACGAGGAGGGTGAGGGTTTTATTAAGAAATCAAAATCAGCTATCACTGAAGAAAAACTTCTTGTTACCGCTAACAGCTTGAGCTTTTTAGTCGCTTGTGCTTAGTGAAGAAATTAACAGCATGTAGATTGTAGAACATTTCATACCAACTGACCTGTCACATTCTAAACATCATGTGATCATAATTGTTTTACTTAACAATGGGCCATAATTCATTCTAACCATGCTGTGTGTTTGCTGTGTATTTAACATTTCCCATACATTTACATGCATGCATGCTCTAATTTTTTTATGAAAACTTATATCATGACCATGTAGTTTGAATGAAATGCTGAACTACTTGTTCTTTCGATGTAGCTTGCTTAGAATCAGTGGCGTATTTTTTATTTATTTATTTTTTTTATTATTGTTTTGGTGGAGGGGAGTAGGGAGACTATGCCCAAGATACATTTTCCCCCCAAACGACGTAGTTAGGTTTTTGTGCATGCGTGGTACATTTGCCTAAGTTCCTACTATATTCACAGGAAATGAATGAATTTATGAAAACCCTTTTTGACCGAGCTGTTTCTTCGTGTACGCCAATAGTTTGCTGACTCCAGTGCCGAAGGTTACCGGTTCGAATCCTATAGCCTACGGTCTTTTGTTTTCTTTTTATCAACCCCTTTATTTTTCTCGTTTTTTGTCTTTTTTTCAGGGGGGAGGGGTTCTTTCAAACCGTTTTGTACATATGTAGATGTTTTTTTTATGATTTTTCTTCGCAGTTCTGGTTTCCGAAGATTTTTTTTTTTTAAGAGGGAAAAAGGGTCCGAGAACCTGTTTTTGCGATAGTCTTTTGGGGAAAAAAAAAATTCACCCAGGATGCCGCCTTTGGGAGGCGCCAAATTTACCACCATTTCAAAATAATTTTTATTGTTCCTTCTCTTTTACTTGGATGATATCCACCGTGAATGGAAGTGCCCTTGGGGATTGTGACTAATATCTAACCCTGTGTTTATTACTAATAATATCTCAAAATAATGGAGTTTCAAAAACTGAGTGAGTCAAGGGGCCCCATCCCCTCACCTTATCCCCTGGGCTCCAGAAAGAAAACCCTACATTCTGCATAGCTACGCCACTGCATGCATAGAATTCATGTTTTGTGATACCATTACGAGTTCGGCCCATTTCAAACAGTTCGCTCTTGCCTTGTCATATTCAAAAATTCCGATTTGCTTTTTCAACACAGACGGAGCGCGACGTTTCAAGCCACTTTTAGAATTCAGCGTGGCAGAGGCTTAGCTCGACCAGGGCTCGACAGGCCCTGCCGTGCTATTGGCAAAGTTCGGCAGAAACTCGTCGTTTGAAACCACTGCTGCACCAATTCCGCGCTATTGCCAAACTCAAATGATTTGAGTTTGACATGGCAAGAGTGCGACATTTGAAACGGGCCTTAGTTTTTGTTCTGCGTTTATTTTCCAAAATCAATGGATAGTGTTGGCAGAAATGCTATAATCTTGCTTTAAAAAGATCAGTACAGTGCATGGCTTGATTATTACATGTACACTGGATCACAGGCCCTGAGGCCAGTAGTTTTAGTGTCTGGCCAGTAAACTCATGACTGGCTAGCCCGGCGTTCTTGGGTTTTTTCAATTGAATAACAATGGCGTGTCGTGGCCCAGTGGTTAGTGTGTCGGACTCAAGTTCCGGTGGCTGAGTCATCGGTGTGTGGGTTCGAGTTCTGGTCATGACGCTTGTGTCCTTCAGCAAGGCACTTAACCATAATTGCTCCGTAAAAGTTGGGGAGGTAGAGCCTTGTGCTCTACCAGCCAGGCTTCTGATAGATGATACCTAAGCCTACATCCTTACGGACTGTAAAGGGGGTTACCCTGTTTCAGCCCCAGGAGTAGGCATGGTAGGTGGCAACGGCCCCTGGATCAAACAGTTGATTCGTAGCCCACAACTCGAGTGGCTTACTGGCCTTGTGTGTCTGGCAACTTCCATAAAAAAAAATAATAATAATAAAATACCTCACTGTGTAATATCTTGAACAAAAACAAATTGTATTCAAATGTTGACATTTGTGTCTGATGACATACCTTCCAATGGGAGACTATTGAGACGATAGCGGGCATCCCACAGACCGGTCCTTTTCCATGGTTCTCAGCGATGAAAACAATGGAAAAGGACCGGTCTGTGGGACGCCCGCTATCGTCTCAAAAGTCTCCCATTCTATTAAGTAATGAAGTAGGCCTATAACCATAACTGAGATTTTCTCTGAAATAAAAACAATTAAATGCTTGTTTAAACTGTTTTTTCTCACATTTTGATTCTGGTCTTGTAAAAAAAAGTTCAAGTCCAGAAAAAACATTTTTAGCTAGAAGCCCTGCAGTCTTGTGGATTTTTTCTCCCAAATTTAATTTGAGCCCTGCAATATAATAATGCCAGTGCTTCCATTTTTAGTTTTTCTCCATTTGAATTCACTGTGACCACACCGAGGCTGGAAGGCGAAAAAATTTACCCCCCCCCCCCCCCCCCGCCCACCTTCCTTCCTTTTTGTTTTGGTTACCATGGGAGTGTTTAACTCGAAATCACTACATGTTTGTAAATAGTACAATTTCATTGCAGTTGCATGCAGGGAGAAAAAAAAAATGCAAGATTTTGAAATATTGTGTGACATATGTTTTGGGGATAGGGAGTTAAAACTAAAAGAGAGTAAACTGGGCCATGATTCATGGCACTGCTTTCCACGGAGTTCCGCGCTTAGCGTGACTGTAAAGCGTGTACTTCTATGGGCTGTAGTGGGGGTGTATTTAGCACAGAATTCTGCCCCTTTCTTTACCTTGTATGCTTGTACACGTTAGTTTGTCTGGCCTGTGGTTCATCAGGATTTTTTTCCTGAATTTAGGATTTTTCCATCGATCTCCCTTCATCTTCAGATTTTGAAGGTAAAAAATGCAGTAGAGGCAAGACAGAGAATGTGAGCTCCTATTATGAATAAACTTCTAGATATCAGTTTGTGAGGATGGGGAGAATCTAGTGTATAAATCTCTAAAATGTCACATTTCGGGACCTAATCTCCAGACCCCAAAACAATTTTTTCAGGATTTTCCCTTTTTTGTACTATTACACCTTTTGACATGCAGATCAATATGTTTAACGAAACATGAAAAACCGAGGCAGCAGTCAAAGAAAATTTGGCCAATCTGGTCCCAGCATAAAGAGATAAAGAAAACTGCACAGTTCCCTTATCACAAATGAAAGCACAATGAAAGCCTTTATGTAAAACTGGAGAACACTGGGTTAGTGTCAATGGACAGGTCACAATGATTTCATTGTTGATCGGGTGAACATGATTTCATTGATCGAAGTTATTGATGTTTACCAGCGGTTTTTTTTTACTAACAATAGCTGAGTTCAAAGGTGCAGATCAGAGATTTGAAGTATGGTCTCAATGAAGAGTGCAGGTGTGACTCAACAAAAAATCATGTATCACAATTTCATAATTTATGAATGCATGGTGTACTGTGGAATGTCCCCTGGCCATGTGGTCTTCGGCTTGGTTCATTTTAGGAATCAGCGCATCAAAACCCTTACGCCCTAGATCTTTTTTGCCTTAAGGTGACCTGCAATCCTCCATATTGTCGGACTTGCATGTACATAACATTGGAATGCCTGACCCAGTGATAGTACATGTAAAAGAACCCAGAACACTTATCGTGAAAGAGTAGGGGTTTACCATGTTGTTTCTGGTTGTTGTTGTTGTTGTTGTTGTTGTTGTTATTGTTGTTGTTGTAATCCCGTGTGAAGTGTTTGTACACTAACATGAATGTGATACTAACAATTGCAGAAAAATGATTACGGAAAAAAGATTGCTAAAACAACAGCGACGTAGTCAGAATTTGTTCATCTTGGGAGGGGCATTGCTTTTCAATATTTTGTGGGGGGACACGTGCTACCTCCAGGGCCCCCCCCCCCCACCCTCTTGGCTACACCGCTGCAAAACAACAACAAACAGTACATGTACATGAACCTCCCTAACTCTTAATTAATATTTGGATTTTGGGGGTCTACATGTATTTGATTAATTTGTGGGGGGGGGGTGTTTTGGTTGTGGGTGGATTGCTTTCAACTGATGCTAAACACAAAAAGGTCTGAGAAAGCTGCATTTACATGAGTCTCATTAACATAAATAACATGACCTCTTTCTTATGCAGGTGATAATCGTGATCCTGTTGCTTGCATTGTCCATTGCCATCGGAATCGGTGCCAGGAACGCTGCCAGTGAGTACCACCAGAGTTTCTTTTGTTATCGAAATTTTCTCTCACGCCTCGTCCGTTCAGAATGTTCAGCCAACTCTGACAGGAGAAACATTCGGTATGGTTTTGAACTGGGTCTGATAAACACGGTTGGAGTTGCATGTTTGTTTGGGGGAGTGAAACACACAATTGCCAGGTTGAATGGAATGGAATGGCGTACTTTTGCTTTCGGCAGTTCGGATGCGAGGCTTATTTATTCAAATTTTCCAGATAGAAAGGAATTTGTAAACTCTTTTTCAAAGGAGATCCCCAGCCTCTTCCTTCCTGTTTACTTCGTAAAATGATATCTTGTTCTGTGACGGTTTCTTTTTTTAACAGATTTGAGTTAATTTACTCGCAAAATGTTTCTTCCTTGGTTTTGTATGACACTAAAACTCCCAGGCCTCGAAATTACCCACAGCAAAAGGGCGATTTGTTGTGGTGCCCTGTGTCATTGCCGTGGTGCCCTTAAAAACCTGCAATACAATTGTAAATTTTCCTCATATGATTGCCCCTTACTTTGGGGAAATTGCCGTGCCCTTCTGAAAATGAAATTCGAGGCCTGAACTCCTATAATAAAAGTTTAAAGCTAGAGAGACAGAACTTTTACCAGCACATAATTTGAATAGTCCTGCACCCGAAAATCAAACTCTTGTGGACGTTCGGCAGGATCTTTGGGGTGGCATGGATGGGCGTGTGTGTAAAGTGCTCACCTCTCACCGATGTGGTCCTGGTTCGATTCCTGGCTGGGGCCATGGGTATACATGTAGAATTGGGCAGTGGTTTTCATCCACTCTCATCCCTGGTGTTATATTTGTACCCAAACTACGTATACTGCTTGAAGTAATTTTTGGACTTCTTGTTTCTTTTCAGTGGTTACATACGGTGGTGCTTTTGCTAGAGCGACATCCTGCAAAAAATCGTGTTCACACACATACGAAGAGTATGTAAATTTACCATCCAAGTATTAAACTATACTTTATTTTACTTATTTCCGGTTAAAAATGCATAATACTGCACTTTCACTTAAAGCCCCAGCTCAACATTGGTATGAAGAAAAACATAATTAATGTTCCCAGATTTACGTTTCTTACATGGTAGGCCTACATGTATAAAGCTAATGATGGTAGAAAAATTTCTTTGAAATATTTCTCCCTGTAGTGTTATCGTTTGGTGTGGCATGGGTGGCTTGTGTGTAACGATAACGATAAGAATAATAACCTCTCACCAATGTGTCCCTGGTTCGATTCCCGGCTAAGGCTATATGTGAGTAGAGTTGTGCGTTGGTTCTCTCCTGTGCCACAAGGGTTTTTCTCCAGGCCATCTGGTTATCCTCCCTTTGGAAAAACCGAACACTTTCGATCTCAGGCTGTGCTCCGTGGTTGTATGGGTTGATGTGGCTGGCTGCCAAGGGCGCCCTTGAATGCCTGCAGCTCGAACACGTGTAGCCGCGTCCTCAGCAACTCAGCTTCTCAAGGCAGCTGCGAGTAAGGAAGATTAGCCTCCCAAATTGTTATTATTCTTATCGTTTTTGACTTAATAAATGCAATAATATGATCAAAAATTAATTTTCGTCTCATGGAAGACCAAAACTCTGCCTTTAGGAATGCGTACAAAAATGCTGGATGCATTTTTACCGTTTTCTCACAAATGAAACAACAAAATGAGCTTGCATTTTCACAGGTTGGTTTTATTACAAATATCTTGATTTGTGCAGAGAATGGAAGCATTTACAGTCAGTTGACCAATGTTGAGCTGGGGCTTTATTGGTGGAAATATAACTATCGAATTATGGGTGCAAAATCTGATAAAAAAATACGTTTGATTGTGGCATATGAAGAAAAAGTTGTTCAAATTTCTCTTTTTCTCCTTTTATTGTTCTGTGACAGTCATAGTTTGTTGTAACTTTGATTGATGTATTAATGTTTTGCCAGTAAAGAGTGTAATTAACTAAACAAAGAAATAAAAAGAAATGACAAGCTGGTTCGGAAAAAAATAAACAGGGGATGTGCCAAATTACCTTTAGAACTAACCCACCTTGGAGATAAGAAATATAAAAAGTTGAACGGGCCTACAATGTGAACAATGGCAATTTTGAAGGGAATTTGTTCCTTTTTTCCCCCAGTGAAGCTACTACGCCCTTGGTAGTAATTGCACTCAATGGTTTTCAGCATGCGTTCCTTCAGTATAAGTCTCTCATCAGAAATATTGCACATCTTGGTGAGTCATTTTTATATTATTTTTCTGTCACCCTGGAAACAGTGATGATATGGGCAGTAAGCAAAGGTGCCATTGCTGTGGTGCATGTTTGTGGCCGAGCGGTTTAGTGCATCGGACTCAAGTTCCGGTGGCTAAGTCATCAGGATGTGGGTTCGAATCCCGGTCATGACACTTGTGTCCTTGAACAGGGGGAGGAGGCAGTTATGTTTGTCTCGCAATGGATTCATTTACCCCTCCCTGTTCTTAGCTGTGGGGTGAAGAGACTTGGGTTTCTATCTCGCCATGTCTTGTTTCTTCGCATTGAGGCAGGTTTCTATCCCTTCAAAACAGTAGCCCACACCTCGAGTGGCCTTTGGGCCTTGTGATGGGCGAAATGCATTCCAAAAAGAAATTAATTCATAACAAAACAAAATAAATTAAAAAAAAAAACAGTTTTTAGATCAGTGTTCATTTTCACCATGTTTTTTTTTTTTTTTTTAACTTCTGCAGTGTAATATCTTTTTCTTTTTAATCAATCGATTTTTTATGCATTGTGAGTTTTTACCCTTGGCAATCAAACTTTGATTGAAATAAGTTTTCGAAGCTCCGTGCATCATCGTCGAGGTCAAACAATGAAAACGTGCAAGCATGTACTCACTACGCACAACTTTGACCTGAACGAGGGTGCTGTTTTAAAACCTTGTCGTACTTTCTTTTCTCACAACACTTCAAGCCATTGATACATTATAACAAGCACTGTTAAGCCCGGTTTATACTTCTGGCGAATGCGAAAGCGAGGCGAATTTGACGTCACTCTCCTACATTCGCAACGAGTTTCACAAAAAGAAAAAGTTAAACACATTTCAGCTCAAGCAAATCGCTCATCGCGAATTAGTGATGTCAAATTCTCTTCACATTCCCGTGAAGTACATGTATGAACTGGGCTTTTACTCAACATTTTATTGACTGCTTCTTTTGATGTCGATTTGTTTTTGTCGTAGCTGAGTGCGGCGTAGTCGGTAACACCATCCCTTCGTATCCTTCCACTGCGATACCTAACCTGTATTCAATTGTCACAGTAAGTAAATCAATGCCAAAATAACGTCTTCAAGATGTGTTAACAGTCTGGCATGAAAAGTTTATACCATGCTCGATATTTGGCAGAGGGAGGCCCCCCCCCCAAATGTTCCCATTCTTTAACACACTCTTCCCCTCTTGTACAGAAGCACCCCCTCCCTAAAGTCCTCAAAAGAATTCCTGAGATTCTCAGAACACAATGAAGACACAATAGGAACCAAATAGAAAATAGAGTACCAAATGGAAAAGTTAAAAGTTACAGTAGTTTATAGTTAATAGAGCTTGAAGAAATGTTCACTAATTATTCGTTTTTTTCCCACTTTTTCCCACCTTTGATTTTGTCGTTCGTGTTTCCAACCTCTTGTGGTTAAACCAGACTCTTCCCTCACCCTTCCTCTTTGTCTCCTTCTTCATTGTTCATCCCTTGCATCTTCCGACTGCTTTCTGCCTCTCTCTTTTCACTTCTGTCTACTTCTTGTTACTCCAGTATATGTGTGTGTTGTGTTGTCATTTTTGCCTTTGAGAAAGACTCTGCTAGTGTTGAAACGAGAGGCCATTAACCATTTTTTTTAAATGTAATGTTGATACAAGTATTATACCTAACGCCCTCGAACAAAGATAATGACAAAATAGGGAGACTGCCAACATTAGGGCTGGATAGTTTAGTTGGTATAGCGTTGGTACGTATAGCCGGTGGTTGCAGGTTCAAATCCCATTTTAGTAAACTTTTCTTTGCTCACCCAACATTGATTGAAAAAAATGTTTACCTGATCAGCCAGTCAGTTTCCCTTGTGGTTTATTACTTGGTATTTAAATGACATAGGCTAAATCATCTGATGTTACCTTGTTTTCTTTTGCATCTAGGGTATCCATCCATCGTACCAAGGAAAAGCAGGTGATTGGTTAAGAGAATACGGTTTGAATTCAACTGAGTTTGGTCCCTCGGATGACCCCAATAGCTACAGCAGGCGAGACCCTCTGTGGTTCCAGACCAACGGGGTGAGATTATGTTGTGTTTTTATTGGGAGGTAGTGTCTTCGGCTTTTGCTCCGGCTTCGGCTTAGGTTCAGGCTTAGTCTAAGGCTAAGGTTCAGCCTCAAGCTCTATCAGAGAATTTGAAATACAGGCTTCAAAAAGGTAGATGGAGCAGCGTTAACTCTACCAGTTCAATAAGTCATTTGAGAGCTATATTTGAAGGATGTCCTATACCATGCCCAATATGTGGCAGTGGGAGTCCCCCCCCCCCCAAATGTTCCCAAACTGTAACACACTCTTCCCCTCTTGTACAGAAGTACCCCCCCCCCCCTGAAATCCTTAAAAGAATTCCAGAGATTTCCAGAACACAATGAAGACTACATATCGAGCACCAAATGTGATGTCTGATCACGAGTGAACGATTGAGTTTCGTTTGCATTGCAACAATAACTCCCGATCAGCAAAGACTGGTTTCCTTCGTGCCACGCATTTTATTGAGAAATGTTTATGGGTGCTTGTCGTCTCTTATGTAACTAAAAAAAGCTTCCCCCCGATCATAGGATGAGGAATTCCGATGGGGGACTTTTGGACGCTCCTGTTTCACAGTACTCATAAGTACAGAGATGCAACTTTTCTGATTTTTTTATTTTTTACCCCCAAATTCCGATTTTTTTTTGTGACCCCCAAAAAGTCATTTTTTCCCCCGAGTTATATTCTGAAATATGTGATAAAATCTGAAAAATTTTGAAAACACCGTTAAACATAATAACAATCCTGTCTGTGACGCACCGTTAGCCTCTTCTACCAGCCGTCAGTAGGGCCTACGCACTTTCTCCAATAAAAGCACCATATCCATGCTCAGAACTGTCAAAAAGGACCGTTGTGTCTGCTGCCGCCAGCGTCTCAAAAGTCTCCAATTGAGCACTCACTTGTAACCAAACGAGGCGTTGTACCAGACGTCATTTAAATCTAACTCATAAATTATGGCTCATTATTGACTGGTATACTCGGGTGCGGTAGACAAGTCCTATACACTAATGCGAGCAGCTCGTTCATGGTGATTTGCACCACCACAGCTATGGCCGCCGCATGCTCGTGTCGACGCACATGCACTGTGAATCCTCCATGCTGATTGGTACATGCACATATGGTGGCCATGCATGTACATGTAGCTGCGGTGGTGTACATGTAAATCACCATAAACGAGTTACTCGGAATAGTGCGCAGACCTTTATAATGGTGCGGCCATCTTGATTCTCTCCCATTCAAATCAATGTAACCAAACCGAGACTGGAGGGAGAAATAGTCTGGTTCCTTTTTGTACAATGAATATTATTTATCCATTGCGGTTATTGGATACAAGAAACATGACCAAGATGGTGGCAGCATCATAATGGGCTATTGGTAAGTTACTGTACATTGTGCATGTATATAGAACCTGAGTCTTGCCTACCATCACCTTTTTCAACTCTTCAAAGATAATTACAGTTTTATAGAATTTTTTTACATTTTTTTGAGGACACAAAGCATTCTAGCGATGAAAACCCATATCTGTCTGATTGGTCACGCTACATAAACTTTTATTATGCCTAAGCCCATATTGTGCTTAGCTCAACATTGGTAAAAAAAAGAAAGAAAACCATTAATTTTCACAGATTGACAAATACCTTTCATGGTTTAAACATAATGATGGTAGAAAACTTTCCTTCAAATATTTCTGTCTCAAGTGTTATCCTATTTTTTAATAAAAAAAAGAGATAAGATCCACAATTAATTTTTGTCTCATGTGAGACCAAAACTCTGCCTAAGAATGCGCACAAAAAAGCTGAATTTAGTTTTTCACTGTTTTCGCACAAATGAAACAATGAAATGAGCTGAAATTTTCACAGGTTGTTTTTATTTCGTATGTCTTGATTTGTGCAAAGAATGGTGGCATTTACAGACACTTTACCAATGTTGAGCTGGGGCTTTTAACGTTAACATTACGTTAAACATTCCCGTATTCCCATATTCCCGTGAAAATAAGCATCCCCAAAACCACACATTGCAATAGAAACAGTACACTAGTCACTTTTTAGTGTGATATATTCTTCTATGTTACCTGTCTCGTATCGCTAGTGGCGAGAGCATGGAGAAAAACACTGAATTATTTATCTCATCTACAGGTTTTCTGTAGGTAGGCATTTTCAGTGTCGATGTAATCTATGGAAAATCTCGTAGTTAGGCAGTTAATGGGTTGAGAAGATACTTTAGTCACATTGCGAGAAAATTTTAAAGCAGTTTGCGCTGGCTGACCTGTTAACACGCAAATGTTTCCCCTGCCTGGAAACGGAAGCCGTGTAAAGAAGCCATTGTGTAATTTCTGAACACCGGAGCAAAGGTTCCCCGGACATTCCACTGTTGAGCATGCACAGAACACACACACGCCGTCTAACACTTTGTTTCACTCGCACAAAGACAAAAAAGGGTCTCGAATATTTTTGCATTTTCTGGCTATTGAGAGGCGGTTTTGTGTAATCCCCGATTCCAGACCTTTGTCCTTTTGTTCCTAGAAGAGGATTACGAGACATCGAGAGGCTTCCACCATTGTTCATTCATTGTGATTCGGCTCAAGTCAGAATGAGCTGGGAATTGAGCCATGGTTCCGTGTTTAGTACCACTCCTATGCCATGGGTAATGGTGCTTGAGTTAAACATTTCCTCATTTGAGAAGACAAAACAGACGATCTAATAAACAGAATCTTTGTTCTCTTGGCATTGTCAAGTCAGGGTTTCCTTGTGCCAGCGGTAACCCTCAAAAGAAAAAGGATTCCAGCAATTCCGCCAAAAGAATCCAGCCAGGGGGACGGGGAAAAAAAAAGAAGAAAAGGAACCTGGTAGGAACTGGCTAAAGTTGTACTGTCATCTGAGCATTTGTTTAAATTTCCAGCAAACAAACATGACAAGAAGCTAAGCTTGATGTATTCTAATTGAGTTATTTACCTCATATAATAATCTCCCTTTTTTTACTTAACAATTATAAATGTGTACCTTAAAGAAATCTTGATCCTTTCTTTTCTTTCTTACCAGCTCTGGGGTGTTGCAGCTGACAGTGGGATTCGCACTGCCAGCCATTCCTGGATTGGGCGTCAAGGTGACATAAACCAGGGCCGACCCCCATCTCCTTCTTACTATCAGGCGTACCACAGGTAGGAGTCATAAACACGCAACAAAATGTTCTAAGAATTCCCATCATAACCTTCACTAGGATTGTTGACACCAAGACGACTCAGTTTTGAAAGTGAGAAAAAGAGATCATGTAAATGCCGTTATTTCAGTTGTGTTAAGCGTCAGTCGAAAGCAATCAACCCACACCCGACCCGCCCAAAAATAATAAAGTAGACCAAATTCAAAATTAAAGTATCCTGAAGAACTGGAAATTTTTGTCGTAAGTTATTAAAAGAGAGTGTTGGCAATTTTGGGGGTAAAGAAAGAAACTGACCAGAGTGGAAATTGAACCTGGGGCCTCCGGATTAACGTACCGACGCTCCACCAACTGAACTGTCTTGCCGTATTTTGTCAATGTCTTTGATCGGGGGGTGCCAGTCAGGAGCCATTGAACCTGAAACTGGCTTGTAGCCATGGATCACACCCGTGGCTACACGGCGTAATCCCTGGCTACACACGGCAGTTATTTTCTTTATTCACCCCCGAAATTGTATTAAAATTTACCCAGTTAGTTTCCCTTGTGGTTTATTGCTTAATATAAAAATACAAAAAAAATCGTTAAACATTGTTTCTGATTTTGAAAACCTCAGATTTCTCACGGCGAGTCTTCTTTTGAGAATAGACAGTGACAATTCAAACATTGAGACCTACTGTATATGTGATTTTGGGTGCGTTCGATTAGCTTCCCAGGTCGGACCCCAGTGCGTTCGATTAGATTGACGTCATTGTCGTGGTTCACCCGGGTCAGCCCCAAGTAACCTGCTTTTGGAGCAGGTTACTTGGGGCTGACCCTGGTGCGGGACGTCACAACGAAAAAACTTTCTCAATGGCCGCCATTCTCTTGTTATTCAGTGGGACACTTTCAGGAAGTTTTAGACACATTTTCGACCTAAAACAGCGACTTTGTGAGCAATTAATTTTTTTTTTTTTTAAATTCGAGACGTTTGTATTATCCTGGCCTTGTAAAATAAGTTAACCTTGCAGTTTCACCATGAGAATAATTATTTTACGGCCTTTTCGTGAATCACGCAGAGCTGCGGACGTAAAGCTAACATTGAAAGTAGTTACAGTCGGCTGTCACATGATGCATTGGTATGAATGCTGGGGGAAGTTGGCGCTTGATTAGCTCTCGTTGGGGGGTCACCTGGATGAGCACAAGCGGGTCGACCCGGGCAAGCTGATCAAACGCATCCTTTGTTTCCTTCACTGGTTGAAATAATGTACTAGGAACCCAAGGCTCCCTAAAGATGTTCACATACTCATGAGACTTACACAGACTTACCCTTTTGACAGGCTCCCGTGAAACCCCGCAAAAGTGAAATGGGTATGATGTTTATTTTTTACTTGTGTTTCTGGTGTTTTGTTTGACAGTGGGGATAAGTACCGTGATAGAATTCAGACTGTCTTGAACTGGTTGCATCTGGAGCCACAAAGACGGTAAAAAAAAAACTTCTGATATTTTGTGAAAAAATGTTGAGTTTTCTTTGTGAATTTTTAAAGAGACGTTTGATACCACTCTGCTAATTTTTGTTTCCTTCACAACTTTAATTTCCAATGATTTCTTATTTTAATCTGTAAACTCACGGGACAGTTATTTCCAGCCAGTATACTCGGTGCTTTTCCCAGTCCTTCAAAAAACAAAAACAGGCACCTTGGATTGGATTGGAACCCATGACCTTCTGCATTCATGAGCAGATGTCTTAAACAGCTGGTAAACGCAGTGCTTTCCTGAAGAAGAAAAACAACAAACACAGGCACCTCGGTTTGGATTCAAACCCATGACCTTCTGCATTCATGAGCAGATGTCTTAAACTGCTGGTAAACGCAGTGCTTTCCTGAAGAAGAAAAACAACAAACACAGGCACCTCGGTCTGGGTTCGAACCCATGACCTTCTGCATTCATGAGCAGATGTCTTAAACAGCTGGTAAACGCAGTGCTTTCCTGAAGAAGAAAAACAACAAACACAGGCACCTCGGTTTGGATTCGAACCCATGACCTGCTGCATTCATGAGCAGATGTCTTAAACAGCTGGTAAACACAGTGCTTTCCTGGAGAAGAAAAACAACAAACACAGGCACCTCGGTCTGGATTCGAACCCATGACCTTCTGCATTCATGAGCAGATGTCTTAAACTGCTGGTAAACTCGGTGCTTTCCTGAAGAAGAAAAAAAAAAAACACAAGCAACTCGGTCTGGATTTGAACCTATGACCTTCCACCTTTTAGAACAGATGTCTTTACAGCTGAAATACTCGGTGCTTTCCTGCAGGAAAAAAAACCCAAACATAAACACCTTAGTTTGGATTAGAACCCATGACCATTCTGCATTCTTGAACAAATGTCTTGACAGCAAAACAACTGAACTTGCCAGGCATCTGCCATTAAACCAGTTTAGTTGATATGGCTGGTTTTTTTTTGGTTTTTTTCCCAACAGACCTGGATTTATTACTGTGTACTTTGAAGATCCTGGAAAGACGGCGATGAAATACGGCTTGGAAGCAGAGGAGGTCATCCATTTACTTTATTTTATTTATTTATTTATTTATTTATTTATTTATTTATTTTTTTTATAAAGCAAATTATAGTTGTAATCATTACTGGGCTTTATTTTAATACCTTGTGCCCAGTATTCCTTTTTTTTTTTTTTTTGCATCATAGGCCTCTTCGACTAATGATTTTGCCGCCAGCTATTTCAAACTTTTACTAGTAAATCTTGTGGATGCATGCTTGGATAAAGTCTCGAGAGGAGCTGTTGGTTTTGAACAGTGCACTCTGCTCCTCTTCATTTGACTATATTGGTAAATTTGAAAGTCACTTCGCATTTTCACCTTCCTCGTTTTTCTGTTTCTCAGACCATGAATAGTTTATCCTCGGTAGACTATGCCATTGGCCTTCTTCTTGACCATCTGATGGAGGGTGACGACCTAGGTTGCTTCAATATCATGGTGGTATCCACTGGAGGAATGGCGGATAGAAACTGTGACAAAGTCAACTATCTCGCTGACGTGAGTAGAACAAATTTGCCTATCTTTGTTCTATTGTTATTATGTCTTTTTTTAAACAAAAATTAAGCAGTTTGCCCATCACAAGGCCCAAAGGTCACTCAATGTTTGGGCTACTTTTTGAAGGGATAGAAGCATGCCCCAATGTGCAGAAACAAGAAATGGCGAGATACAAACGCAAGTCTCTTCGCAGCACAGCTAAGAACAGGGAGGGGTAAATGAATCCATTGCGAGACAAACATAACTGCCCCTTCCCCTACTTAAAGCAGTTATAGTTAAGTGTTTTGCTCAAGGACATAAGTGTCATGACCGGGATTCGAACCCTCATCCTGATGACTTAACCACCAGAAGAACTTGAGTTCGATGAAACGTGCAGTAATGTCTCTTTATTAATAAAACCTTTTTTCATTAAACAGGATCTGAATGATGTTGATAAATACACATTGTTCCCTGACTCGGTGACATCTGTGGGGAGAATAACTCCCACTAATGAATGTAAGTAAAATCTTGACAATTTTGTGGTGAACAAAGAAAATTTGACTGGAGTGGGGTTTGAACCTGCGACCGCCGGCAATACAAAAAGACCTTTCTATTGTTGATAAACAAACCTGGCTGACTGTCATGGACGGCCAAATGTACCAAAGCATTCAAGTCTTGTTGACAGACGTTGTGACCAAATTCAACATTTTTGCAAACTTTTTATTTAAAAAAAATGCATTCCATTATTGGTTGCTTTGTTTTCAACAAACTTTTGAATATTTACATTGATGGCTCCCCGTAGTTTTTCCATCTTGGTTGGCAAAAACTCGGACTGTGCAATTGCAAAAGAAATGTCTTTGTGTATAGCCATTTGTCGTAGGTTCAAATCCCACTCCAGTCAATTTGTCTTTGCTCATCCCAAAATTGATTTAAAAATTTACCCAGTCAGTTTCCGTTATGGTTTATTGCTTGGTATTTAAAATCTTGACAGTTCAATTAATAATAAACTAAATGTGCGGCCAAAAGAGAATGACGTAGGAACCACTCTAGGGCCATTTTGGGAGTCGATGTCCCTGCGTGTTTTACAGTGCATTGCGCATTCTAGACGGCGCAGCGTTTACATGGTTACCATATAATTTTTACGTGCAATTTGACTCCCGCAATGGTGAGTGTGGCAGACAGTAGCCGTATGTGACATTAGCACTAGGGGTTAACACCATTCATTATCAAATCACCACAAACAGAACTCGATAAGAAATATTTATAAATGAGACATTTTTTGCCTTGTTCTTTTCAAAGCTCCCATAGATTTGGACACTTCGGGGGAACTACTGGACCATTTACAGGTATTTCATAATAATATTAATAATGACAATAATATTAACGATAATATTGATAATAACAATAATAATAATAAGACATGACAAGTTGGCCAAGGTGATTCACAGGGATCTGTGGAAGAAGTATGGTGTCCAGGTGCATGCCAAGTGGTACGACCATGTTCCAGAGAAAGTTGTAGAGACCGAGGAGGTCAAGATCCTCTGGGACTTTAACATTCAGACTGATCATGTTTGTATAGAACATAGACGTCTGGATGTTGTAGTCTTAGATAAGACGAAGAAGATGTGTCATATCATCGACACAGCTGTGCCGGGTTGATATAAGGGTAGCTTCTAAGGAGATGGAAAAGATCCAGAAGTATCAGGACTTGGCCAGGGAACTTCGCAAGATTTGGCAGGTGAAAGTGAAAGTAGTCCCTGTGGTGGTTGGAGCACTTGGCACCATTGTGAAGGCACTGGAGAAGCATCTAGACCAAATAGGCACAACTGTAAGGGTAGATCTGCTGCAGAAAGCAGCACTTTTGGGAACAGCTAGGACCCTGCGGAAGATACTCGAGATCTAAGGCTACGGAGGAAAATGAGATCTTTCTTTTGCATGCTGTGATATGGTGGAATAATAATAATAGTTATAATAGACATTTGTAAAGTGCCTAATGCAAAAGCCTCTAAGTGCACAGAACAACAAAATAAACAGTGAGCGAAAGAAGATTACAAATAAGCAGATTCAAACAAATGATTTTTCATCTGTGATTTAAAACGGTTCACAGAATCAGTATGATGAACATGAACAGGTAGATGGTTCCACAAAGGCTCATTTAACTTCTCCCCTCATTTGTTGTCCCTCCTCTACAGTGCAAAGTAGACCACGGGCAGGTGTACACCAAACACCTCCTGCCGGTTCAGCTTCACGCCTCTTATGGGGTGCAGCGTGAAGATACGGTCGTCTTGATGGACGAGGGCTGGACGTTTGCCACGTAAGATTCTCATTAAAAAGATGATTTTATTGCCTTTTAAGCATGTCACATCGGTATTTGTGTGTGGTGTGATTTTTTAGAACTTTTCAGAGCGTCCAAAGTAATCAGAGATTACACATTAATCTACAAAATAAGGGAGTTTTCAAGCAAGAATTCCAGTACCCTTTGTCCCTCTTGGTACAGGGGTAAACAAAGCGTAGCATGGTAGGTGCGTGCCTGTACACGCTTCATAATGGATTGTCCGGGTGCATTTACACGACACCCGGTCAAACTGACCACAACCAAAAAAGGGCACTAGGAAGTTGTTCCAATCGTTAATACACGTCAATTTGTTTCCGTGTATACCACAGATGTGAAGTGGGGACCGGGGAATACTCCATATTTTACTGTTTTCAAACAGACACCTACAAAATTTACAGCAAAGTTAAAACATTATTTGTGGGTTGTTTTTTTTTGCCCATACGCCGATGTGTGTTGAGCACTGTATACTTTCCTGAGCCCTGTGAAAAATAAAAACTCACAGGCTTTTTCCTCAGGTGGGATTCGAACCCACGACCCCGCCATTCTATAGCAGATGTCTTACCAACTAGACTACCGAGACTGCCCGGCAGCTGGAGGCAGTTTGAAACCTATTAGCAGTGGGTACTGCAACCTTTATATAATGGATGTTAGTTTTGCATCGAGCATAACAATATTATTTGTGTTTTTTTGCCCATACCCCGATATGTGTTAAGCACTGTACACTCTGTACTTTCCTGACTCCTGTATAAAAAAAAAAACATCTATCAAAGTGAAAACACTTGAAAACGAATTGCTGTTATTAAAACTTGTACTTCTTCAAATTAATAACCTAAACAATCTGGGGTTTTTTGTTTGTTTAATTACAGACAACAAGAAGGCTATAATCGTAGTGCATGCAGAGGTGCCTCCGACGGCTTCAACCCATTCACTGCTAACATGCAGGTATGTATGGCCAGGTACACTGTCGCCATCTTTGTAAGGTACCCTGTATGCAATAGTAGTCACGAGTGCTGATTTTCATCAAACCAAACAGGTGCCAGACTAATTTTTCCTTCCAGCCTCGCTTTGGTTATAATGACTTTAATGCGGGGTTGGGGAACAAGATGGCCGCTCCATTGAAAACAAATAAAACAAACTACTATTAATTGTTTTGTTTACTATTTGCAGGGTGTTTTTGTTGGTTTTGGTAAGAGTTTTCACACAGGTAAAACTGTCCCTACTGTCAAGAACGTTGATCTCTATGACCTCATGGCAGGTAAGGTCAAATGTCAATTGGATTCTTTCTTTTTGTGTCTTTTTTTTTTTTATCACATGGGGTCTTTATTCAAAGATTTTAGGTTGAAAATGACATGAAATTATGTTTTTTAAAGCATTAAAATTTCATAATGGAATTAGTATTGCGCTCTCGTGTTGTCATAAATACGGCCTATTCAATTCAATTCAATTCAATTGGGTAGTTTTGTTTAAAGAAAAAGTGACTAGAGCAGGATGTGAACCCGTGAGGCTTAAGGTTGGTCGCCGGCTCAAACCTTGCTCCAGTCAATTTTTCTTTTTTCACCCCCAAAAAGTCCACAGATGGCAGACACTTGTAAATTGCCTAGTACAGGAATAAAAAAACGTACATTTGTCGCATTGCCACAAACAAAACCCCCCCCCAAAAAAAATGAAGGAACGTGACTTGTTTTGTTTCAGAACTCATAAATGTAACCCCAAGGAACAACAATGGCACTGCTGGGCTACTCAGAAGTGCGCTGATGTCACCAAGGCTGCTCGAAAGTGATCATGTTGAGTTTGCGTCGGCGAGTAATAACGACTGTGGGTACCCAAGGGACACAGCTGAGTATGACCAAAGACAGCTGGTCTCGGAAACGGAGTGTGCGTGTACCCAGGCAACACTGAATGTAAGTCCTTAGCCAGTTGCCACCGGGATTTTGTTTTTGTTTTGTTTTTGTTTTTTTTGACCCGTTCCCCTGGTGGGATTCTTGTGGCAGAATTACCGGAGTTATTTTTCTTTTGAGGGTACTGCTGGCACACAGAAACCCTGACTTGACAAACCCGAGAGAACAAAGATTCTCTTTATTGGATTCTCCCTTTTGTTTTCTCGATGGAGAAAATGTCAAATTTTACGCACCATGAGTTGCATCGGTCGTTACCTACGGCGTAGGATTGGTACTATATACGGAACCATGGCTCGATTCCAGGTTCACTCTGACTTACTTCCATTGAGCCAAAAGACAATGAATAAACAAAGGTGGAAGCCTCTCTATGTCTCATAATCCTCTTCTTGGAACAAATGGACAAAGGCCTGGAATCGGGGATTACACAAAAACCACCTCTCAATAGCCAGAAAATTCCAAAATCTTTAAGACCATGTTTTGTCTCTGTGTGGGTGAAAAAAAAGCAATAGGCGGCGTGTGTGTGGTCTGTGTATGCTCAGCAGTGGAACGTCCGGGCGACCTTTGCTCCGGTATTCCGATGTTACACGATGGCGTCTTTACACGGCGTCCGTTTCCAGGCAGGGGAAAAGTTTGCGTGTGTTCAGGTCATCCTGACCCACCTTAAATCATCCTGAAGGTTTTCATTTTATTGAATCATAGCTTAAGCACGAATCCTGTGGAGTTAATGATTGGCTCTAAGGTCAAAGTTAGCTTTGTGATGCACTCATTTCCCAATAGACCTTGATCATGGTGTGGCCATTTTGATTTTCTCCCATTCAAACCAATGTAACCAAGCCAAGGCTGGAAGGGCAAATAGTCTGGTTCCTTTTTTGTACAATGAATATGAGCATCTATTACTGTTATTGGATACAGGGAACATGACCAAGATGGTGGCAGCATGATAAAGGTCTATAGAAAGAGTCCTTTAGATATAAGTGGGAAAACAATTACAATTCTCTAACCTCACGTTAAAACTGTGTAAAATGTCATCTTATTTGATGCTCTTTCAGAGTGAAATTTGAAACATGACATCATTTGGATGTCAACAATAACATGGGTCTGTACATTCCAAGGAGGAATGTTTGCGTCAGTCATTAGGTCAAATTCAATCCTGTTTTGATTGGATATCATGGAAGTACAGGAACGAAGTAAAAAAAATCCCCAAACAGAACCTGTGCAGACTCCTTGAAATGTAACGTCATAGGATGTTTTTGGATGGTAACAAATTTCCCACTAGAAGGTTATCAAATATACTGACATTTAACACCGTTTTAACGTGAGGTTAGAGACTTTTTTTTTTTCCCACTGTCATATGGAATCTATCTATTGGAAAATGAGAGCCTGAAAAAAACTGAACTGGACTTTGGAGTTCCCCTTTAAAGTTCCATTTGAACTCTTCAGAGACCGTTAGTTTCTGTATGAGAATAAGGGAGCTTGGGTGTGCCTCCTTAAAGGTCATGCCACACAGGGCGAGTTTTACTGGCGACTGGGAGGCAACCAACTGCACTGCATGCACAAGGAGCACTTCGGCAGCACAAAAGACATTCTTCTTAGCTGTGACTTACTATCCCCAGGAAAATAATGAGAAAACAGTCTGTGTGATACTTGATGATTAATCTCCTAAAAATGCTGACTGCTTGTCCGAGGAGTGGTGAGGGTAGCGGCTCTCGTGCCGTGCAGCCGTGAAAGTGCAGTAGATAACTAGGTACATTGTATACAGTAGGTGCACGTAAAAAAAAAAAACACCCACAACATTTTAAAGCTGCTGATGGGTGGTGGTGGGACGCATGTCTCTCACCGCCCGGAAGGGCTACTGCCTGAAAAGCCTGGACTGATGGTGCTGTCACTGCTTCCAAGTTCCAGTGGGATGGAGCCTATTCCAGATGGGTATAGTACGGATGGAAAATGAAAATTCATATGAGTCCCTTGATGCTTGGATTGGTAGGTACTGGAGACGATGTTGGGTTCTGGTTGTGGTTGGGTAAAGTTGAACAGAAGCCGGAAAACTAATATTGACAACCTTATAATGGATTTTGAAAAACACGGAGCATTGGTGCAGAAGCCTTCTGGTTGCTAGTTGGTCTAAATCAAGTCTTGCTAGTAAGGATGAGATAGCTGGTAGTCTGGTCATGGTCACTGGAAATGGCCATGCCAAGGTATTTTGTGGCTAGTTGTACGGTCTGTGTGATACTTGATGATTAATCTCCTTAAAAACTGAAATGGGACTGACTTTTCTCCTTGGAGACTGCCTGGAACTGGTTGCCTGTAAATTGCCCCGTGTGACATGGCCTTCAAACACACTCCTGCCCTTACTGACACCGATTTTGTCGTGAAAAAAAAAAGTCGCAATAAATTGAATTTCTTGTGTGACACTTCAGGCCTACACAGAAACCAGCGATATCATATTGAAAGATATGGACGAGAATCTGAGAACTACTAACTGTAAGTACATTAAGACAACTTCAATATTATTTCAGACAATGCAAACCTTTTTTTAATACCGATGCAAGTCAATTCTATTTTTTATTTTTATTTTTTTTTTTTTTTTTTTCATGCTTTGCTTATTATTTATTTTTACAGATGGGACACCAAGGAATGCCTTGTTTGGTCTCACGAAGATTCTACACATTGTGATTTTTTTTTTTTTTTTTTTTCGAGAAAAAAATAAAAATTGGCAACTTTCAGCAAGCATTTTCATACTTTATCTAAACCCCACTCCCTAGGCTCCACTTGCCCAGAGGCAACCTCAATCCTCCACTTTCCTCCACTCGTTGGTCGCTCAACACCAACATGTTTGGACTTGGATAAGATTGGTCTGCCTGACCCAGGCCTCGATCTTAAGAAAAACGGGGGCAGGCCTTTGCTGGCCAAATCAGAGAAATTGTACAAGGGCATGCTGGCCAAGTTGGTAGTGACAGTGCAATTTTTCTGAAGGGCATGCTGGCCAACTCGACAGGGCATGAGGCCAAAGGCTTGGGTGGCCTCGGTTAAGATCAAGGCCTGCTGACCCTGTGATAAGCAATTGTTATTTGGGCCTACAGTCCTCAATCCTCCACTATCCTCCACTCGTTGGTCGCTCAACACCAACATGTTTGGACTTGGATAAGATTGGTATGCCTGACCCAGTGATAAGCAATTGTTATTTGGACCTACAGTCCTCAATCCTCCACAATGCTCCACTCTAATGTCACTTCACATCAACATGTTTGGACTTGGATAAGATTGGTATGCCTGGCCCAGTGATAAGCAATTGTTATTTGGGCCTACAGTCCTCAATCCTCCACTATCCTCCACTCTAATGTCACTTCACATCACCATGTTTGGACTTGGATAAGATTGGTATGCCTGGCCCAGTGATAAGCAATTGTTATTTGGACCTACAGTCCTCAATCCTCCACAATCAGACAACTTCCAGAAGAGGAGTTGGGCGGATTTGGAAGGGTTACCATTTTAATACTTGTTATATAACATTACTCCATTAGTTGTAGCTTCCACCGCCAAGAATGCTCCGTTCGGTCTGCCGAAGATTCAACGGCATTTCGGTCCACCCGGCCAGCAGGGTTCACAATCTTCAAGCTACTGCATGCTTTATCAGGAGAACTTCCTCTCTGCCTACGATACCTTTCTGAAGATTCCATTCTATGCTTCGTTTGAACTTTCCAGAAACGTAAGTATATTCTTGGAAAGAAGTCCATTCAATTGGCATGTCATGGCTGAGGGGATAAGAACAACGGACTCGGGCTCTGGTGTTTCTGATCACCAGAGTGTGGGTTCGAGTCCCTGTCTTGACACTTGTGACCTACAGCAAGACACTTAACCATTATTGCTGCGTCCTTCAGATGGGACGTAAAGCCGTAGGTCCCGTGTGTTGTGTAATGCACGTAAAAGAACCCAGTGCACTTGTCGAAAAGAGAAGGGGTTCGCCCCGGTGTTCCTGGTTTGATCAGCTGCAGATTGTGCCACAGCACCTTGTGAACCATTACATGGTGCTATGTAAAGGAACAGGTCTCATACTTCAAACAGGTTTACTCCGCATACATTGCAGGAAAAAAACACTGATCGCTTTAAGACGCCATTGGGTGTGATAAAGCGTTACATAAGAACTGCATATTATTATTATTACTTTTATAGATAATTCTTCGCCAACGCCACAAACTAGACACCAGTGAAAGCTAGCGATCGAAAAAAATGGAGTCTAAGCTGAACTTTTCTAAAACACTACTATCTTTTAAAATTTCAGAGTGTTTTCAACTGGTTTTCTCATTGAAGACTCTTGATGCTTTGAACATGACAGATGTACTGCTTTTGACTGTTTTACATCCTAAATTGTTAAGCAATAAAGGAAAAACAGTTTGTAAAACCAAAAAAGAAGCAAAACAGACTATTTCCGTTTTCACAAACTGACACATTCCAATGTATTACAATGTAAAATTTGACAGCACACGCGTGCGCATGACCTTCTCACACCTCTCAATAGCTAGAAAACTTAAAAATATTCAAGACCTTTTTTTTGGTCTTTGTGTGGGTGAAATGAAGCATTAGACAGCGTGTGTGTGGTTTGTGCGACCTTTGCGTACGGTTTGTCCAAAATTACACAATGGCGTCTTAAGAAGGCTCCCGTTTCCATGTAGGGGAAACGTTTGCGTGTTCGCACGCCATCCGGCGCCTACTGGTTAAAGACACAAGTGCCAGGACTGGGACTCGAACCCACACTCTGATAACACCACAGCTTCACCCTGGTTTACTAATCTCTCTGTTTAGTAAAACGGATGAACCTAAGTGGCGTGTCTTGGCCGCGCGGACAAGAACATCGGACTCAAGCTCTGGTGTCTCTGATCAGCAGAGTGTGGGTTCGAGTCCCGGTCGTGACACTTGTGTCCTTAAGCAAGACACTTAACCATTATTGCTTCGTCCTTGGGATGGGACGTAAAGCCGTTGGTCCCGTGTGTTGTGTAATGCACGTAAAAGAACTCAGTGACACTTATCGCAAAGAGAAGGGGTTTGCCCCGGTGTTCCTGGTTTGATCGGCTGCAGATTGCGCCACAGCACCTTGTAAACTGTTACATGATGCTATGTCAAGGAACAGGTCTCATACTTCAAAAACGTAACTCATCATACCTCGCAGGAGAAAAATACAGAGCGCTCTGAGACGTCCATAGGGTGTGATAAAGCGCTATATAAAAACTACTTATTATTATTATTATTATTAAGTCCCTTGTTGACACCACAGCCTCAGCTTGGGCTTCCTTATTTATTCAGAAATTGTGCGCTTTCTGCTCGGGACTTCAAACAGGCTGACAAAGCCGAAGCCAACACCAAAGCTGATGCTGAGGTTTCATAAAGGGCCTAAATTATTGATCACATAAACCAAGGAAACCTAAGTCCACTACCCTTAGTTCTTTTGGAGCTTTCTGGGGCTACATTATCTATTCAGAAATTTTGTGCACTTTCTGTTCGGGACTTCAAACAGACTGACAGAGTCGAAACCAACACCAGAGCTAAAGCCGAGGCTTCATAAAGGGCCGAAGTTGTTGACCCCGAAACCCAAAGGAAATCCAGGTCCCCACCCTCAGTTCTTCTTGTTGTGGAGAGAGTCTGTCTGTGAACATCCTCTGAAATGTCTTCAGGGAAGCTTTATCATCTAGACCCAGGATCAAAGATTATAGAGCGCCGAAGGCTCAAGATGGGCAACTGGAGATCTATCAGCAAGTGAATGATTTGTTTCCCATTGACAGCAATGGTCATTGTCTGCACTGATCTACACTGATCTATTGTTGTATCAATAGAGTTACTTGCTGAAATGGCGTCCAGTGGGATTTCACATTTCAGCCAGAGTTCCCCATCTTGCGCCTTTGGGCGCTCTATAATCTTTGCCAAGGATCCACTTGTTTTTTTACCCCTAAAGGAGGGATGATTGGTTTTTGATTTTTTTTCAGGCGGCCTGGGTCACACAGATCAACAATTGCGTACGATATGACGTTAGATTAATGCCTGAAAAAACACCCAAATGCTCCAGTTATAAGTTGGACGAGAATCCACAGTTGCCCAGCTACATGGAGTATGGATTTCTCTACAGTCCAGGTTAGTGTTTATTTTAGTTCAATAAATAGTTGTCGCTTGACATCACAGGGTGTAAAATCTTTATGAACGATCACGAGTTGTGTTTTTTTGGAACGCAAAAATGGCGCATGCATCATGATTAAGTTTTTATCAGAATCTTTGCTTTTTGCTCGTTTGGTCAGTGAACCGTTTGGCTGCGTAGAAAATTTCCAGACCCAGCTTAAAGCCAAAAACAAATAACGCAAATAAAATTGAGAAATGTACGACGTCATGGTGACTTATGTCCTATGTTATAGGTCATCACTGTCCCAATATTGTGTACAAAACTGTAACAATATTAAGTGATGTTTGAAAAATGTGCATGGTGTAGGAGACTAAGAATACACTACTAGCTAGTAAACTTGCGGGTACAACCATGTGTTTGAATCTCTTTTGTGGGGAGTGTTGGCTCTGAAAAGAGCCGGAGTGGTCTCGACATTTCGATCAGTATACTCTGATCATCTTCAGGAGAAACTGCATAATGGTTAAATACTGGGATGTTCGATGGTGCATGAAGGCGGGAACTTGAGCTCGATGATGCGTGGTGAAACTGGATGCTGGGTGTGGTGTGAGTGGAGTGTGTGCTCACTGGGCTGTGTCAGTGGGTGCAAGCACTGGGACAGCGAGGAGGGGCCTAAAGGTGACTGATGGTATAGATGACCCAAATTAGTCTAGAAGGGGGGGTGAGAGAAAACAGTGAACCTAGTGTGTGACCATATGTCGTTGATGAAGAAGCCGATGTCTTGGGGAACTGTGTTGTGTGTTTTGATCTCAACTACCTCTCTTATTCTGCGTTGGTGCCTGGAGTTGATAGTAGCGATGAGTTTGGTGTCTTTTCCAGTTGATGCGGTGGTCTTGTTCGTGTGAGTGTTTGATGATGGCTGATTTGTCGAGATGTCCAAGTCTGCCGTCTGCTTGATGTTGCTTGTCATTTTCCCGATGTGAAATAATATCTCAAGGTCCCGTCAAGAGCTCAAACTTTCAAGTTTTGTTACCGTAAGCGAGGATTTGTGGCTGCTGGGGGAAAATAAATTTTGCCATTATCGCTAGCTCTAGTGAGAATTCCGTACAGTCAATTTAATGTATAGCGCCCTCTTCGTTATGGGTAGAGTAGCTCCCACAAGACGGCGCTATACAAATTCACCGTTGTTTTCAGATGTCCACATTGCAAAATCAGCTAGCCACAAATTTATTATTATTATTATTATTATTATTATTTATGACTGTGATCCCTGAGATCTGACGCTCACAAGTTTTATGTGTGAGAGCAGTGAAATTTGTTCAGAAAGTAAAATAATAAAACCAATAAAGATCTCAACTAAAAACAAAGGTGGTTTCGGCGGATGGCCGAAACCCCCAATAATAGAATAAATAAGTAAATAAACATAAATAAGTAAGTAAATTAAATAAAACTTTAAACAAATTATTACTATCAAAATTCTTTAGAATTACTTATTCATTGGCATAAATGAGTTCAAAGTTAGCCTGCTTTAATGTTTTCTTTTCATTTTTCAGGTTTTGCAGAGACGATTGACTTCCAATTCAATGCTTTAGTGTCATCCAATATTGTACCGCAGTATTCTGCTTTCAAAAACAGTAAGTGCTCAAGAACAAGTTTTTGTTAGTACTAATCCAGCATATTTCATTATACTTTTATCAGCATTTTTTATTCAAACTTTTTTTTTTTAAACTTTATTTCTCACATTACACTTTGTTGTGATTTCAATCATTATTTTGTCGCCTTGCTTATAATGATGTTTGCTGTATACTGATGTTTTTAGTATTGTAACTTCAAAATGCAATACATCAGTTGACGGAAAACTTACATTTAAAAAAAATAAATAAACCATAATAATTTTTTTTTAGAAATCTACATAGTTTTGTAACGATCCATGCAAGCTTTTGGTGGGCTGCCAGACGGAAATTTCAGACTTTTGTCTGAATTAAGACCTTTGTTACGGCTGCCTGGTGAAAGAAGAAGCTGTTATTTTCTTCAGAGAGGTTTCACGTGACGTCATCCGAGACGTCAAGGGTGACGTCACAAGACCTTTTTCTAATGCTGCGTGCACAAACAGACGCTGGAAATCATTCAGCAGACGCCGCGTCAACTAATGAGTTTGTACATTTGCTGGACCCAACATGGCCACAAATGAACTTTTCACGGGGTCATGCAACCTCTCTATACCTTCTTGAGGAAAGAAGGTACTTCCCGATTTAAAGCAATGAAACACCTGATGAATCAAACCTAATTTAAACATTTCAGATGTGTGGATACCATTGGTTAGGAGGGTAAGGCAAATGGCCGATGGGCAGAACCGATCCTCCAAAGCCAACGTTCTGGTTGGTCCAGTGTACGATTGGAATGCGGATTTGTGGAGGGATTCATATTTTGAAGTAGCTGCAAGGTAAGGGACTTTCTGAGTCATTTAACCAGTTGCCGACTGGATTCTTTTCTTTTTTTCTTTTCTTTTTTAAACCCCAGCTCAACATGACTGACTGTAATGCTTCCATTCTTGGCAAAAATCAGGATATTTGTAATAAAGCCAACCTGTGAAAATGTCAGTTCATTTCGTTGTTTCGTTTGCGAGAAAACGGTAAAAATGCATTCAGCATTTTTGTACGTATTTCTGTAGGCAGAGTGTTCGTCTCACTGAGACGAAAACTAATTTTGGATCATATTTTGTTTATGATTTAAAAACGATAACACTTCAGGCATAAATATTTCAAGGAAAATTTTCTACCATCATTATCTTTGTACCATGTAAGGTATATTGTAAATCTGAACATTTATGTTTTTCTTCTTACCAATGTTGAGCTTGGGCTTTAATGCACAAAAAGTTGTTTAGGCTATTTCACTGTCGTTAACTTTCTTTGCGTGGTGATTCGTTGCTGTGTCGGTTCATGGCAGTAAGCCAATGAGCATACTTTTCCCACAAAGGCTTTCAATTAGCAAATTTTGGGATTCACAATTACACGAACTTCAAAAGAAAACCAAAGTGTCTCCCTGAAACGACATCACAGCAACAGCGCCCTCAGTTGTCCGGAAAAGCATGGACAATTCTTAAAATGTTTAAAAAGAAGTGCACTTTTTCGATACAATTAACCAACAAAGGATGTCAATTAGTTTTCAAACACTTATAAGGGGCTGTGTCATCATGAACTCTCACCCAGATACTGCACACGCACACGCTTGGCGGTCAAATCACAAAGGGTTCTGTCTTTGTCAAATTGTAATGTGACCTCCAGCAGGCACGCGCGTGTAGGAACTGGGTTATGCCATTTACTGCAGTAATCATGAGGACACAGCCCCCTTTAGGGGGGGATTAGAAAGTAGCAGAAAAATATGTTCCTAAGAATTATTCACTTCATGGGCCCCTTTAAGCAGTTTTAAGAAATTTGCCGCAGCTTGGTTGTCCACCCTTCTTGACGGCGATGACTCGATTTACTCCCAGTTTTGATTTGTCAATTCCTCTTGTAGTGATGCATGGGTTGAAACCACACCCGTCCCGACTCATTACTTTGTGGTCGTCTCAAGATGTGTTCAAGACGTCAGTCTGGGCTCCTGTGAACTCGCCTCCCTGGAAGCAATCTCCTTCATCCTCCCTAATACAAACTCTGTTAAGATCTGTCAGGTAAGTGTTGATAGCACAGATCATCATGTCCGAACAACACCGGACGGGAACGAGCGGTCCGCCCAAACTATTGAGCAATTTGTTACAGACAGTTGAAGTCAATGACTGTATGACACCTATATGTACAGTTATCAAGAACTGCATGTTTAAAATGTGAAACATCCTTGCATAAACAAATGATTAGTTCAACTATTTGAGGTACAAAAGCGAGAAGATTACCGAACCGAAGTACATTTAGCTTGAATTCCAACCCGCACCCCCCTCCCTAATTGAATGTTGTGGACCGAGCGGTCAAGTGCACTGGACTCGAGCTCTGGTGTATCTGATCAGCAGAGTGTGGGTTCGAGTCCCGGTCTTGACACTCGTGTCCGTAAGCAAGACGCTTAACCATCATTCCTTCGTCCTTCGACTGGGACATAAAGCCATGGGTCTTGTGTGTTGTGTAACGCGAGTAAAAGAACCCACTACTCTTATCCTTAAGAGAAGGGGTTTGCCCCAGTGTTTCTGGCATGGTTGGTTTCAGATTGTGCCACAGCACCTTGTAAACCATTACTTGATGCGAAGTAAATACTGGGTTTTATAATCGAACATAGCTCCACATGCACGACATACCTTGCAGACAAAAAATACTGAGCGCTTTGAGGCGCCCTCTAGTGTGATAAAGCGCTATGTAAGAACTGCGTATTACTTTTATAGCTCTGTCACGGCTCGCAGAAAAAAAAAACACCTTTTACTAAAACAGAATGCCAATTTTTCTTATGTTGCAGGAATTAAACGAGTACCTGTCCAGTCACCAAGCATCGCTGCGTGACATTGAGCGGATCACCGGGCTAGTCTTGTTCCCTGACTTCAGAGATGATTCGCAATCAGAAACTGAAATGCTACAGTTTAAAAGCAGTATGCCAAGCCTGTCTGGTTGGACATAGTAAGCGTCAACAATGCAAACTGACGATTATTTACGGCACATTTGTTTTTCTTTTTGATAGTATAAATTTTACAGGTTTGAGATTCTCAAGATGAATGCCGTTAACTTCATAGGCCCTATTCCAAACATCACGCCCAGCGTTCAGTTGTCAGTTCACTGCTGTCAAAAAAAGTGTCAAAATATGGCAACAACCATAACACCTTTTAACGAAGGTCTTTAACCAGTTGGCACCGGATGACGTGAATACACGCAAATGTTTCCCCTGCCTGGAAACGGAAGCCATGTAAAGACGCCATTATGTAATTTTGGAGCAAAGGTCGCCGGGTCATTCAACTGCGGAGCCTGCAGAGATCACACATGCTGTCTAACGCTCCGTTTCACCCACACATGGACCAAAAAAGGTCTTAAAGAAAGGTCTTATATATATTTTGGGGGCCATTGAGAGGCTGTTTCTTGGGTAATCCCTGATTATAGACCTTTGTCCTTTTGCTCCAAGAAGGGGATTACGAGGCATCAAGAGGCTTCCACCATTGTATTTCGACTCAATGGAGCCATGGTTCCGTGTTTAGTTCCACTCCTATGCTCATGTTTTGCAATTCACGGTGCGTGAGTTTTGACATTTTCTCAGTCAAGAAACAAAATGGGCGATCCAGTAAAGAGAATCTTTGTTCTCTTGGCATGATCAAGTCAGGGTTTCCTTGTGCCAGCGGTACCCTCAAAGAAAAAAAGATTCCGGCAACTCGGCCCAAAAGAATCCCACCAGGGGGAACGGGACAAATAAAACAGAATCCCGGCGGCAACTGGTTAAAAAAAAGGTTTTAAGTTTATTTATTTTCTTAGCGTGACAAAATTGATATAACATCCCCCCCAAAAAAATCATTCCCAAAAGGAGAACGGTTGATCAATTGTGAATAATTCAGACAGGCAGAGACTAGTTTCTGATGATAGATGTGCTATGAAACATCCCCTCCAACAGGTGCAATAGACCGATCCATTAAGCCCTGCCCCCCCCCCCTACGTGTTGACCAATAACAGCCTTGGCTGTACCACCGAAAGTCCGACACGAGAAAATTTGATTGGAAACTTGAAACATGTTTGCGTTTACTGACAAGCATGCGCGCTCATGTCGTCCAGTGTGAAGCGACGCACATAGTGCTGCCCAAGTGTACACTGGTGACGTAGCCAATGCTGTGATTGGTCGATATGTTAGTGGGGGCGGGGCTTAATGAATCGGTCTATTGAATTACCAAATGAAGAGTCGGAATTCGAGTGTACTCATTTTTTTTAAATACCATTTTTGTTTTCTTAAGGTGAGTAAAAAATAGTGTAAATACTAATGAGTGCCAAAAGTTGGACGCTTCACGTAACCAAATTTGTTTTCATTTTATTTTGTTCTGGAGGTTTTTTAAACTTTACTGAAGCTGTTGCAGACATTCTTGTGATTTCATCTGAAATGCTTTTTGTGAAAAAGAAAAAATTGCTTGGGAAAAAGGGCTTCTTTGCTTGAATGTCCCTCGACACTTCAAATGAACAAAATACAAATTTAGTTACATTTCTACAATTTAATCTCGAAGTTTTGCCAATTTTCGAGCAACCCTTTTTCTTGTAACTCTCCCTTATTTATTTGGGAGAAAGTCGGCTGCAAATTGTTTTGCCAAAAGTGACAATTTTTTGTGTTGATTTTATTTTTTTTGTCCAAAGTTTTGTGTAGCGAACAGTTTGTGGTGTAAGTTTGTGTTGTAAATGTATTTTTTACGGAAAAATAGTATTTTTTAGAATCTGCCTAAAACGACGGATAAATTGTGTTGTATTCAGAGTTCGTTTGTCCTAGGACTGTTCACTACACAATTGGAGACTATCAGGGACAAGAGAGGGCAGCAGACTTGCCGAGTAAGGCTGCTTCCGATTCAAGCATGTGGCCATTGGAGAAAGTTGGAGAATAGAACTTCTAAACGCTCCTGCCGTAGCCACTGCCGAACACTGCCCAAGTCGTCAACTTGGACGCGGCCTAAATCCATTGTTGTTATAACTGTGCGCATGCTCAGAACTTCGTAAACAACTGAAGTTTACCTGGCATATCTGCTGCCAACCTAGCCTCTACTCACTGAACATAGAAAGGCTCGAAATGTTTGTCGCGTGAAATACGATTTCACCATCGCTGTTTTCATTAGAAAAATTGTCAAAATGTACCTTTTTATTAAATTTCTCAGAGTAACGTTTTCATTTGCACCTAAGACCTTTAGATTTTAGCTCAACAAGTTACCATTTTTATAGGTCTGGGTGAGGGTTTTAGTGCTTCAGATTTGTTAATTTGAGTTCAATCTTAACTTCTCTCCTACCTGACTCTCTTGTTTTTATAACGTCTCCCACCTACAAGCTGTCTATATATTGTTTTTATATAAATGCTTATTATATATTCAAAAGAGATGGTGTACCGTTAAACCCTTAACCAAACTAGTCTAGCACCCTGTGCGTACACAGTGATTATGATGCTTCTCATTCTCATTCCTAATAAGGGACCAGACCATTTTGTTTTACATCCCAGCCTCACTTTGGGTTACATTCAACTCTATAGTAAAATAAAAACAAGATGGATGCTCGGAGAACGTTAACCCCATTGTTAGCGTACCGAGTGTTCATCTTCCCCAGGGAAACTGCATCATCTCGATGAGTGAAATATTCCAACTATTTTTGATTTAGTTTGTAAATAGTCTTGTAATAGCTATATTTTTCGATTGCGGGGTTTCATGTTGGTAAAATAACAGCTTTATCCATCCATAATTAGGATCAATTCTGTATATATTTCGCAAGTGCCTTTTTTAATGATTATAAGATACCTTTTGTGTCATTCCTGAAATTCTCCCTAACCAAAAATAAGGCAGTATCCGAATTGGCGGCTATGGCTTCGTCTGGATCGACGCGTCATCATGCCTTGAAGTATAAGACGTCCTTTCATAATGATAGTAATAACAATGTCAGTTATAAAGCGCCGGTATCCGACAAAAAGGCGTTCATGGCGCTCTTAATATCTACAACAAAGAAATATAAGCCAGAGTACATTAAATACAAATAAATACATAATGTAAGAAAGGGGGTCAGATGAGCAAAATGCATATAGGGAAAACAGCATGTCCACCCTCAAGCCTCAGTCGAAAGCTTCCTTGAACAAGTATGTCTTCAACTGGGTCTTGAAAACAGACATGCTATGTGATGTCCTTATATTAATGGGTAAAGAGTTCCACAATTTTGGCACTGAATTCATGAATGTTCTGACCCTTAGCGGCTGTAGCCGCTAATTCAGATACGGCTTATGGCCGTATCTGAATTGGCACTACGGCTGCGTCTAAGGCTGGACGGCCTGTCATCATTCATTGAAGTATAGGACATCCCTAGCACCACCCTTAGCAACAATCGTAGCCGTAGCCGTATCCGCCTATTCGAATACGGCCTAAATTGCTTGAAATACCTCAACTTCAAATCTGTAAACTTTTTGTCTTAAACATGTTTTCAACCATAAGTATTTTGTAGAGGTGACGTTTGATGGTTTCAGAACCATGTAAAAAACTTATATTTGTATATTTAAGTAGAATATTAATCTTTCCTTTGATAGGTTCTTGTGAGGTTTTTGAGGTAGCACCATCTTAACACTTCTGAGGGGTCAGTGTGATTCTTAAAAAGATATGGTAACAACTTTTAATAGTTTATCATTATTTTATTTGTATTTTTTAAATTTTTCAGTTTAGACAAAGAAATATGGAGACTGCCAAATTTAGGGCTGGATAGCTCAGCTGATAGAGCATCAATATTAATTCGGAGGTCCCAGGTTCAAATCCTGGTCCAGTCAATTTTTCTTTGTTCACCCCCCAAATTTAGTTAAAATTTACCCCGTCAGTCTTCCTTGTTGTTTATTGCTTAATATTTTTTTTTTTTTAATGAACACTGTTAAAAATAACAGTTAACACATTTTTACTTTTTTGATAGATAAAATTCCCAATCATCTCAACTTAAAAGATAAAAATAAACAACCACATCACAGACAGCTGATAACTAATTTACTTGAAACTGCATAAAAAAACATCAGTTTTATGAAATGGGTGAACTTGTACATTCAGAACTCAAGTTCTGGTGGTTAAGTCATTGGGGTGTGGGTTCAAATCCCGGCCATGACACTTGTGTCCTTGAGCAAGATGCTTTACTATAATTGCTTCTCTTCACCCAGGGGATATAAATGGGTACCAGCGAGGGTAGAGGTTGATATTGTGTTTGCAAAAAGCCTCCGAAGCGCCACGGCAGCTCGGGGCTGTATACTCCCCAGGAAGCTGAGAAAGATTACAGGAATGTTATTGGCCCAATGACCAGGGCACTAATGTAAAGCGCATTGAGACGTTATTGTGAAATGCGCTATATAAGAACTAGTTATTACTGTTATTCCAGGGCATTTTGGGGCAGGCGAGATACTACACTGGCCATACAGGAAGTTTTACATTTGGGATAGTTTCAACATATCAAGTTTTATAAAAAATAATAGTTGAACTAAGTTTTGAGATCATTGTGCATCTGCTCTTCATATCAAACGATTGAAGGATCATGTCTCTATAATTATATGCTGTAAAGCCCCGTTCATACTTCACGCGAACGCGAAGGCGAAGCGAATTTTGGTGACGCAACAACTCAGTACGCGCTGTTTTTCAATTATGACGCAAGAAAATTCGCTTCGCTTTCGCCATTCGCATGAAGTATGAGCCGGGCTTAAGTTTGTCTGTTTTTCTTCAGCTGAGCCGTGTACAATTTGTGCCTGGGGAAAGTCCAGGCTCTGTGGCTTTTTTATAAATGTGTGATGTCATGAAGAAACATTGCCAACTGACCCGATTCACCGGACGTCATCACCTCCGATAAATCTGGGCTGCTTTTATTTCAGGAGTCAATTTTCTTGCGTGTTAGTGTGCAGGGCGCGTATTAGGCAAAGCGCAGTGGGTTAGATGTGGACCATGTCTTCACATAATTTTAACTACTAAAATGACAGACCATAGGCGGACAGTTCGGGCGCTTGTGACGCCGGTGCATTTTGGGTTACATAGGCTGACAAATGTTTTATATAAATACTCCTGTTCCAATATTTTAAACATAATTTGCATTATGAGGACTTATCACAGTGATGGCGGTGCTGTCCTCTTTTGTGAGGAAAGAAAAATAGAAATAGTTTAAATGTTCCAGCGAGAACTCTTTTACTTTTGTCCGCAAAATCTGCTTCTGTGATGCAGATTTTGAATATTTTCACTGCTAATTTTGTGGGAGTTTTGATTTATTTTTTTACTCATAGCTTGATTCAAAGCGGATTTTGTATCAATAATTATAAATTACTAACATTCTGTGTACTTTATCTTGATTCATAGAGCTTAAAGTATATCAATAGTGACAGGGCTACCAACAAACTGTACCTTATTATGATTCATATGGTACCTTATCTTGATTCATTTGGTACATTATCTTGATTCATTTGGTACATTATCTTGATTCATTTAGTACCTTATCTTGATTCATTTGGTACCCTATCTTGATTCAACGACTGCTGTATTCATAAAAAATTTGGGTAGTTTTGCCAAGATACCTTCAATTGCTTATTCAATGGGGATTGGTCTAGTCTCATTTTTTACTTTTGAAATAAAAGCACTGAAGTACAAGAAATTCTAATATGTATTGTTGAAGAGCTTGACTTATGTTTTATACTGTTTTGTTGTGTATAGGTTCTATTATTGTATGTTACCAATGTTCAAAGCTCTTGCCCTGCTGGTTTTGTGTGACATTTACATGTACGTGTACATTTAATAATGTTTGAAATGACTAAGTTATTTTACTTTTGTTGTATACTACTCTAACATTTCCCATGTTCTACCCAAACCGAATGCTACCCCTATCCAACCTACCCACCTTTGTTCCTACTTCCAACCCAAACCCCAACATCCAATCCTGTACTTTCCTCTTTCCCCAACCCCTAACTGTTTACCCATATCCCAACCCTCCCCTGCCCCTGTCACTACACTCGACCCTTACCCGCCTACACCCAATCCTGCACTTTCCTCTTTCCCTAACCCCTAACCCTCTACCCATATCCCAACCCTCCCCTGCCCTGTCACTACACTCGAACCTTACCCACCTACACCCAATCCTGTACTTTCCTCTTTCCCCAACCCCTAACCCTCCCCAACCCTCCCCTGCCCCTGTCACTGCACTCGAACCTTACCCACCTACACCCAATCCTGTACTTTCCTCTTTCCCCAACCCCTAACCCTCTACCCACATCCCAACCCTCCCCTGCCCCTGTCACTACACTCGACCCTTACCCACCTACACCCAATCCTGTACTTTCCTCTTTCCCCAACCCCTAACCCTCCCCAACCCTCCCCTGCCCCTGTCACTGCACTCGAACCTTACCCACCTACACCCAATCATGTACTTTCCTCTTTCCCCAACCCCTAACCCTCCCCAACCCTCCCCTGCCCCTGTCACTGCACTCGACCCTTACACACCTACACCCAATCCTGTACTTTCCTCTTTCCCTAACCCTCTACCCATATCCCAACCCTCCCCTGCCTCTGTCACTGCACTCGACCCTTACACACCTACAACCAATACTGTACCTTCCTCTTTTCCAACCCCCACCTCTAACCCCTACCCCTATCCACCAACCCTGCCCTATTCCTGTCGTTGGCTCTTTGGGTTGCCAGGTATGACCGAGACTTTGTGTCGATTTCCCTCGGTGTCCGATTTCCCTTGATTATGTCTGTGTAGCAGAGCCATGGGCAGCCTCGTCTTCTCGATCAACCGTTCAGAGAGTTGGGAGTAGAGGATCTGTTTTGTTAGACTTCTCAGGGATGTCCTGTCCACCAGAGGTTTTTTTCTCAGGAGATCTTCCATATCTGAATCTGTATCATGTAGGAGGCAAAGCATCCTTACTGAAACATCACACCAACTTGTGGGAGCCAGTTGCAGCTACTAACCACACCAGAAACACCGAGGCGAACCCCTTCTCTTAGTCTTAGCAGTAAGTGTTTCTAGGTTTTTTTTTACATGAGATGATAGATATTGATTCAACATGGGACCTACGGCTTTACATCCCATCCAAAGGAAGAAGCAATGTGTCTTGTTTAAGGACACAAGTGTCAAGACCGGAACTCGAACCCACACTCTGCAGATCAGAAACACCAGAGCTTGAGTCCAGTGCACTTGACTGTTTGGACATGATACTATTACAAAGATCAAATTTTACTCAGTTTGTGATGTACAGTGTAGAGGGTTAGGGATAAGGGTAGGGTTAGGGTTGGGGAAAATGGTTGGGGTTAGGGATAAGGGTACAGTTAGCTTAGGGACAAGGGTAGGGTTAGAGTTGGGGTTTATGATGAGGGTAGGGTTAGGGTTAAGGGTAAGGTTAGGGTTGTGGATAAAGGTAGGGTTAGGGTTAAGGGTAGGGTTATGGTTAAGGGTAGGGTTAGGGTTGTGGATAAGGGTAGGGTTAGGGTTGTGGGTAAGGGTAGGGTTAGGGTTGTGGGTAAGGGTAGGGTTAGGGTTAAGGGTAGGGTTAGGGTTGTGGGTAAGGGTAGGGTTAGGGTTGGGGTTAGAGGCCCTCAAGAATGTCTTCCACTTGCTTTGATGTAGCCCAGTCTTAAAGGTATATAATGGGACATGGGTTTATAGCTCTATGAGTGGGGCGTGTAAAAATTCTGAATCAAAAACTTGCAGACTACTCAGAAAATAAACCTCAATAAAATCACATGAATAATGTACTTTGATCATGAGTGCAAATCGTTTATTTCATCCAAAAATTCACTCTATAAATTACTCAACCATTTCCTCATAACAAAACTCGTCCACAGCTTGTCCATCAATCTTGAAATGTTTACAAGCTTTCAAACACTCCTTACACATGTAGTTCATTAAAACACTTCTACCCATTTGTCGACAACAAACTGTTTGATTTAGTATAAAATAATAATATTAAGTGTTGAAATTAATAAGAGAGAAAACTTGTTAAACGTCCTTTGGCAAAAGAAAAAGGGCACCACAATCTGTTCACGTTAAAAGTTTCACGCAACGTGCTTTTTCAAACAGTTATATCTACAACAGTTTTTTTTATGTTTTTAGTGCATTAATGGCAAGGAATTAACGTTTATTTTAGACTGGTGTTACAAAAATAGACACTCAAATGACATAAATAGTGAAATATAAACATTTCAATTAAATTGTATTTAGACACACTAAATATACAGATAAAAACTCTGTCGATGATAAACAGTGACCATGTTTTTTTTTCGGAAGAAAAATATACTTTATGCTAATTTTTGTTTACAAGTTATGTACAAAATTTATTTTCCTTGCGCTTGTTTACTCTTAAAAAGACCATGCATTTCTGTACAGTTGTTAGCATTTGACCAGGGGTCGATTTCACAAAGCAAATCAAGTGTGAATTAATCTTAGTATTGTTAAGCAAAGTGTGATGTCACAATAACTATTACTATGGTAATACTGACAACTCATCTTAAGATGAATCTTGGCGCTTTGTGAAATCGAGCCCAGGCTTGCCTGGTCCTGCTGATTTCGACTGCTCCACCTTGACGTTGTCCATTACTTTAGATGATCATAAGGCCATGTCACACGGGGCAATTTTTACAGGCAGCTTGGAGGCAACCAAGTGCCCTGCACGCAAAAGGAACATTTTGGCAGCACAACAGACATTCTTCTAGCTGTCCCCAAGAAAATAATGAGAAAACTAAAATGTGAATGACTTTCCTTTATAGTGGGGAATGGCCTGGAACTGGTTGCCTGTAAATTGCCTTGTGTGACATGGCATTTAAAGTGATTCCATACTAGACAAATATAGACTACAGATCTAAGGTTTGGAAATTGACCTCTCCTTTTATAGTAATCTTGGCATACTTCAGTCATTTTCCAATCTTACTACAAATTGTAGCATCTCCGAAAACATAGATTGACCTAATTCACCTGACGTCATCACCCGAGACAAATCTTGGTTGCACCATCTTGGGAGTCAAATTCACCCAGTGTTGAACTGTGTAGTCCACATTTATGAATGCCTAGGTGCGAGTTTGACACGCAACATACATGCAGTTTGACTCCCAAACTGGCAGAGATTGGATGTGTTTGATTAGCTTGCCCGGGGTCGACCCAGGTGGGCTGATCTGGGTGAGCCCCCCGACGAGAGATTTTTGAACGCCAGCTTCCCTTAGCAGGGGCAGCCAACTGGTACTCTTTTCATTGTGTGCATTACATCTGAGACTCTTCATGGATGAACAAAAAAAAATCGTAAAATAATAATCATCATTGGTAAAACTGCAATGTTAAATTATTTGACAAGCTCAGGTTGATAAGGAAGTTCAAGCCTTCTGGCAAAATACCCAAGCAAACTTAAGGCTCACAAAATCGCTGTTTTTAGGGTGAACAATGCCCCTGTCATGCCTGTTGGACTTCCTCAACAGGTCCTGCTGATTAACTAAACATATGGTGGCCATTGAGCATGTTGAGAAAGTTTTTCATTGTGATGTCATGCAGCGGGGTCAGCCGCAAGTAACCTGCTCCAAAAGCAGGTTACTTGGGGCTGACCCGGGTGAACCACGACATAACATCAAAGCTATTCCAACGCACTGGGGTCCGACCTGGGTCCGACCTGGGTCCGACCTGGGTTAGACTGGGGGGGGGGGAAGCTAATCGAATGCACCCACTAGATAGCCATGTATGACGTCTGTACAGACTGGGGGGGGGGAAGCTAATCGAATGCACCCACTAGATAGCCATGTATGACGTCTGTACAAGTTAAAAAAATCCACCTTTAAGGCACTTGCGTGTTTAGTGTTCTTGCAATTTAAAAAAGTTAAATACATGTAATGTTATTTCGTCACTCTTAAATGAAATAAATATACATCAAAAACAGAACAGTCAACATAAATACATGTACATTCTTTTTGTGTATGTACAAATGTTTACAAAACAATACGCCATAAACTCATTCCAATGGAATCTAAGTACAAAGTGTTTCAAAATGACTTGGTCCCTCAACATTTGTTCGATGAACGATCTAAAGTTTTGGTTTGAGTATAAATTCAGCGAAAGAGCTGATTTATTATGTTACAAAAATGAGCATTCTAGTATAATTGTAGAAAAGTTTTTCTTCGTAAAGTAATTGGTCCCTTCAAAATTTGTTCTGTTTTGACAATTTCATCCTGGTTTTTCGAGCACACTTGGAGTATTGTAAAATTGGGAAGCGTTCACAAAAATATCTCAATTGAACTGTCACCTAAATACACATCGGGAAAGGTTATTTACAATTGAAAATCACGTGATACAAATTTAGTTTCCTTCTGTTTTTGATAGTTTACTGTAACTCAACCAAAGTACACAACGTCTTAAATAACTTACTTATTTGATCATATAGCGGCTACGTACAGTTTAAAAAAAGTTATTCATTTCAAGTCCCAGCTCAACATTGGTAAGAAAGAAAAACATAAATGTTCACAGATTTACACAAACCTTACATGGTATAAAGATAATAATGGTAGAAAACTTTCCTTGAAATATTTCTGCCTGAAGCGTTATCATTTTTGAATAACAAATGAAGTAAGATCCAAAATTAGTTTTCGTCTCATGTAACTCTGCCTAAGAATGCGTACGGAAAAGCTGAAAGCATTCGTACCGCTTTCTTGCAAATGCAACGAAATGAGCTGACATTTTCACAGTTTGGTTTGATTACATTTACATGTATCTTGATTTGTGCAAAGAATGGAAGCATTTGACCCGGGGTGGATTTCACAAAACTATTCCTAACTTATGCAAAGTTCTATAAATTAGGACTAGTTACTCGTCCTAACTTGCGATAAGACTAGTCCTAGTGCTTTGTGAAATCCACACCAGGGAGTTTATTGGCTACCGATTATTATTCATAAATACCTGAGACAGTTTATCTATTCTGATTGGCCGAGAGGGCATCACGTGGCCATGTTTAAACGGGCGATATAAACACGGTAAAAAGTGTTAAACCGGCTAGCTTGCGAACGAAAAATATAGCCCCTGTGTCAGAATAAAGAAGTATATGTGTTTCCAGCTGTTGGGTTTCTGATTGGCCGAGAGGGCATCAAGTGCCTATAACAGCTGCAGAGACATGAAGATCGACGTTCCGTTCAAGGAATTGGCCCGTAAATATGGATAGAAATTTAACGCAGAGTCGAGCTGAGAAACTGTCAGATTTGTTCCCAATTTTTGAAGGTTTTTGCATGTTTTTGACAGAAAGGTATTTATGAATGGGAATAAAGGTGTGCTGAATCGGTTTTTAACTTTTGTTTAAAACCTCTTCATCACACCTTTATTCCCTTATTATTTTTTAGATCTAATATTTCAACATCCCTGATTTATAAATTCTCTCTTTGGGATTCTGTTTGTCGGCTGCTAAGCACTAGTTCTTTGTTTCGAATTTGCAGCGCGATGACAAAAGTCAAGAAATGAAGAAACCAATCAAGTGCGGATTTTTCAGTTACCTTGACTCTGTGTCTGAATGAGCGACTGCGGCTTCATCGTCACGCCAACATGTTTTGAAGAATAAGAGGCCCATAGCAACAGCTGCAGCCATTGCTAAAGCCACAGCCGGCAATATGGACACAGCCTGAATAAGTTCTTCTTTTTGGTCAAGTTTGAATTATCAGTTACAGCTATGTTTCTTGTTGACTCTCAAAGAAACTTTATGAAGCTGAAGACCTTTTCTTTGAACAAAAAAAATCTCAAGGCTTAGCATCACTGCCTTTGTCTGTTTCTTGATCACAAATCAAAGCTTTCTTCTCATTGGTTGTCACCAAGACACCAATCTCCTCCTGCCCAATCAATTAGGCTGTTACATCCACATGTCCTCTCTAATAAAAGCTTCCATCCCATTGGCTGATTCATCTTCTCCTTGCACCATTCACAGTGGCTGCTTTATTCTTGCCTTTGTCTCTGTCGTGTCCATTCAACAAAGAATCCTTCCCATTGGTTGATGTCTTTGACTCTTGACCTTCGACCTTGGGCGGTACATTCATCGTGACCCTTTTCTTGGCTGGTTTTCCGGTGTCTACTTTGCTCTTCTTTGTCTTTCCTTTTGAACCTTTGGAAAACAAACAAACAAAAATCCTCAAAAAAGCGACCCAACAGAAGTCCAAAGTTTCCACTCATGTTCGGACAAGCCGTTGCCTCAGTGCTATACTGTCCTTATTTGAATTTTATAGTTGTAATAACTAAAAGGATCTTAAATTTAAAACGGCTATAAATGAAAAACAATAATCAAATACCACAGAAAAAATGTTTTCCCAACAAAATTCACGTTTATCTTTGTCAAACAAATACTCAGGCGAAGACATATCACCAGTAAACTAAACAGTAGACAATCAGGCCCTTCCAATCAAAGTATGCTTTAACAATATTATCAAATTTATACAAATTTTCATAAGTATCGATAAACACTGACTTAACCGAATAAAAAAGGAATGAATTTAAAACCAAACTATTTTTCACAATTAACCAGTAGCCACCGGATGACGTGTATGCATGCAAATGTTTCCCCTGCCTAGAAACGGAAACCTTGTTAAGATGCCATTGTGTAATTTAGGAATACCGGAGCAAAGATTGCCCAGACATTCTACTGCTGTCAAAAGACCCCCCCCCAAAAAAAAAAAAAAAAAAAAAAAAAAAAATCTTAATATTTTTGCGTTTCTGGCCACTGAGAGGCAATTTTTGTGTAATTCCTGATTCCAGACCTTTGTCCTTTTGTTCCAAGAAGAGGATTATGAGACATCGAGAGGTTTCCACCCTGGTTCATTCATTGTATTTAAGCTCAATGGAAGTTAGTCAGAGTGAGCCAGGCATTGTGCCATGGTTCGGATTTAGTACCACGCCGTAGGTAAACAAAACAGACGATCCAATAAGGAGAATCTTTGTTTACTTGGCTTTGTCAAGTCAGGGTTTCTTTGTGCCAGCGGTACTCTCAAAGAAAAATGGTTCCGGCAATTCCACCAAAAGAATCCAAGCGACAACTGGTTAAAAATTAAAAAAAATTGTCCGAAAATGTTGGTGGATTTTGGTGACATCTAAGGCCGAGAGGTTCTTTACCTTTGTCTGATGAGACTGTACCTTGTTCACTCTGAGGCGTCCGTGTTGATCGCAGTTGAGAACTCTGCTCATCGGTCAAACTGTCAATAGCTTCAAAAAAAAGAAAAATCAAGATAGATCAATAAGTAAAAGTTTTTTTATAAAAAAATTACTTCAAAAAAGTCATTTCTTTTCAGGGGTAGTGGATTGGGTTTTTTGATTCTCAAATTAAAAATTGTCCTTGAAGATGTATTAAAACAAATTTAGCTATGAAGACTTTGGGAAATAATCAAACAGAATTCACACATTCAGTCAGACAGAGACACAAAAAAGTTCAACTTCAGAGCGAAAATTTACCGATACCGATAGGTATTTTGTCCTATCCATCTGGTTCCCTCCGAAAGTAAATTTATTGAACAATATCTCTTGCTTAATTCACAGGTCTTTGAAGTAGATTAATTTTTTTTACATTATTTACTTTAAATCTCTCTGGTAAGAAAACCAAGGGGATCTTCTAAAGCGACTAGCACTGTGACCCCAAAGCCTGATGAAAACCCCAGGTAGTGGAGAAGTCGATGAAGAAATGCTCTGTTTGAGATAAGGGAGTAAAACCCTTTCACTGGGAAAATCCAGGCCTGATACTTGACGGAGACAAATAGCCTCCGTTGCCCCTGGTCATTGCCCTGGTGCCCTTGAAATGTTCCACTAGAAATTTACGATTTCCTCATAGAGGTGCCCTTATAACAAGAAGAAAATGCCTTGGTGCCCTTTCAAGAACGAAGCAATCGGGCCCGAAAAATCCATGCACTCAGGTAAAAAATTTAAAACCGAATTCACATGCAGGATTCGAATCAGGATCCATGGTTCGGCGAAAGAAAGGGAATGAGACCACTCAGCCAACCTGATCCCCGATTAAGTAGGTCGGAATGGCGTAGTGGTATCTTTCCTTGCCTTCCACCTCTTCGACCCCAGTTCGAATCCCGCTGGGTGTGGGTTTTCAGTCCCTACCTGATTGCATGGGTTTTCCCTGGAATAAATCTCTGGTTTTTTTTTCCTCCCACATCTAAAACTGACACCTCCTTCCTTGTCTTCTCTCTATCATGTCTAAGGAGTTCTGGCTAGTTCTCGATTTCCTGAGAATTCTTGGCTTCACAACCAGAATAAAAGAGATGAAAATGAAATCCCAACTAAAAATCATGTCCCCGACCCCGAGTCTGAAACCATTAATTACTCACCAGAGAGTATACTCGAAGCCCGATCGTCTCCATTCAGCAACTGTTGCTCTCTATCAAGCACCGTCATATAATCTGAATATTTCCACTGGACTTTCTCCTGTCCTTCGTAATCTTCATCGTCTTCCCCTTCATCTAAGAAATCCGGAAAGATGCTGAAACGTCGACTAAGCGATTTGGAGTCCACACTGTTCTCGTCATCGTCACCCTTCCTTGCCTCCTGTGAAATAAAGCCACAGTTTAATTAGCTTACTCTTTCTTTTTAACTGAAGCTCATCAAGCATAAACTAATATCACAGTCTTGGAAAGAAAATTAATACGGTCACCACAAAAAGTATCTCTTTTTCAGTTAAATTCTGGTGAACAGAGAACAATTTACTAGAGCCTGCAATCTCCGGGTTTACGGGCCAGTGCTCTCCCAACTGAGCTATCTAGCCCCATGTTTGTTGGCAGTCTCCCTATTTTGACAGTCTTTGTACCTGGGATGCCAGTCAGAAGCACACGTACTTTAGCGACCATATACTGCCTTATAGTCAGGGATCCCGCCCGGGTTTCGGTACAACCTGGGAAGAGGCAGTATTAGGAGATCGTCTTAACTTAGTATCTCAAAATGGTATCTCAAATTTACATATCTGTCAAGATTTCTTGTTCATACTCAGGATGGTTTTTACATCAGAATGTCAGAATTAAAAAGCTGATCCTTGAAATTATCATCTTGAATAATGAAAAACAAGCTTCTAAATTTTGCAGAAGGAATTTTTTCCTCCATGTGAAAAAAACCCACAAAAATGCTTTTTTTTTTTTACAGAGAAAAAAACCTAGTCGTGATTGTCCTCTGAACTTCCCCAATAATGAAAGTAAAGTCCTTCAATATGGATTCTAAGCATTTCAGAATTCATCATGAAAAGACATTTATTCCACAATTGGAAGTGTCTCTCAAATAAATGTTAAAAACTTAAGGATGTGTCTTTGTTTTGTCTCACCTTCTCTTCTTCCAATCGTCTCAACTCCATCTCCTTTCGTCTCATCTTCCTCCTCTTCCTCTCCAAGTCGTTCAGCATCTTCTCCTCTGAGAGGTTATTGCGGTACTTCTGGAAGTCCGCCCAGTGTTGGAAAAGCACTTTGAAGACGGTCATCTGTAGGTCAAAGGTCAGATCAGAATGGGGGCTTCATTAATAAGATTAGTATAGATATGACGACAACAGTTTTGAGATGTTATTATTATTATTTTTTTTTTTTACCCATACACCGATGTGTGAACTAAGTACTTTCCCCGTGTCCTGTGCAACAAGTCCACAGGCTTATTCCTCAGGTGGGATTCGAACCCACGACCCCTGCCATTCTAGAGCAGATATCTTACCAACTAGACTACCGAGATTGCCGACAGCTAGAGGCAGTTTGAAATCCTTTTAGCAGCGGGTACTGCAACCATTATAATAGATGTTAATTTTTGCATCGGGGATAACACTAATAATTTTCTTTATCCCTGATGCAAAAAATAACATCTATTATGATGAAATTATTGTAATTATTTTTTTTTTCCAAATGGCAATAATCTATCAGAGAGAATTAAAAACACACTGGTTCGCAGTCGACAAATTTACGATTATCGTATTCTTACCTGAGCTTCTCTGAAGACATAAGGTCCCATCTCTCGGGGTCTTTTGTCCATGATCTTCTCGGCCATCTCGGGCGTGATGTCAATGTGGAGATTAGGAGCAATCTCCGATACGATGAAGCAGCGTAAGATGGCTTGGATCTTCTGCTGGATTAAGGAGTCGTCCGTGTGGGAGTGATACATATCCTGAGGAAGAAGACAGAAAAACTAGTGAGATTAAGTTTGAAAACAGGAGAATGGGCCTGGAGCTACTCTAGAGGATAAAGCCCCCATAATCCTTCTCTGTTCTACATTTCAGAGAATTTACAGACTCATTTTGTGTAAAAAAAAAGGAAGAAAAAAAGGACTGGAGAACATCCTGTGTTTTTCATTTCAGAGGATTTGTAAATACAGATCATCTGTCAACATCACCAAAAGGAATCAAATATGACGATAACATAACAACTGCTGCTTGATTCGTTCTCATCAATTCTTAAAAGCTTTGTTAAAACTCAAGAACTCTGAAATATTCACTGTTACTAAAAAAAGGTAAAATATTTCATCATGCGCCCGGTAAAAGCGGGCACATAAAGTATTTCGTCCCAGTATTAAAAGGTCGTAAGCAATAAAATGGCACCTGACGTGAAAAATGTGGCATTATTCTTACATTTTTGTTGCTAGAATTAACCCCAAGACATGTTTTCCTATTCCCGTGCAGAATTTAACCTTCCTAAAATAACTTTTGAATGGCAAAAAATTAATCAAACTTTCCCGCTCAGTTTTCTTGAAACGCAAAACTTCACATCATTTGCTTATGCCCTTTTACAGGGTACTTGTCCTTACGTCCTTTTACCGGGCACACAACGATTTGTAAAAACAGATATTTATGTTCACCAACCAACAGCAGCCCAGAACAGAATCTGAAAAAAAAATATCCATCAATAACAGATACAAACTTCAGAGTGAAGATAACAGAGCGAAGCAAGGAAGAACTTCACCTTGAACTTCTGGACCTCCAGCCAGAAGAGTACATCGTTTTCAAGATTGTCTCCCTTGACAGAGACAAACTTCCTGAAGTGGCCACAGGTGACTGGATTCATCAACGCCTGACGGAAAGTGATGATGTCACGAGATGAAGACACCCAGCGTCCCTCTAGAATCTGGGAATAAATAATAATAATAATAATACGCAGTTCTTACATAGCGCTTTATCACACCCTATGGGCGTCTCAACGCGCTCAGTATTTTTTCCTGCAAGGTACATGCAGAATTACGATTTGAAGTATGAGACCTGTTCCTTTACACAGCACCATGTAACGGTTTTACAAGATGCCGTGGCGCAACCTGCAGCAGATCAAACCAGGAATAGTCAGTGATTGCCGTGTGAACTACAGACAAGAAGAGACTAATGTGGTTTGATAATCTCTTTGATTTCAAGATTTATATACAATGTATAAATTTTAATTATTTACTGTGCCAAAGTACCAATGAAACATTTTCTATTACTCGTATTTTTGATTTTTAGTTTGCGGGTGAACAAAGAACCCAAAACTGTATTAAAAAATTACGCAGTCAGTTTCCTTTGTGGTGTATTGCTTGATACTTGTATTTTTGTTAAGTTTTATCAAGTAATAAACCACAAGGGAAACTGAGTGGGTAATTATAAACCAATTTTGGGGGGAACAAAGAAAAATTGACCACAGCGGGATTTGAACCTGCGACCTCCGGGTTTCATGCCCTTTAATCTTACAATGCCGCTTCCAAAGTTAGATTGCAAACTGGGCATGATCCCTGGCTATACGACAGTATACCATTATACGACTTCTGACTGGCACCCTGGTAAACCCAGAGCTCGTAGCTTCAAATCCCGCTCTAGTAAGTTTTTCTTTAATCAGCCCAAATTTCTAAACAAAACTAACACTGCAATTAAAAATTTAAATTTCCACATCAACTGCCCTTACCTTATAGATAGCCATTGAGCGTAGCTTCTTGGCGTTCATGACGTCACTGACTACGTCCTCCATCTTGATATGAGGACGTTGCCGATCTTGGAAGTCCTCCCGCTGGAGGAACATGGGCAGCCACTTCCGCTCCAGACGCTGTCGGACGTACTTCTGGGCTTCAATGAGGATAGGGTCTGGCGGTCTGTCGAGGAGGAGTTTCCCCCACCCTCCTCCCGCCTGCATCACCTGATGATGGTCAAAAACAAAATTTGCAAGATCAATACATCATTGGTTTTTGGAAAGGGCAAAATCATACCCGTCCTCTAGTTTTCAAATAAACATAAAACATCACCAATCTATCGCTAAGCATCGCATGCAATTTGACCCGTCGCGAAATGGAGCCCGAGGACATGACAAGAATTGAAAAATAAAATTTACATAACAGAAACATTCCACAGATTTTACTACATTAATACAATTTTTAACAAAAAGGGCATTTATGAATGGGAATAAAAGAGTAGTGACTCAGTCTTAAATGGCCATTGAAAACCTTGCAGGGTGGTGGCCAGGTGATATCATACGGCCACAACCCTGCTGGTTTTAAATGGCCATTTAAGACCTCACTCAATCACCACTCTTTTATTCCCTTTTATTTATTTTATCTTTCTGGTGCGGAAACCAAAAGACCCTCAGAAGTAAGTAGAACTGAAACCTGTAGGTCTCAAGACATCTACGAATAGAAGATTTTAGATTATTTTTGTCAGTTTTAGATGTGGAAGCAAAACCCCAAATAGGGCAAAACCCAGGCAATCGGGTAGGGACTGAAAACCCAATCCACATGCAAGGCTCTGGTTCGGGATTCGAACCGTGGTCACAGAGGTGAAAGACAGCAAGGAAAGAAACTACTGAGACAACTGAATGCAAATTTAGGTCATATTTTACAGGACGATTGGTTTGTATGTTTGCTCACCAGGTTCTGCTGGGGTCTTGTGGCCGGGCTGTTCGGTCCAAAGAAGTACTTCTTATTCAGGTATTTCAACTTGATGTCTTTAGCTTTGGTGTCTCTCTTGTTGGCGTCAAGGTATGGAGTCCGGCGGAATGATTCAATGTCCATCCAGCACATCAGATCGGTTATAGCATAGTTATCCTCTGTGTGAAGGCAAGGGTTGGAGAAAGGAGGTGAGCGAGAGTTGAGAAGTCATTTTGCGACACTGCTGTCCTTCTACCGAGTTTCAGGGAAGTATCTTTGAACTTGGATGAATTCAGTTTAGTCTTGGTGAAGGGGGAGTGAGGTACAGAAGACTTTAGTCTTGGTGGAGGGGGTGTGAGGTACAGAAGACTGTAGTCTTGGAGGAAGGGGTGTGAGGTACAGAAGACTGTAGTCTTGGTGGAAGGGGTGAGGTACAGGAGACTGTAGTCTTGGTGGAAGGGGTGAGGTACAGGAGACTGTAGTCTTGGAGGAAGGGGTGTGAGGTACAGAAGACTGTAGTCTTGGTGGAAGGGGGTGAGGTACAGAAGACTGTAGTCTTAGAGGAAGGGGTGAGGTACAGGAGACTGTAGTCTTGGTGGAAGGGGTGAGGTACAGAAGACTGTAGTCTTGGAGGAAGGGGGTGAGGTACAGAAGACTGTAGTCTTGGAAGAAGGGGGTGAGGTACAGAAGACTGTAGTCTTAGAGGAAGGAGGTGAGGTACAGGAGACTGTAGTCTTGGAGGAAGGGGTGAGGTACAGAAGACTGTAGTCTTGGAGGAAGGGGGTGAGGTACAGAAGACTGTAGTCTTGGAGGAAGGGGTGAGGCCTTAAGCACTGTCCTACTTTGTGCAACAGGGCTGCTTCTTGTATCTACTTATTTGGTTGAGTGCAACAATGTCTTATTATGTCAATGGTTATATCTGATTGCTCTGTTGGTTTTGCTTTCGGAAAGTCCAGGATATTATGCAAGTCATGCTGCCAATAGTCAGATCTGTTGAATCTCGACCCTACATACATCGACCAAAAACCGGTGAAATGGTTTGGAAATATGAAAAGAAAGTATGATTTGATGATATGTTCAAAACTAAAAGGCTGCTTTTGATGCTACATTTAAAGTCCCAAAATACTTAAAATGCTAGAAGTTTTGTTTTTAGATTGGAATTTCTAAACTCCACTATATATCACGCTTCTGAAGAAAAAAGTTATTCTGAATTTGTGGTTTCAATTAAAAGGAAATGATCAAGATAAATTCGACGTAAAGTTTGATTAATATCCCATATTAAAATCTTCAAAATTCAGAGCAGAGGGATAATAATTGATTCGATTTTACAGAGCTAGAAAAAAGTTTCAAAATATCACAACTTTTTTGGTGACTGACACCTTTCTCCCCATTAGATGGAATGAAGGTCCTTGAAAATAATTTTTTAAAAATGAAAAAAATACTATTTTAAAAAATGAATTGACTCTACTGGAGTCAAAACATGCGGCATTTGCAAAAGAAAATGAAATCTACTAGGGTCAAAACATCAGGCCTTTGCAAAAATGAATTGACTCTACTAAGGTCAAAACATGCGACCTTTGCAAAAAAAAAAAGAACTCTACTAGGGTCAAAACATCAGGCCTTTGCAAAAATAACTTGACTCTACTAAGGTCAACACGAGGCCTGCGCAAAAATGAATTGACTCTACTAGGGTCAAAACATGAAGACTTTGCAAAAATGAATTGACTTTACTACATGTACTAGGGTCAAAACATGAGGCCTTTGCAAAAATGAATCAACTCTACTAGGGTCGAAACATGAGGCCATTTCCACTTTTTGCAAAACTGAAATGATATCAACAAAAGTTTTTACCAACACAGCCTTTTAGAAATGAGCCTAAATTAATGAGTGATGATCGTCTTCGAACACTACGGATTCGATGTTCACTACACGTAAAGCTGCATAAAAAATGCCACGACTAAGTTCGGCTTCTAAAGCCTTAATAACTTCATGCAAAGCAAAATTTGACGTCATAAATTCACTGCAAATACATTCCAATTTCTAGTTCTATTTCTATGCCGGTTCTCATCGAAGCCTGTTCAGCATCTCAATGAGTGGGGCCAATTGCAGCCAACCATGCCAGAAACACCGGGCCGAACCCCTCCTCTTAGCGATAAGTGGTCTTTTTTTTTTTTACGTGCATTAATAGATCTCAATACAACACATGGGACCTACGGCTTTACGTCCCATCCGAAGGACGAAGCATTGATGGTTTGAAGTGTCTTGCTTAAGGACGCAAGTGTCAAGACCGGGACTCGAACCCACACTCTGCTGATCAGAAACATCAGAGCTGGAGTCCAGTGCCCTTCACCACTCGGCCACGACACGCCAGTGTGGCCACATATTTTGTTTGGACTTCTGTATCTGACATCTGAATTTGCTTTACATTTTTTTTGTTTTAATTTCTCTCTCGTCACTGATGATACATGCAAAGAGGACTACGCAATACAACTCTGATCTCTCTAGACTAGCGCCAAAACCAGTCTTACCAGGATACATTTCCAGCACTTTATCTGCACCTTTTGCTATTGAGATAAAACAAACGTACAAAACTTGGTTTGGGAACTTACATCACAAAATAAAATTGAGAGCTCATCACGGATGCGGAAATATGTAGGGAAAAAAACTTCAATGAAATAAAACCAGAAAAGTCAAAAAAAGTTTTAACATTTTTTTAAAATTTTGGGTTGGTAGAATTTTGTTTTTCGATTGTGTGCTCACTTTGTTTCGTAATCTTAACCTTGAAAAAAAAAATGATAAACTTGATATTTTTAATTATCAAAAATTATGGTAAAAAAAATTACTACAATAATATAATTTGCCTTCAAAACATTGCAGGAGTTTGTCTCAAAAATGTTAATGAGTATCAACAGATACGTAAAATTTAGGATTGAATGGGAGTTGATTTAGTTACAACTGTACAAGACAGGACAAGAAACTTGAAGGAAAAAAAACGAAAAAAACACACACAAAACAAGAAACTAACAAATAAATCACGGGTAGAATTTTAAACTTAGCACTATAGAGGATACCAGCCAAAACAGGTTGCAAACCACAACTGTTAAAGTGATTTGTACAAAATACCTAGTTAAAAACCTAACCAAATTATTCTCTTTTAAAAATTGTTAAGCTAAGAAATCCGCTGAAAATTTTTAGGGTTCAAAATGCCTCTAGCTACCGGGCAAGCTTGGTGGTCTAGTAGTATGACATCTGTTCTAGGATGCCAAGGTCATGGGTTTGAAACTCCCTCAAATAATATGCCTGTGGATTTTTTTCATAGGACTCTGGAAAGTACAGAGTATACCGTGCTTAACACAAATCACTGATGGGTGAAACACAAATAATATTATTTATCTGAGTGCAAATTTATCATCTCTTATTTTTATTCTTACCTAAGAATTGTCTGAAGTGGTCAAGCTCAAGACGGTTGTGGATGAGTTTATTGAAGTCAAAATCTCTGAACTCTTCAGGTATTTTTTCCCGGAGTGATTGGTAGTACGCCTCCTGCTTTCCCTCGTCATCCTCATCCAGCAAGAAATCTGGAGTCGCGATTCTCTGAAAAGCAAAACAAAACAAAAATTAATTGAACATCTTTGATAAAATACACCCGTCCTTGATCATTCCAAATGGTGTGCAAAGAAACAACACATCTGAGTTTCCCCCAGGCTTTTTTTTTGCCTGTAAATTTCCTCACGTGACACCAACCTCAAGAAACCATGAATAATAACAATACTACTAACAGGCATTTATAGGTGCTTTTTAAACATTGTATCAAAGTGCCTTACACTATTACTACCCCTGTTCATTGGGCCTTAGTATTCCTCAAACCATCTCAACTCCTTTGGAGTATGCAGCACCGGCAGCAAAATTGGCCCACAGGTGGCTAATCATTCACATTAACAATCTCTACTCTCGCAGGTACCCATTTACTCCTGGGTGATGAGAAGCAATTATAGTAAAGTGTCTTGCTCAAAGGACACAAGTGCCACAACTGGGATTCGAACCCACACTCTGATGACTCAGCCATCGGAGCTTGAGTTCAGTGCTCTCGACCAAATAGCCTCGACATGCTACGCTTCTCATGAGATGAGGGCCCTTACCTCTTTTATAAAACCTCTTCTCGTCAGATTCTTCAGTTGTCTGGATTTCAAGGCATCGAGTTTCCTCTCCTCAGAAATCAACTCGATCTAATCAAGTCAAACAAATCAGTCGATCATATTAAAACAGAATAAACAACAGAGTAAACCGAGGCCTAAACACTACATTCACAGAAAGGCAAAGAGGATTCCCAAAAGTTTAGAGGAAGACTCTATGGGTTTGAAAAATCGGTATGAATTTATGCTGTTGAATTCATTTTGGATATGAAGCAGCCTCCAAGATTTTTAAAACAACTCACAGGAAGAATATCGCAATTCAAACATTACTCTTTCAGTTTAGAGCATTCAGATCAGCCTTTTTTAACAAGTACATTCCAGAAATAAACATCTAGTTTTCCTGCTGGAGACTATTCTGTTCCAGATGGGAAAGCCCAACATTTGATTCATCGGTAATTAATACTGGAGAGATTTAATAAAAAAATTGTTTGTAAATGTCATGCCTGCACAAGAAAATACCACCCGGGTACTACATGGGAGCATCTTTAAAGTCCGAGCGGTAAGAACGTTTTAATTGGATTGGGCAAGTATTCCAACATGCGTAAATGGATCAACGGTCTGTTGGACACCTAGTCTGGTTCCCTGACCAAAGATTCCCTGATGACTCTTGTTAAAAATCTAAGGTCAGGCATCATCCAATGCTGAACATAGATCATGACGCAACATAAATATATATTCATTACTTGTCACCAACGGTGGACGATGTCATTGTATAAAAAACGGAGCGCTGATGACGGGCCTTGTTTACTTTCGAAAAACCTGGGATAATCAGTTTGTAAAAATGTTACAAATATATTCAAAAATAGTATTGAATTGGTTGGGGGAAAAAAAGAAACGAAAAACGATAATGGGATATGTCTGCAAAATATTTATCAACAAAAGAAATGTCCGACCATCAACGACAATGTCCGCATAATGACAACAACGAGTTCCAAGCATTTCGGATATTTTCGGAAAAAAGAGGAATTCCTCCTTTTTTGTCACGTGACATTTGGGTGATACCTGACCCTAAAATCGACAGAGAATAGTCAGAGATTTTTTGGTATGGGAACCAGACTATTGGACAGCCAGAACATTAACTCAGTACTTTCCAGAGTCCTGTGACCCTCTTTTCTCACAAGACTCTGGAAAGTACTGTGCATACTGTGCTTAGCACACATCAGTGTATGGGTGAAAAAAAACCACAAATAATATTCTCTGAACCCTTTCACTTACCTTGTTATACAGCACCGTATCACTACACTTCATTTCCGACCACGGCTTGACAAGCATCTGCAGAATGTGTTCCTCCGCACCGTCAAACAGTTCTTCAAACGGGGGTGACACTTCCCGGTACACTTGGGCTCGGACGTCAGATGGGCACTCAATGTCGTAGAAACAACACTGAACGATGTACTTGGAATTAATTGCCTGAGAGGAGAAAATGTAGGCAGGGGTGGGGTTTAAAACATAAAATAAAAAGTCTCTTCTGTTCTGTTTTAAATTGTTCGACCAAAATTATCAAGGAGATTGAGAAAACTCAAGGAGAGCAGATTAGTTTCATTTTGAAGTTTATGTGAATAAAAATACAGTCGTCATATTTTGCAGCAGTTTGTCTACATTTTTCAGCAAGTGTGATTTGGCCTTTCAAGATGTCGAGTTGTTGCACTATCAGCTCTAATTTCATAACAAAACTCCACTGGAGATATTTTGATGGTGTTATCAAAAACTTCTCTAGTTTGTGAATTGTTACACTACTAGTTCCTAATTTCAAAGTGTTACTTTCCCACAACATTATGCGCTTATGGCACCCTGTAAACCACAGAAATCTGAGGACTGTAAATAAGAAAAATTTCCATGATGACATTACCATTGAATGTTCGAATGTGGGTTTGAATCCCGGTCTTGGAACTTGTGTCCTTGAGCAAGACACTTTACCATTATTGCTTTGTCCTTCGGATGGGACGTTAAGCCGTAGGTCATGTAGGTCCTGTGTACTAGGATGGGTAGTGCACGTTAAAGAACCCAGAACACTTATCGTGGAAGAGTAGGGGAATTACCCCGGTGTGTCTGGTTTAGATAGCAAGCATCATTATCTACAGGTTTCCTCAGGCTTTCGAGCTACAGTGATTAAGTTCACTTTTGAGGCATCCTTGGTTTCATTACCAGAAATATATAATAATAGACTACAATAGAACTTTTGTGAACTCGGTAGTCTCCCGATTCCCAATCTACTCCGCGGCAGTAGACAAACAGCAGGCCAAGTTCTTATAAGAACAATCTAAACAGCTAAGTGGATATTATCGTACTTTGTATAGTCTGATTGTAATTTGCCATGTTTCTTGTTATATCCAAATAAACTCAACTCAAATCAAATCGCATGGTGTTACCGCAAACCGAGGATCTATCAACTGAACATACCTGTGCTTTTCTGTTTAGAGTGAATGCATCAAAGGCATCGGCGTAGAAGAGGGCATGATAGTCCTGCAGCTCATGCCAACAACTCAGACAGTTTATAAGCGTCTGTGGTTGGAAAAAGAAAAAGAGTAATGTCATAAAAAGTACAGTATTGACCAAACTAAATCATTCAATGACAGCTGGTTTTATATATGATTACTAAAAATAGTTGAATTGTTTTTTTAATGACCTTGTGTTTCAACCCTATCAGAGTCTCTCCAAGGATGACATTTGACGAATCGGAAAATTCCGAAAAAAATGGCTTGCAGGCCTGGGTTCCCCCTTATTCTAGACCTGGAACGTCCCAGATGTTACAATTTAGGAGGTTTACAGACTCTGTGCATCATCAGAAAAACAAAAACTACAGGTTTGGACACAATAGAGACTGTTTCTTTTTCCTTGTTTGGTGGTTGTTTGACTTTTTCAAAACAATTTAAAGGCTCAAGGAGATTTTGAGAAAATCCTTGAGAAAATTTTTAAGAAATCACATGGTTGTCTCTCTGTTACAGTTCAGAGAAAAACCCCGCTTGGGTTGAAACATGAGACTTTTACCATAGTTTGCAATCAGCTAGTTCCCCCACACCTTGTTTTAAATATTCAAATTAAAAAGACATCCGTGGAATTTCAGCTGCAACTTTTTTATTAGGTTTTTCTACAGGTTTCATTTTTTGTTATGAAAATCAATTGTAATTTAGCATTCACTTAAGGTAATAGATTTTCTTGGAAATATGCATGCAATCTACAGCAATAATCTGAAAGGTTTTACATTGATTTACTTCATTGATTTATTACATTGATTAATTGTATCATCATCAATTGTATGAAGGTAACTATAACTAGTAAACTAGTAAACTAGTAAACTTGCGGGTACAACCATGTATAAATCTCTTTTGGGAGGTGTGGTGGCTCTGAAATGAGCTGATACCGTCTCGACGTTTCGAACAGTATACTCTGCTCATCTTCAGAAGAGCCACCACTCCTCCAAAAAGAGATTTATACCGAGTTGTACCCGCAAATTTTACTAGCTTACTACTTATAGTTACCTTTACCCTTCACACCATGCACAGCTTCAAACATTAGTTTTCTTTTTGTACTTACTTGGTCTTCTAGTTTCTCCAGGTAAGCCATGAAGAATCCTCCAGCCTTCTTCTCGTGGTAGAGTCCCTCTAGAAGGCTCTCCATCCTACGTCCTCCAAAGAACTCACTCACCTCCGATGCGTTACTGCTCACGGTGGATATGGCAGAGGACGGACGTTGTTTGTGTGGTGTGTTGGGCCTGGAAAAGTTCAAACAATTGTTTTAAGATGACAAATTTTTCACAGATATCTGTTGGAAATAACAAGCCACTGAACGGCAGGTCAGGTAAGCGATGGAAGGGTAGATTGAGAGAAAGGCAGATGGATGATCGTCCCAAAATATACTGGAAAAAAACTTGGACAGGGCAGTGAAGAAATGAGGAATGAAATTTGAACGGATTTTTTTAAAGAAAATGGCAGGGGGTTGACCATTATTACCGAATCACTCATAGAAATTTAACTCTGTGTAAGTGGCAAAGCCCTAATACTTAGGTAAAATAAACTTAAAGTCAAAAAAGATGATCTTTTCAAAAGAAAATCAATGTCATTCTTGGTTCTGTACCAACGTCACTGTTAGAAGTCTTGAAAACAAAAGTCACTCAAGTAGCAAATTAAAAACTCTCAACTTTTAATACCTTTGCAAGAAAAGTTATTTATATCATTTGCTTTTTTTTTCCTACCTCGTTTTGTTTTTCTCTGGCTTGCTCCCAGCTACAACCTCCTCAGATCCTATCGTCACTAATTTCTCATGACTGATCCCACCGCTGCCACCGAATCCTTCCTCTACCCGTTCAAGGTCAAGGGGAGCCATTTCAACTGGTGAAGCCTCACCAGTGATACTTTTACTCGATGGGCGTGATTGAGGAGGGGCTGGAGACCTTGGGGGACTCGGTTTGATTCCAGAGCCGATGCTGATCGTGATCTTGCGGGGAGTGGATGGAGAAGCCATCTTGGAGTGGTGGGTGGGCTTCTTGGCCGTCATGGAGGTCATGAGGCTGGACACCGGGAGGGTGGGGAGAGTTTTGCTGCGTTGGGTTTTACGAGGCATTGAAGGGCTTGGCGATTGATCAGTTCTTTTTGAGGAATTCTGTAGGGCAACAAGAAAGTCAGACAAATTAATTGTGAAAATCAGTGCCAAGTGACTTCATCACTCGAGATGATGCTGAAGATATCCTTAACGTTTTGATCTTCAACTATCACTGACAGAAAATGATCAAACACCAGTGGGGTTAGCCAGGATGCTGACCTGGACATTGAAAAAAAAGCATTGGAGATATAGGAGTTGTGGCAAGAGAATTTCGAAATGAGTTTAAACCAACAACAAACAAATACGAAGAAAAAAAATCCCATTTGACAAAAGAGAAAACTAAAGTTGTTGAAACAGCGTTAGCCCCAAAAGGCAATTTTCTTCTAACCTCTGTTGACTGACAGAAGCTGTGCCTTAACCTTGGCCAGCACGTCTTGGGTCTGAGCGGGAGTAAGGTGACAGTCTTTGGCTCGGGGTAGGAGGCACTGTTATTGCTGCTGCTTTTCAGAAGCTTCTGACGGTTGTAGATTTGATTGGTGGTGTTGCTGTTGGTGCCGCTGCTACTGTTGTACATTTCTCGCATCAGGAACCGCGGCGCCCTGCACGGAAAAAGAACATCACTCCATCAGTCAATAACACAACCTGCCTGGCAGTGCCTGCCGCTAAGAGACTGTGGACGTCTCTAAGCTTTCACAGGAACTTCCGGAAACCTTATTTAGGAATGTTCTCCGAAGTAAATAAATATGCGCTGATATCCAAGTGTCTGAATATTTTACGCCTGAGAGTTGCAAAGTCTACACATGAGTAGTAATTCTTTTTCACTGTGGAGTTTGGTTTGTGGAACACCATATAACGTAATCCCCCAGTGTGATTTCTTGAAACTGTTCTTTACAGAAACTTCAGGGTTCTTACAAGAACCATATTTAAGAACCGTAGTGGTCTTTTCAATATTTTGACAATTGACTACTCTAGGGTTTGGTGAGAGGAGATACATATTCATGATTGATCTTATCATCATCTTCAATGGACCTAAAATGCATTGACGTCATCACGCCGCCATCTTAGAGGTAAAATGCGTACGCAACATTGGAAAACGCACATCTGTGTACACGCGGCGCGCAGGACAGGCTAATCAGCCACCTTCTTTTGACCTCTAGCTGAGGGCGCCCTACCCCAATGACGTCGTGTGCATTAGGTGTACAATGACAATTTGGAAATGCATACATTAATTGTTTTTCTTCAAATTCTCAAGAAAATTATAAAAAAAAAAAACTTTTGCCAAGAATTTTCATTTACCAGTGGCTGATTATTTTTTCATTTCTTTATTTTTATTTTATTACACATTCACTGGCAGACAAAAAAAAAAAAAAAAAAAGACAAACAGTAAAAAAACCTTAAAGAAAGAATAAAAAAAAACAATAACAATAAAATAATAACAATTAAATAAAAAAATAAAAAAGTCAGTGAGTGGCAAGATAGAACAGGTGACCAGCACCTCTACAGTGCCTTCCTACTACAAGAAAACTTAAAGATCCTTAAAGAAAGGGGAATTTATTCAAACCTCCAGCCAGCACAATGACAGCAAGACACCCACGTGCAACATTATCGGGGTTAAAAGCTGCAGTCGAATTTTGTTTTTGTAAAATTCCAGAACTTGGGTCTTGAAAATGGATGATCTTACCAGTACAGCAGGAGAGGTGCAGCTACATCCGGCTGGAGTTTGGCAAGTTTGTCCATCCGCCTCCATTTCGAAGGAGACTCTAGCCCCAACGATCGCAGGACTTCCCGGGGTAACTCACAGATTCCTCCAGACTTCAGGTACTTATCTCGCAACTGCCCGATGAAACTAAAAAACAAAGTCAAAGCCAAATAAAAACCATATTTTTTTTAGAGAAAATCTTTTAGGAAAGACATCACCGTTACTTGTACCAGGAATTGTTTGGTTTGCTTCAGGGGGCAGAGGCTGGTAGAGCAAGGATTTGGATGAAGGAATACCAAAATGACTCCTTATACTGGCATTGAATAGAGCAGTTTGTTTACAGTTTGTTTTAAAAATCACAGTGGGACTGAAAAAGTTAAAAATGAAGCAGATTTTGGTTTTTAGCTCAAGTTCAATTGAAGATGTTCTGTTAATTCTCACCAGCAATAAGCCACGAGGGAAACTATCCATTCTGACTGGGTAAATGTTGTGAATCAATTTTGGGGTAAACAGAGTAAAATTGACTGGAGCGGGATTTGAACCTGCGACCACCGGCTATACGTACCGACATGACTGACCGAAGGGTTGTATCTTATAATGGGGTGTGATCCCTGGCTACATGGCAGTAACTGGTTGAATGGCTTCTGACTGGCACCCCCCCCCCCCCACTCCCGAACAAAAATATTGACAAAACAGGGACACCCCAAACAATAGGCCTGGATAGCTCAGTTGGTAGAGCATCAGTACGTATAGCCGGTGGTCGCAGGTTCAAATCCCGCTCCAGTCAATTTTTCTTTGTTCACCCTTGAAATCAATTCTCACAAGAAGCTTTGTACCGAACTATCAAAACACTTACTGCAACTGAACCTCATCATCTCCAATCATCTGTCCCCGGTCCAAATCCAGCCACAAGTTCCAAATCTTCTCCCCCGCCGTGCCCCACAAGAACCTCTTGAACGCGTCCGTCCCTCTCTTGTTGCTGAAATCAAAACTGAACCTCGGTTTTGAGAAGAACGGATCAATCTGCTCATTGGTGTCATTTTCATTATCGCTGTCGAACAAGGAGTCCTCTTCTCCGCCATCTTGGGCCGTGGTTGCCATGGAGATGCGACTGTTTGATCGCAAATCCTCGGCAGCGTCTAAACTGTTTTTCAGTATGGAGGGCCTCTTTTGATCGGTGGGTTGCGTGACCTCGATCAAATTCAAAGCGTCTTCCGTCAGATCGGCACTTCTGATATCCAGCGACTGTAAGATGTTCTGATCGATGTAGGAGTTAATTTCATCTTGGGAATAATCTGTTGTCACGGTGATGGCTGATTTCAATGCAAACGATACGACGATCGTGGCCATGTCTTCCACGTTGGAGACTTTGATTGTCTGCGGTTGCAGATCAGGCAGATCTTCTTCGTTTTCATCGCCGCTGTTGTTCAACTGTTGGCTTTCAGCGTCAAACCCACTTTCCGTGCTCATCTTTTCTTCCTGATCGTCATCGACCATGGAGTCTTCAGCCGGCATTTTCTGTCTATTCCCAACTGGTTCCACATGAACCGGTCCCCCGTAGCTCTTTCCGGCATTTGCAGAGACGACACAAACATCGTCACCGATCGGAGGTCTCCATACCGGGGGAGAGCGTAACCTCGGCGGACTGTGAAACATTCTGTCGCTGTTTGGAATGTCCTCAAAACTCGTCGGGTCAAAGTTTGAGTTACTGAACGAATCTTGCCGCCAGGGGCTTCCGATTCCGCTATCTGCCGTAGCCTGGTCCCAGACACTCATGGAAGAGCTGAGCGGTCGACCACTCATGGAACTCATCGGTCGGACACTTGTTGAACTCATCGGCCGGCCACCGGCAGAACTTAAAGGGCGCCCACTTGCTGGGCGTGACCCACCGAAACCATCAGCTGTCCGTGTCCGGACCGAATTCGTCGTGGATGTTCCAGCTTTCATTTTTACATCGCTGAACCATTCCTTGGCCTGGGTTGTGTTAGCGTCGCCCATGCATACGAACATGTCTCGCATAGCGATGCCTTGTTCGTCAACGTGGGGCGGTTCCACAACTGGTGGTTTCTCGATAGCGAATGGTTTGAAGGAAGGATCGATATATGCACGGAGAGGGACATCGCTGTCTTTGGCTGCAATCTGAAGAAGAAAGTCAACGTTGCTCAAAATACAAAACAAATAAACTCAACTACGGTGTTATGGTATTCACCTCACCCTCATTCTTCCAGGAATTCCAATCATTATTTATAAACAGGATCTTTGTGTTTACCTGACATATGGGATTAAAACTATTTTTTTTTTGTTCAAGAGAGGAGGGTGAGGTAAACTTTTTTTCTTTTTTCACTCCAAAATTGTAAACATTTATTTGACAGGTTCTTTGGGGGGGAAAAAAATGTCCATACCACAAAAAAGCTTCTTTTAGATAATTTAAAGCTGATGGTTCTCCTTTTGAAGTTGTCTACCAATCATGAGAATCTTGCTCTAGAGGTAGACTTGGTTATCAGTCTCGCCATCATACCAAGTGCTACACAACAAAAGGCTTTTACGTACCTCTACCTGAGAGATTAGCTTGGCTAGTCTAAACTCCAAGTAAGAGTCACTTTGTAGGAACGCTGGTAATCTCTCCTCCTTAATCCACTGTATTCCTTGCTCTTTGTTCAAGCACTGAAAAAATAATAATAATAATAAAAATAAAAAAATTGTAAAAACTTTCACTTTATCACAGAACTACATTTCTGGAACCCATGAGAGAGTCCAGGACCTAATATCACACAGAGCTGCTTGAGCAGAAAATGTTGCTTAACAATTTTTTGCTAAGCTAAAAATAAGCAGGAAACCAGCCACTGACAGAGCATGTGGAATGCTATTTTGACTGGTAACCTTATTCTGATGAACAAGATTGTTGCTTAGTACATCAGGGATGAGAGTGGATGAAAATGACAAATCCGCGAAACACCGATGGAGGGTTTGGTGGCTACCAACCACGCCATGACCCCTGTCAACATGGTCAATGGCAGGCATTCTGTGCTAACATGTAGATGGGGCAAGCACCTTGGTGAAGTCAAAATACCATGAATACAGTACAAGTACTGTGTTAACTCTTCCACTACGGCACTCACAGCGGGCTCAGTGAATTTCTTCATACGCCGTCGAAATAAACAAAATATACTACAATTCCCTCACAGCTGTACATTATATTCCATAGTGAAAGAGTTAAGGCTTTATAAAGGGCCCAGATGTAGACATATATTTAGATTGTTTTTTATGTAAAAGAATTCCACACCAATAATTTTGTAGAATCCAGAAATCCGGAAAAAACCTTAGGAATCTCATCCGTGGTAGGCCAACATGTTTTGTTTACATACACGTAAATCTCTAGGGTGGAGGGGGTGGGGGTGTCGTGGCCTTGCCAGTCTGCTGATGGCACCACTACAGAGGCCGTTTTGTTTTTGTGGGTTTTTTTGCTTTTTAATTGGTTTTGTTTATTTATTTTCACTTCAGCAGAAACAAAGAGTTGTTAAGATAATTTTAGAAATATGTACACAGGCAAAACATGTTTATAAAACAAGGCTGATTTTTATGTTATAATTTAGGACGCCCATTTATTGATGAAAAGTAGAAACTTTGGTTCCATTAAAGAGTTTTTAATTTCAACCTTGGAGCTAAAAGACTAAGCTTAAAAACTAATTAAATTTCGGGTTGAATAAAGAAAAATTGACTGGAGTGGGATTTGAACCTGCGACCACCGGCTTCACGTACCGACACTCTACCAACTGAGCTATCCAGCCCTATTTTGTCAATATCTTTGTTCGGGGGGGGGGGTGCCAGTCAGAAGCCATTCAACCGGTTACTGCCGTGTAGCCAGGGATCACACCCCATTATACGATACAACCATAGAGCTAGCTCTATGAGCCTGGGAAGCGGCAGCACTGGGATCTCCCTTAAGGGTGATGCGACTTTTTATTTTTAAATATCAAGCAACAAACCACAAGGAAAACTGACTGGGTAAATTTTAACTAATACACGCATATGACGGCAAAAACAAACACAACTACAGGTCAGAACCCATAACAACCGTGAAATGACTAAGTTGTGTTAACGACCCCAGCGTGTGGATCAATAGTGTTTGCGAATCCAGTGAAATTGTACAAAGGTTAAGTGGGACTGTAGACCGCACCATTACAAGGTAGATGTGATATGTGATCCTTTGGCTTATTTTATCCAGGTACTTGACATGTAAACACAGTCAATATGGCAGAGCGGTAGATGGTCAAGTAGCGAGGGGCAAGAAATGAGTGTGTTTGAGTCACGACTTACATGTGTAGTCACGACAAGTACGCCTAGTTGAGACAGCAGATCTGAGCCTAAACCCAAGATATTAATGTTCCGATACCTGAGTTGACTTCACACGGAGCTCAGATTGATCTTAAGATACTTATCAATCTTAATTGCTAAGCAAATTGTGATGTCACAACACAAGTCACTATGAAAAAAACAGGAAGCCCAGGAGATTCTTTAAACCTGATTCAAACTTAACGCGATTGCGAAAGCGAAGCGAATTTTCTTGCATCACAAATGAAAACCAGCATGTACTGAGCTATTGTATCACCAAAATTCGCGTCACATTTCGTTTTCGCCTGAAGTATGAACCGGGCTTCAGTCTCATTATTTTGTCTTGTACCTGGACAGTAAAACTTGTCTTGATATCGAAATCTTCCTCCGTGTACTGCGGGCCACTCTGAAGCTTGGCCCCTAGAGGAAGCTTGGACTTCATTAGTTTCTTGGTGGCGCTGTAGATGGGGTTGGGCTTCTGCTGGGAGCGAACCAACGATTTGATCTTCTCCTTCAGGGCCTGCTTGGCTGAGGATACCACCTCGAAACCACCCTTCTCCTTGTTGAAAACAAGAGGCTCAGGAAAGGTCTGGGAAGACAAGAAACACATTTCAGAGAATCAAGATAAATACAATTTATTATCATTATTTATTTATTTTTTTTTGGGGGGGGGGGGGTCTGGTTTTTCTCATCTGTGGGAGGGCAAGGCCATTTACATTTCGCAAATGGCACTTCCATTTGAAATACTTTTTAAAGTGTATGGAAAACTTCTGAAGGGGCACCAAGGCCAAGACCAGGGCAAGAGTCCAAGGCCTCTGTGGCCTGTGTGTAGATCCAGGCTTTGAGGTAAACCTTGGGAAATTTTTGTTTTTGATACCAAAAGAGATTAGGACAAATTAAAAACTTTTGCAAAACATGTTACAAAACTTCATATTTTATTTCTAACTCTAAAATTAATTCAGGTATTTCATTTGTTCATACTTTGTATTTTACCCTAATCTCAGGCAAGCAACTGCAGCTTATCAAAACAGAGAGGAAAGTGCCAAGCACAGCGAGACATTGTACTGTGTTTTTCAATTTATCAATGGCACAGCTGAGAAGCCCAAAACGAGGAAATCAGCTGAAAAACTTCATGCCTGAACGTGCTACTTTTTCATATTTACACAACTACATGTATTCCCTGAAATAATTTTCCAAATGACATCAATAAAATAAATATGTTAATAACTAGTTTCTTACGGGAAGCTGGAGAAAGGCATTGAAGTAGTCCACAAATAGGTCATCTGTAGCAAGGAAATCATCCTGATAAAAAAAACGAAAATGTAAAAAATTCAAACATTTTAACAAATTTAACAGACATCGACGGAATACGAGCACCTGGTGCATAGCAATAACAAACTTATTGAGTCTAGACCCTGAAGCTCTCACGGGCATTCCCAAATCTTTTGGAACCCATCGGGTGTGATAAAGTCAGGGTTCTTCCCAGGATTTTTCAAAACTTTGGGGCATTCTGCACCCAAATTTTGAAAGTGTGGCCGAAGCACGCTGAATCGGTAGCAGGTGCTTGTTATGCTTTTATGTAATGTTTGTGTTTGGTTTGAAAAGCTGTACTGTGCGATCTGGACCACTTAAAACGGTTTAAGGTTGGGATTTTTTGAGAATTTTGATATTAAAATCTAAAAAAAAAAAAAAAAAAAAAAAAAAAAAAAATTTTTTTTTTTTTTGTATCGGTCGTAATTTCTGCGCATCGGCCCGTAATTCGCCCGTATCGGCCAGATATGCTAGTTTGTGCACGGGGAGAGCCTTGAAAGTGCTATATAAGAACTGCATATTATTACAATAGATGTTAATTTTTTTTTTTTTAAGTGTTAATTTTTTTATCAGGGATATTATTATTTTTATTATATTAAAGTTCAGGCATCTTGAACTGACGTTGTTTTGTGCGCCTCGGTGTCATATTGTACACTAATAGAATCCTCGTGCTAAACAGCATAAAATAAGTACAATTATAACACCTCTTCCTTTGATTCTATATGTTGATTGGCCAAACGTGCGTCACGTGGTGTTGTGTATTTTTACTATCACACTGCACACCGACCAAAAGAACTATTAAATGGTACTATCCAACGACAACCTCGAACCCGGTAAAACGATCAAATAATACGTGCATTTGAAATACGATATGAGAACGAAGGCAGTATGGTACCCCCTCTTTATTTTTGTCAAGATTTCCAGTCAGATTTTATACAGTTGTTTGAAGACTGATATACGAACAGTTGTTCAACGAACATTACCACAAAATGGATGATATTGAGGTGTTATAAAACAAATATTGACTGCTTCGAGTGGCGTAGTAAAACTAGTCACTCTCGGTGATACCCGGAGCCGCCTATCTTCCCTCGGCTCCACCTCGGGAAGATAGGCTGCTCCGGGGATCACCTCGAGTGACTAGTTTTACTACGCCACTCGAAGCAGTCAATATTTGTATACTATCCAATGTTATACGACATTTTTATCGCACACTGGTGATAAAATATTCACCGTTGTACACGGCAACCTTAACTTACCACTATCAAATAATAATATAATAATAATAATAATATTGAGCATTTATATGATGCTCTACGAAGCACACAGCGCCTTTAACAAAAAAAAAAACCAGCAACAAATAAACAACAAATTGAAAGAAGAAAACAATAATGAACCAACCATAACATTGTTCCAAAAAATGGTATGGCTTCACGTTTCAACCCTAACAGAGTCTTTCTCTAAAATCAATAATATAATCAACTATTTCATTCCACTCTTAGAAATGATTGTATATTTATAAAAATTTCCCACTTATGCTGCTATGGTGAAAATAATATTTTCCTCCAATATTTTCTTCATCGAGATAAAGGCACATTCTAACAAAAATGTATGAATACAAATTTTAACAGATTACCATATCTACCAGAAAAACACATTGCCGTGGTTACGAGCTAAAACATGCAATAATGCACATTATTTATCGACCTTGACCTGTATTTGTATAAAATCAACCATACTGTCGACTGGTCAATTCCACTCTTAGAAAATACCGTATATTAATCAAATTTCCCTCTTGTAACTCACTTAAATTGTAAATTGGTTCCTTTCACAAACATAATGAAAGGAGTACGAAATACATCTTTACACAAAAGTGCTTTTGTCCCCGCCCCCTCCCAACAATGCACAAATATAAAATGTAACATCCAAAATTCACTGCCACGCACCATTAGGTCTGCGACGGCCACAACCGCCTGCTCCGATAAACCCGTTCCGTTTGACTTTAGTACTAATTTATTTATGATTTATCGTACTATTATCTCTGGGTCATTAATCTTTTAGAATCTACGTTAAGACAGGCATGGAAAGAGGGTGAATTTATTATGATGAAAAAGTTTATTTAGTAAAACTGGGTTGAATTTCCATCGCGTGTAGTCTACAGAGCTAAGTTTTTAGTCCAAAGATTGCGTCGCTTCATGTAACGAAAACAGTCACATCCCGCCAAAAGTCAGAACTGGGTTTCAAATCAAACAGCTGAGAAGAAGAGCTCTCAAATATCACCTAATTCGGGCCTATATAAGCTAAGTATTTCTCAACATCTAAGTATTTTCTCCCCTCTCTTGAGAGTAGACGTGATGTTCTTTTTAAAAAAAGGGGTGAACAAATAATGCAGTCCACTAAATTCAGACATATGCTCCCCCCCCCTCTTAAATCTGACAGCACACAAAGACAGTTAAGGAAAAACACCTTGACAGGGTTAGTTGCACCACCCTGTAGAACAGATAGATATAGAAGATCCACAATCCCAGCCCTAACAAAGATCTTATAATGTTCTTAATACAATAATTGCCTGTTTTTAATGTTTTAATTATTGACTGTCCAGTTTTACACATATTGTTGTTTATATTGTATTATATTGTAAGTTTTTATCTTAACATCTGGCTGGTCCAGATTATTTTCCTTTTTGTTATTTAATTTTTATACTGTAAACATGTCATTTTAGTGTTACCCTGTGATGCTACCGACAATGTGTTGTCTTTTAAACCGAAATAAATAAATAAATAAATAAATAAACAAGTAGAATGTTTAAGAAATCACACCACATCGATATCATGGATGATGTTGCCACTGTCTTCACTTTTAACGCCTGTTTACTATTTCCGAGCAGTGCCAGATTTTGGCGTGGGGGACGTACACGTAGGTGGGTGTGACACCCTCCTCTCCAATAAATATTCTGTCGGCATTTTGAGAGCACAGTTGGCAAATGCAGCACCTATATCTAGTAGAACAAGGAAATTCAGACGTCTTCTTCGGGGCCACACTTGACATCACTCACTAGAATGTTCCCCCCCGTGCAAACAAAAGTTCTGGGTCAAAAAGCTTTCAGTGTTGCTGGGCCAATAATTTGGAACAATCTTCCTCCTGTCATTAGGGAATCTTAGTTGATCTCTATTTTGTAAAGATCTTGAGCTTCACCTCTAGCCATTTTTATTTCTATCATGAGCACTATAATCTTGATGGAATAGCGCCTTGTAAATTTTAATTAGGCCTATGCTAAGCGCGGTCAAGCGCACTGGACTCAAACTCAAGCTCTGGTGTTTCTGATCAGCAGAGTGTGGGTTCGAGTCCCAGTCGTGACACTTGTGTCCTTCAGCAAGACACTTAACCATTATTGCTTTGTCCTTCGGATGGGACGTAAAACCGTATGTCCCTAATATTGTGTTAATGCACGTAAAAGAACCAGTTACACGTATCGCTAAGAGAAGGGGTTTGCCCCGGTGTTTCTGGCAGTGGCTGCTGAATGCGCCACAGCACCTTGTAAACCTTTATAATTATATAATAAGCGCCTTGAGTACCAAATTGTTGGTAGATATGTGTGCTATATTTAAGACTCCATTATTATTATAATTATGTAAAATTCAGTTACCGACTAAAAGTCATTACTTTTCATTAAAATGCATTCATATTTTGTCAAAAGGTTTGTTGTGCTTTGATACTACGGAAAACACAGTTTTTTGTAGTTTCTCGAAATAGTGTAGAAAACAATGGTAGTCATCGAGTCCGCAAACTGGCTTCCACACCCCCCCCCCACCCCCACCGAGAACATGCCCTTTATGCCCCTGCTGGTTGTACAAGATATATGATATACAACCAACGATTACCATACACTTGACATTGTGTTACTGAAGCAGAACATTTGTATTGATTTATGAAAGATCAGCCCCAGCTGTTATTGATTTGTTTCCCCCCAATTGATTCACCTTGGGGGAAAAATGTACCTGAACAGGTGTATTGGGACAAGGTATAAATAATTTAATTGCTTAAGTTTTAGTGGATTTTAGAGCCAAAAAGTTAACTGACTTTAATCTGAATAGTGTTTGTGTTTTTGCCCATACAGCAATGTGTGTTAAGCACTGTATACTCAGTACTTTCCAGAGTCCTGTGAAAAAAATCCACAGGCATATTACTTGGGTGGGATTCAAACCTGCGACCTTTGCCATTCTAGAGCAGATATCTTACCATTATAAAACCGGTGGCTTGAGGCAAGTTCAATCCTAGATTCTAGCAGCGGAAACCAGAGTAATATGCTCAGTGGATTTTTTTTTCACAGGACTCGGGAAAGTACTGAGTATAGACAAATACTTTCCAAATAGCCCAAATTTTCACATTTTTTTTTCTCCATGTATATATTGAATCACACAAAGTAAGAAGACTGCACTATCAGCTTTATCAATCCTACATTTCAGGGTTCTGCCCATGCACAAGCTAGCGTATCGGGCCGATATGCGCAAATTATGGGCCGATACGCATAAATTACAGCCTGTTACGCAAAAAAAAAATAATAATAATTTTTTTTTTTTTTTTTTTTTTAAGATTTTAATATCAAATTCACAAAAAATCCTAACATAAAACCATTTTAAAAGCTCCAGATTGCACAGCAGAGCTTTTCAAACCAAACATAAATATTAAATAAAAACATTTCTAGGACCTGCTACCAATTCAGCGTGCTTCGGCCACACTTTCAAAATTTGGGTCCAGAATGCCCCACAAATTGAACAAATCCTGGGGAGAACCCTGCGTTTTACCTTCAATAAAAAATAGACAGTTTCATGAATTCACCCTCCAAAATGTTTTGCTTCCCTTCAACCCACAAAACCACTCCACTGAATTGCTTCTTCATGAAATTGTTTTTTTTTTTAAAGGTTATTTGATTTCCTGGGAATAGCAGAATGGAAAACAAAAGACTCGTTCTTCGTAAAAAAAGAATGGACTTCAATTTGATTAAGGTTTCGACTTACTGCACGTCCCATTTTTAGAAACAAACGCAATTACAAAATTCTTTGAGAAATTCTATCCAGGAGCAACAGCATCCCTTCCAGAGAGAGGCCAAGGAGGCAGAAACTTAACACCAAGGTCTTTTCACTGCCAGGAGAATTGACTCTAGAATTTAATATGAAAGGCCCAGACATTGAATCCTGGAAATAGCCCAAGACCCCGCTGTTTTTCTTTTTCAATATTCGATTACAAATACTGTTTCAAAAGCTGTGAAAACAAGAGAAGGAAACACCTCGGGGTTTGTGAATTTAAACATGAGGAGGTTTGGGTGAAGAATTAATTAGCTGACCTTGTCGGTGAAGGAAAAAACATGTATGCAGGGGTCGAGATTGTTATGGAAATTAAAAATCAAGTAATAAACCACAAGGGAAAGTTACTGTGGGTAACAAATCCAGACCCCTTAAGATGATCCCTGTACTGCTGCTTCCCGAGGTTGTATCAGAAGCTTGGGTGTGATCCCTGGTTATGCAGCAGTGTCTGGTTGTATGGCTTCTGACTGGCACCCCCTCCCCCCCCCCCCCAACAAAGATATTGACAAAATAGGGAGACTGCCAACATTAGGGCTAGATAGCTCAGTTGGTAGAGCACCAACACGTAATTTTGTTTTTAGGTGTTTGGGCGACGGTACAACTGTTATACAGCAGAGTAGCCAAGGGGGGCCGGGGGTGGGGGGGGGGGGGCACGTGCTCCCCACAAATTTCCACTGTCCCCCAAGATGCCCCCCATGAAAACATGTAGATACATGTAATTCATTAAAAGAACAGGGTACCTGCCCCCCCCAACACTGTAAAGCAGGACACCCCCCCCCCCCCACCACCCAGTAAAAAATCCTGGCTACGACACTGCTGTAATGACATTTAAAGTTATCTCCCTCCAAGAAAATGTACATAGTTTGTCCAGAAATTTAGGAGTACTCAAGGGGAAAACCTCTAGGGTCACATGAAAAAGTCTTGCAGATCAAAAAAAGAACTGTGAAGTGAGGACGCCATTCAATGTTGTTTTTCTGGTGTGTCGGACAAACCTCCAGGGATTTTATAGACTTTGTTTTGCCTTTTATTCTTACCATTCTTATGAAGTGTATTTTCTGCTTGCCCTTTCATATATAGTGTTTTTTTCCATAATTCCTACTTTGTTTACTTTTAATTTTGTTTGTGTGTGTAACAGTTTGCTTTGTAATTTTAATATTTTTATTGTATATTGTGAGCATGCTCGACAAAGCAAATATTATTTATTTATTTTTTTTTTGGAGGGGGCCGAATAAATTAAATTGAAATTGAAAATTACTTGTTTGGCTGGATGTGCATTTGGCAAAGTTCCAAGGAGCAGTGGATCGTGACAACTCACAAATTGAATTGCCTTCAAACAGGAGCAACATTTCTTTCGAATAGATTGAATTTCTGGAACCTGATATTACGCCCATTGTTTTGTTTTGGTTTTATTTTCTGTCAGGGGAATCATCTGATACCAAACAGTTAATGAAAAAACATCTAACACTATTATTTTTTTTTACCCGTACACCGATGTGTGTTAAGCACTGTATACTCAGTACTTTTCCTCGAGTCATGTGAAAAAAACCTCACAGGCATATTCCTCGGGTGGGAAATTTTTTTTAGCATCTATTACGGTTGCGGTAGTTGGTAAGACATCTGCTCTAGAATAGACCTTAATCATGCTGCAACCATCTTGGTCATGTTCCCTGTATCTAATAACAGTAATATATGCTAATATTCATTGTACAAAAAGAAACCAGACTATTAGCCCTTCTAGCCTCGGTTTGGTTACATTGGTTTGAATGGAAGAAAATCAAGATGGCCGCACCATGATAAAGGTCTATTGGCAGGGGTCGTGGGTTCGAATCCCACCCGAGGAATATGCCTGTGAGTTTTTCTTCACAGGACTCGGGAAAGTACAGAGTATACAGTGCTTAACACACATCTGTGTGTGGGCAAAAACACAAATAATATTCTTATCCCCGATGAAAAAAAATAAAAAATTACCAATACTAGTTCACCTGATGAGCTTTTCTGGGAAAAAGTAACACCTTTTTGCATGGCCGGGTTGATTGATTTTTAACGGGACAAAACAAATGTGTTTATCTGTTTTTCTTTAACCAGATGGCTCCCGATGTTGTGTAAACACAAAAATATTGTCCGAGCCAACAAACGGGTGAGGTTTCAACACACCAAAGTTTGAAATCGGAATACCGGAACGAAGGTCGCCCGGACATTCCACTACTGCGCATGCACAGAGCATGCACACGCCGTCTAACGCTTCGTCTAAACCCTAAAAAAGAGGAACATGGTCTCAATATTTTGCAGACATTCTAAAAATATCTTCCATATTATTCTACCCATGAAGCCCTGTTCACACTACACGGCCCCCGGAAATTCCCAGGAATTTAAAACCTCACCACAACACCATGTTCGTTGCAGTTTTCTACACTTGCTGCAACTTTCCTTGGAAAGGGCAAGTGTCGGGCCATTTAACTCATAACTGAATAACAATACCTCACTATTTAATATTCTGATCAGAAACACATTATGTTCAAATGTTGACTTTGAATCTGAAAAAATACCTTTCAATTCTACTGAGCAATGAGGTATACCCATACAGACAAATGAGGTCAATCTTCTCTTACATGCCTTAGTGCCCGTTCAAATAAAAACAGTTAACTGCATGTTATTAAACTGTGTCAGAAAGGTTCTTGCTCATTTTGATTCTGGTCTTGTAAACAAATCATTCCGGCCCACTAAACATTTTTGAGCTACATGTACAAGCCCTGCGGTCTTCTGGATTCCCCACCCCCCCCCCCCACAAGCAGCGTAGCCAAGGAAGGGGGCCTGGGGGGAAACACGCCACCCTGACAAACTTCCAATGCACCCCCCCCCCCCTTAAAAAAAAGTAGATACAAGGAATTCATTAAAAATCATGGTACCTGGAGCCCCCTCCCCACTGAAAAGCAATGTCCCCCCCAGTGAAAAACTCCTGGCTACACCGCTGACCATCCACCCCCCCCCCCCCCCCTGAAATAGAAAATAAATAAATAAATAAATAGTTAGATAAATAACAAAACTTCCAGCCCTGTGTATTGACTACATGTACATCCAAAACCAACCAATTTGTAATGACTTCAATAAAAGAATGATAACAAAAGCTGTCACTTTGTCAAGCCGACCTACTAGTTAGCATTGATCAGTTTGGTTACTAGGGTTAATGTTCACATTTTAATGAGTATTTGACACTTTGAACTTCCAACGGTAAATATTTGATGGAAACAGAGTGGCAGTGTTCTCTCAATTTTTAATCGCAAGCTGGATCAACATCGGCCGGGTTGATTCGGGAATTGTTGTCGCACGGTAGCGTCATTTCTATGGCAATGCTGGATGTGGTGATCACTGGTTGCAGCGAAATGGTCGCGCTTGCTGAGTGGATGAAGCCATCCGAATGAGTGCTCCGCGCAACTTGAGATTTGTAACAAGATAACGGTTCCGAATGCTCCAGAAAATAATTTTGAAGAAAACAAAACTTATACTATTCTGCTTCATTCTAAATTGCTTATCAGTACAGGCGTTAGTGGAACCTCATTAAATAATTTTTTTTTAAGGGAAAAAAAACAAAAGTACAGAATTTATGTGCAACGTTGTCATAAATTCCGACTCTACTAAGCTGTGTAGAGTGACCTGACTTTCTTTGCCTTTTTTGTGTTTTTATTTATCAACACAAGACCATTGTTTACTTCTCAGGAGAAGCCTTTATGTGGCATTTTCTTTGGCACAAAATCAGTTGTTTGGAAGGGTGCGAAGGGGTTGGCTTCTTGCCAGCGTCAGGCTATAATGTGCCCATCCAAAAAAAAAAGCTAAGCATAATAGCGCTGTAACAGTTTGCCCCCCCCCCCCCCCCAACCTGTTATGTGACACACAGTCAGTGGGACCTTGGCCCAATTTCATGCAAATGTAGAGTGCTTTAATAGCAAAAAATATTACTTTTAACAATCTTCTGCTAAGGAAAAATAAACCAATTTACTAGAAATTTACAACTGTGCACTTGGGGTTTTCAAATCCAAACCACCTCCTTAAAGTGAAGTAAACATATAAAAACAAACAGAAATAATCAGGTTTTGTAAAAAAAAAAAAGAAAAAAAAAAAAGAAAAAAAAAGGAGAACAAACAAAAGTATGGTATTTATGTGCAACAGTTGTCATGAACTTAGTTTCAGGTTGAATGGCTTCTGACTGGCACCCCGCCGAACAAAGATATTGACAAAATAGGGAGACCACCAACATTAGGGCTGGATAGCTCAGTTGGTGGAGCACTGGTACATTAATCTGGGGGTCGCAGGTTCAAATCCCGCTCCGGTCAATTTTTCTGTGTTCACCCCCAAAATGTGGTAACATTTTCGATCCAATATCTCTGGTCTCGTGGAGATTATCTTGAAATTTGATTCCTGAATATTATTAAGGTAGGAATTAATTATGGCACCTTTTTTTTTCAAAGCTTTGTAAGTTTTGCAGGGGAAACAAATTGACTTTCTGTACACCTAAGGTTGACACTGAACCAAAGACCTCACATATTCTGAAAAACTCCCACGTTAGAATGCTAAGCACGCTCGTTGACAAGAGGCACGCTGTGCAGTTCCCTCTTTAAGCATAAAAAAATGGAAGGACTTGATGGTTATTAATATTGCTAACATTATTTGAGAAATAAGTATGCCAGATGTTTCGTCAACAGCCACTTTATTGCCTGTCAGTGTTCTTTTGGAATGAAAGTGTGACAAATTAGCATGGTCACACCAATACTGATAAGCACAATCATCAAATCCCCCTGAAAGATAGTGTCGAAACCAACACTTAAAAAGAGAAAAATTACCGCCAACGATACTCATACAGGAGAGTTGCAACATTTTTAATTAAATACCAGGGGAAACCCCCAAACCCTCCCCCCCATGACCTGAACAAAGTGGTAAAAATGTAACTAATGACTGCACCAAAATGTACACGGCACGCAAAAAATTTCATTTCATTTCATTTATTCACTCTGGTTGTGAAGCCAAGGGTTTTCAGAAAAGTGAACTTAATCACTATACTAGCCAAGAACTCCATGGTGAGAAGGCAAGGAAGGAAGTTTCAGTTTGTGGGAGGAAAACCCCAGAGATTCATTCCAGGGAAAGCCCACGCAAACAGGGATTGAAAAACCCAATCCACCGGCGGGATTCAAACCTGGGTCCTACAGGTGGAAGGCGAGGAAAGATACCACCACGCCAACCCGACCCGACCCGAATTCACGATTCACAAATACTTCCCAATTCTATCTAGACAGAACCCAAACCTTAATTTCTTGACACAACGGAATCAAATAATTAAATCATTTATTATACAATATTTTTTGAGTTTTATTTTAAGACATGCAACCTTGTTTTTGCAGAGGAAAAAAGGGAAACTGCAGCCCAACAGGCTAGCACACACAGCTTTGTATTTTGTGTTTTTCAATTTTCGATGGCACTAAAAAAAGGAGAGAACAAAAAAGAAGAAAATCAGCAGGAAAATTGAAAGCCGGTATTTTTTCTATCTTGGTCAATCTTTGCATCAGGGTAATGACATCATTAATCTCCACCCTTAATCTCCTGTGTCTTTGGCTAGACACTGACCTCTATCCTCCAAACCAAATGTTTGGACTTCCATGTAGATATTAAAGATTGGGAGTCCTGGCCTGGTGACAAGCAATTGTTATTTACCATCTACAGCCCTTAATGCTCCATAATCCTCCACAATCAGGCAACTGCCTGAATAGGATTAAACTTTTAAGGATTTGGGTGTGTTATTAGGGATTTTTTCAATGAATATTTACAGAGGCAGCCCCCCTGAAAAAAGGGTGATAAAATTGGACAAGAGAAACACTGATATATTAACAAAAACAGGGACATACATTTTTAATAATTTGTTGTTACGATTAAGTAATTCACCTTTGAAAGGGAGTAGGATCTTGTCTACCCTCTTTATATTTCAAATTTCCCGATTCTGTTTTGCTTTATCTTTTACCCTCACCTAAGACAATGACAGAATTTGTAAATAATCAGGAAAAAAAGATGATTTCGACCAGAAAGATTGTAAATTTCAGTCCCAATCCTCCAGAGACAAGCATTGCTCTCTAAAATACTGTCAAAGTTGGACTGGCAGGCACTTCTGTCAGTCTTGGCAAAAACTCCTTCTGTTGTTCTCTTTGAGATCCCTATTTTTAAATTTTGATTTTTTACTGCCTTTTACCTTCTCGTTCTAGTGGTTCTTTTTTCCCCTTTTTAAGATTACTGTTTTTAAAAATTATATCCTTGTAGGCCTTGTATCCTTGTATTTTTATGTTAAATTGCCAAACAATTAATAAATAAATAAAAAGACTCTACAAATCCCTGTTACTTATTTTGATTTCTGCAATTGCAATAAGCCTGTGCTCAAAATCCTTGACAAAACGAAAAATATTTTTTGTTATTATCACCAAAACATGACCAATGAAATTCTCAACGGTTGTTTTGATGGTGTTTTTATTGAAGCCTAGAGGATGGGACTCAATTTACTTTTCCAAAAAAATGAGCGATGAACTCTCTCTTAAAAAAAACATATCCTTAAAAAAATTGTCTCCCTCCTCATTGTTCATCTGACTGCTTTCTGCCTCTCTCTTTTCACTTCTTTTTACTTGAATGCTTCTTCTACTCCAGTATACTTGTGTGTGTGTGTTGTGTTGTCATTTAGCTTTTGAGAAAGACTCTGCTAGGGTCGAAACATGAGGCCATTAACAATTTTTTGCTTTTTAAAAAATTGGTTTATCTATTGAGTTGTAAAGGAAAAGATTGAACACACAAATCTTCACTGTTTCCCCCCACTCAATAATCTCTTAGCAACGGTCGCCCAGGAGCTAGGCCATCCTGGGGACCTGTTTGTGTTTCAATCAAACAATCGGTTATTTGTTCTCCGGTGCCGTTATCAGTCTGGGGTATGATTGTGATCGGCCTGTAATTATAATACGATGGACAATCGCTTGTCATTTACTGATTGGAACATAATGAAGTGAGCGATGGCGTTTAATCTATGGTCTGTTTCTCTGAACTTACGGGTTGCGAAAAGTGGGGCCTGAACAAAATTGTTTTAAAGCCCCAGTTCAACATTGGTAAAATTGTCTGTAAATGATTCAATTCTTTGCATAAATCAAGATATAAGTAATATGTAATATGTAACCAACTTGTGAAAATGTTAGCTCATTACGTCATTTAGTTGTAAAAATACATTCAGCATTTTTGTACATATTCTTAGGCAGACTTCTGGTCTCACATGAGACGAAAATTAATTTTGGATCTTATTTGATTTGTTATTAAACAGCGACAACACCTAAGGCAGAAGTATTTCAAAGAAATTTATCTTCTTAATACCTTTTTTATGTAAATCTGTAAACATTTATATTTTTGTTTCATGACAATGTTGAGCTGGGGCTTTAAGGTACATTACTTCCGTTTTTGGGGGGGGAAAAGTAAATTAATTCCAATACTCTATTTTTCACTAAAACACATTCCAGAACCAAAAAAACAATTTCTGAAAATTTTACCAAATTGGTAAAAGTTTTTTGATCAGTTTCAATCTGAAAGCTCACTAACTATAAAAAATCACACCAGCATCAATCCTCTCAAGTCGAGAAAATATGATTTACACAGCACCGTTTTGCAACTTCATTCAACGAGTTAAGCTGAGGACTTAGGGTAGTGTGGGTGTGTGTGTGTACTTCCCAATTTCATGACGCACAGCGTACTTGAACTGCGCCTATTCTGTCCGCCATTTTGGGAGTCAAAATGTACGCAAAGGAATGGACTCCTAAAACGGCAGAAATGGTAGACGCACATCGTGCGGAGGTGTGTTCCCTGTCTTGCGAGGGGGTCAATTGGTGCTGTCGGGCCGGGAATTAGACTTGGTCAGTTGGCGACAAGTTCAGACAGCGGAATGGCAGAACCCGTGGGCAGTTGCTACGTGAGCTGTGAGGAGGGAAAAAGATGTATTTCCTGCAGGCAGACCTACTAGGATGGCCTTTGACTGAGACACTCCTGGACAAGGCTACCACACAGTGTCCACCTCAAGGTTTTGTTTTGTCAAACTGCCTACTCAGCTTTCTATTTTCTCCCATCCAATCATGAGAGCAAGGATTAAGAACCAACCGCTATACCCACAGAGGTGGTGTTGACATGCTATTTAATTTACTTTCAATCACAGTTGTCCTTCAGTCATGTCAGTGAACGAGCCTAAACATTTCCCCCATGAATAATCTCTTAAGAACGTTTAAAACCCCAGCTCAACATTGGTAAGAAGAACAACATCAATGTTCACAGATTTACAATACACCTTACATGGTATAAAGACAACGATGGTAGAAAACTTCCCTTGAAATATTTCTGCCTGAAGTGTTATTGATTTTAAATAATGAATAAAATAAGATCCAAAATTAGTTTTTGGCTCAGTGAGACAAAAACTCTTCCTTTAGGACTGCGTACAAAAATGCTGAACGCATTTAGACTGTTTTCTTGCAAATGAAACAACAAAATGAGCTGATATTTTCACAGGTTGGTTTTATTACAAATATCTTGATTTGTGCAAAGAATGGAAGCATTTACAGGCAGTTTACCAATATTGAACTGGAGCTTTAAAACAATCAAAAATTAAAAATTAAAAAATATTTTTTTTTATATTGTTTCGAACCTTTTCCCCAAATGTTTGAACGTTTCCGAAGAGTTTAGTTTTTAATACATAAAACAACAAACTTGTAAATATATTCACAACTTCAGTGGTGATATTTTAGTAAAAAATTTTAAAAATAGTTCACATTTTGTCAGAGATCTTGCGCATAAATTCATATCAGGCTTATTTTTGTTTGACTACAGCAATCAAAATAAGCAACAGTGATTTTGGGGGTCTTTAAATTCTATTTTCTCAACTTCAGTAGGAACTATTCCTTTCGGACATTGGCACTGGTGTGACTGTTAGAATCAGGCAGCTTTCAGCCGGCATGATATTGTGACCTTGGAAGAAAGTAGGGAAATGTTATTGAGCACAAGGGCTGGCCTACATGTACAACATGTACTATGTATATGGTCTAGGCTTTTAGAAACTTTCCAGGCAATTTTGTAACAATTTAGCTGATTTTTCTTCGGCAAAAAAAAATCCGGAAAATCTGACTGAACTAGGAAGAATATCACACCTGTTCCAGACTGCTCGTAATTCAAGCTGCTTGTCGTTTATGGCGTGTGTGACAATTACCAATCCAGTACGTTGTCTTTACAAAAAAGCACTGCCTGGTGGCCAATGACAAAGAAAGTCAATTAGAATCAAATTAGTCCCATAAAAACGCAACTGTCATGTAAAGTTTCATGGTCGGACGTTAATGATTCATAGTGAGTTGATAACGAGTTTATGCGTCGATCAATACCATGATTTAGAACTAGCTTCAGTTGCTGATAACTTCTTCACGAAGGGCAAGGCATTTATCCTTGCGAAAACGGCACGTGAAATAACAATACAGATTTCTGACGTCGACTAGAGCAGGCTAGTCGAAACGTTTAGACAATTTAAATAAACTCACTCCGCGGCAGTGAAGTTATCCGAGAAGTCCCCTCGATCCACTAAGCGAAAGCAATAGTACCGGCCGATTTCCTTCCTCCCCAGGTAGTACTTAACAAGCAGGACAGTTCTTTTCAGAACTAAGTTGTCTCCCGAATTCCGAAATCTACTCCGCGGTAGTAGAATAATAACAGGACAAGTTCTCATGAGAACATTCTATTGTATAGCAAAGTACATGTAGATATAATCACATGGTGTTACCTCAAACCAATACAAACAAGACAGATTGATTTAGGGCCGAAAAAAATTTAAAAAGGAAAACAAAACTAAGAAATCAGATCTAAAAATGCAAAAATGCAGAATATCGTGCTGCAGACTATAATTTTAGGAGAACATAACAAACACTACAGTGCCTAGTCCGTGTATGTTGGTGAAGTTAACAATAACATTTCATGGACCCACAAGCTACAATTTGTCCAGTGACAATCCTTCTGATGCTGGGATCTTGAATGATGTACCGGTACATGGTATCATCTTTTACCAGGCACACTGTCAAGTGCAATATTCAGACGGATTTAGCAAAAAAATTGCTACTTTTTTTCAGGACCTGGGTGTATTATCCATGGGTATACATGCACAATGGATAATGGTTACTTAAAGGGCCACATTGCATTTAAACCTCTTAAAATTTGCGCTGTTTGGAATAATGCTCCTTGATCCTGTTTCAGAGTCATTCATGCAATAAAACACCTACAGTGTTGTAATTAGTGAGTAGTGATTACAAAAAAACAAAATTGCCTCTCGGAAATACAACCAGCAGAACCACACTCTCCATAGAATCTTACGGTCTGCCATTTTGTGTGGAGTCAACAGTTTGGTTCTACAAATGGCGGACAGTGTTTTGTCATTAAATTATAACAAAAACCACACAATTTTGAGGGATATTTATGTGAATTATATTCTACTTTTAAGATATCTTTCCAACCATTTTTTCATTTCAAAACAAATGCATTTTATGACCCCAAAGCGCCCAATCTGAAGGCAATATGCCCCTCTAAGGTAACAACAAAATTTCACCTGACACACAACATACAGTAAACATCAGGTACAGTATTAATTCCCAATGCTACATGATGTTGGACGCCCGGCCAGGCAACCTTCATCCCAGGGAAAAGGTAGTAAGCAATAAAGTGGCTAGAAATAATTTTCTTAACTATAAATTTTTTTCGTTGCTAAACTTACTTTCCAGCAAAGATTATAGAGCGCCGTAGGCGCAAGATGGGGAACTGGGCCTTTATCTACTGTTGGAAAGTGAAATACGCATGGGCGCCATTTCGGCAAGTGAATGCCTGTGTTTCCCATTGATAGCAATTGTCCTTGTCTACACTGGTCCACACGTATCAGTGTTGTATCAATAGAGTCACTTGCCGAAATGGCGTCCAGTGAGATTTCACATTTCAGCCAGAGTTCCCCATCTTGCGCCTATGGCGCTCTATAATCTTTGCTTTCCAGTAACCTTTTTTCCATTCCTGTGCCACATTTTCCATTCATGATTAATTAAGTGTCTGAGATTATGACTAAACTTTCCAGCTCAATTTCTTGAAACACTAGGGTTTTCCCCGAGCAAAAGCTAATGTATCGGGCCGATAAATGTGCAAATTTCAGGCTGATCCGCAGAAAGTACACCTTTTTTTTCTTTCTTTTTTTAATATCAAATTCACAAAAAGTCCTACCATAAAACCTCTTTAAATGCTCTTGATCGCACAGTGGAGCTTTTCAAACCAAACATGTAAACATCAAATAAAAAAATCCTAGTTCAAGACCTGGTTTTAATTCAGCGTGCTCCGGCCACACTTTCTCAAAATTTGGGTCCAGAATGCCCCCCCCCCCCCCAGTTTTGAAAAAAAAAACCTTGGAAGAATCCTAAATACAATTACAGATTATAATTGCTCTGGCTTTCTAATGTGCACACTTTCCAAATTACTTCTTCCAGACGCGCAACGACTTACTTTAAACGATGTAAAGAATAAACGTTAAAATTAATACTGCGTATCGCACCGTCCCCCTTTTGAAGCTGCAACCAGCTACTGTTTGCCCTGTTTGTTCCAGCGTTGGATCTCAGGGCCACACAACCAATTGTTTGACTATGGATCAACTGGGATTAACTTAAATAATAAATTCCATTACAGTAAGTGCAAAAAGATTACCACAGAGCCTGGATAGATCCTTAAATAAATAAACCCCCTTCTGACTTCTGTTTATCGGGAAAGTCCGCTGGACTCACTATAGACGTTTGCCTGGAGAAATCAGCAGCGCCGCCACCGAGCATTGTGTGGGTCTTAAGGAGAAGGTGTGGGACAAAGAGATTGTTTGATCTGTTGCCTGTGAAACTAACAGGTCTTACAACGATGTGTTTGCCCGGGGTAAATTTATGACACGTCAGTGAAGGAAACTAAATATGTTTTATCAGTCGTCAAATTGAAACAGGATTCAGGCTTATCAAGATGTTTGTGTTGCAAGTAATTGGCAAGGGGAAATTTTAAGGGGGGTGGTTGTATCTTTAGCTCAATTTGTGCTAGGATTTCAATATTGTTACCACACCAACAACATGTAGATAAGTAATAAATTAAAAAAATTAATCAAATTAGGAAGTAATCTGACTTTAAGTAATTACTAATAGGTATAAAACTTCATAATATAGCCACTACGCCAACTATAAATTACAAAAGTTAATGAAATTAGGAAACTAAACATGACATCGAGTAAAACTTCATTATGAGAGGCAAATGATTTCCGTTTTGCTATGAGTTGAGACTACAAAATAACCACAAGGAAAAATGACTGTATAAATAAATGTTGGTTGAACAAAGAAAAATTGATTCAAGAGCAGGATTTGAGCCGGTGACCTCCAGATTAACGTGTCAGTGCTGAGCAATGTCTAATCTATACAAGTAAACAAAGAGTTTTCACAAATTGGACAAACAGTTTAGATTTAGAAAAAAACTAATATTTGAAAGAAATTGAATTTAAAAGAAATTGTCTTACCAAGTCATCCGCTGTGACCACGGGAGGAACTGTAAAAAAATATATATATATATTGATCAATTAATCATCAAATCAGTTGTTAGCCTCCCATCCCCACCCATCTTTGATTTAAACAAGATTTGGTTTATGTTTTTTTACGTTCCTTTACAAGCATTGCACATTCTCACAAGAGAAAAGATGTTTTGATTGGAAAATAAAACATCATTCTGGTTTTCAGGTGCGTTTACAAACATTTCCAAATAGGTATGAAAAAAACAAAGTATTATTTTTTTCTTTGAAATGTTATTTTGTCTACGCATTCTTCTCTTTTCATACAAAACAAGGAATCCGTAAAAATTCAAACTTTTTTTTTGCCATGTAGGCCTTTTCTCTAAACATTGCATGCTAAATCAAACTATTTTTTCAGATTTCAGTAGAAATACAAACTTAGGCCTATAATATTCTATCACAAATGCATTAATAAAATTTTACAATTGTTAAATCTATCAATAAAATCCGCTCAAAGAATTACTCTGTCTATCATTTTTAAAGGCATGTAAACAAAAAAAACCAACTTGATGAGGCAAAATGTTTTACGTAAAAAATATTTGGTTAATATAAGAGGAAGGCTTTCGCTCGGAAGAATAAACCGTGTAAATTTCGTGAAAAGTTTTTTAAAACTAAAACACAAATTATGATCAAATTGAATCAAAACTGGCTGAGCACTTACATGCCTCCATTTTTACCAAACAATCTTTCGTCCACCACCCTCCCCTTTCATGCTAAGTTTTCACAACTAGAGATAATAACGGAAGTTTGTATCTCTGCTTGTAAAAGTTCAGCATACTATTTTCCCTGCCCATTTCATCACTATCGCTGTTTTGCTATCAAGAATTGAAATTTAAAGGAAAAAAGGGGGAGGAATGATGCAAATAAAATATAATGATCATTTTTAATTGTTTTATTTATTAACTAGAGAACTCAAAATTAGGTTACAAAGATATAATCAACGTTTAAAGAGGCTGTGTCGTCATGATTATAGCAGGCCTGTAGCTGTGCATGGAATGATGAACTCTCACCCAGATGCTGCACACGCGAGCACTTGTGGTCAAATCACAAAGGGTGCAGTCTTTGTCAAACTGTGATGTGACCGAATACATGTAGTAACTGGGTTGTTCCATTTACTGCTGTTTCATGACGACACAGCCCCTTTAAAAGAGCCTGGGTTTCGCTCGATTTACACATTTTCCATTTGTCATAATTATAACTTTTTTTTTGCTCAGTTCATCAACATTGGGAATACTGATCAAATGTAAACTGCACAGCGGTGTAAAACCAATTTGACAATCAAAGTGACAAATGATTCCAAACTGATAAAGGTACATAAATGTAGATAAAGTGATGCTCCAAAAAAGAAACTTGAATGGTTTTGAGTCAACAGAAACAAACAAAAGCTACTCTTGAGTTCTTTATTTGCCTTGCTTGTTTGTTTGTTTACAATCGTTATCATTTTCCCGATTGCGAACAAGTCATCGTACTGAGATGTTTATCCATCGTCGTCAAGGATACTGGAAATAGATTTGATTGAACTGTGTGCTTTTCAACGCACTAAGTGGAAAATTACGCTGTCGTTTTTAGGCCAAGGCCACTGATATAGGGCCCCTATGGTTTTATGCCGATGATAATCTTGAATTCTGTAATATCCACTCACTCCCATGTAGGCCGACATTTAAAGTTGCATGGCCTGGTTTTCACAAAAATTTTTGTTCTTTTAGAGTTCTTTTCTCTGAACGCAATCTGACCGATCATGCCGCTTCAAAACTAAAAACTTTCGCATACGTTTATAGGCCTATGCCACAGACAATGCACCAAATACATTTAACGAGCAAAATTGTTTGTACATACAATTGATGATGGATGTGAACAAAAGTCGGGATTCGGACAATAATATAATTCATTTTAAGTTTTTAATGAACTACCACTTATCACTGGCTGATGTTTTCATGCTTAAAGTTTAAATCTTTAGACATGCTGTACAATTATTAAAAGTAGAACAGGGGCTGTCAAGGGAATAAAAAAGTATAAAAAATGTCATCAAAAGATGTGTACAACTAGATCTTACCTTAAATGAAAGCTTAAATACTTTCTTGAATCTATAAAAAAATAGCTAATTAAAATTTAAATCTAAAATTTTCTGCGTTAGGTCGAGCAAAATTTGGACCTAGCATCTTTAAAGAGAGTGTACTTCAGTGGTATTTGAAAGAGTAACTTCAATCCTATCCTCTAGCGTTTAATAAATAGCACACCACAGAAAACCGACATGTGAAAATTTCAGCAATTGTGGTGGTCAGGTTTCACTGAAAACAACAAATTTAGGCCTTATTTAGGTTTTGTCACGGATTGTGGATGTTTTCAATTTCAAAAGGGATTTAGGGTCACCCAATGCTATTCTCTGCACTTTGATAATATTTCAGAAGGAAACATCTCTCTGGAGGATTGGTACTGGTGGGTACTGGTATGAATTTTATAATAAAAAAAAAATAAAAAATAGCTGTTGCAAACTGCTTTACCAACCACAAGGACCAGTTGTTTAAATGCAAACAATTGTAATGGCTTCACATTTCGACCCTAGCTTTCTCAAAAGGCTTTGAAAAAGACTCTGCTATGGTCGTATCGTGAGGCCATTAAAAATAATTTGAATTTTATAATTAGTGAGTTTCCAGATTGGAACTAACTGTTTCCTTTCTCGATAATTACCACGTCTGTACTCTGTCTTAATAGATCTAAAAAAAACAATAACCCCATCGTTTTTGACGGCTTATGTTCGAAGAAATGGTGTGAAATTTGTACTCACCTATTGAAAGCTTCTTCTCTGGCATCTTGAGTTGATTACTGAGTAATTACTACTCCTCAAAAAGATCGTTGGGAATTTACATGTTCGCTGATGCCTGGTGGTGGGTTTGTATCCTGTGTGTTCAAATGGTTCAATATTTATAATATTAAGCCATGAGTGGTGGTTCGTTGGTTTTACTTCACTGCACACTCTGAATTAGTTGCGCTTCACTGCACTCTGAATCAGTTGCGATAATTGTAACCATCGATCCTCCCGACGGTTGTAGACCGGATGGTTTTGACGGACCACGTACAAGTTTGGCAAATTGTCTGGACCTTTTATTTCAACGTTTTAAGTGTACCCGATTGGTTTGAGAACATTTAAAATGTTGCACAAAATTATGCCCAAATTTGAACATGATTTGTCGTAAACCTTCCGTTCCAGTCTACAACCGTCAGAAGGATTGAGGGTAATGCTTATCGCAACCAACTCTTACTGACTCCCATGTTGGGCGCAATCGGTCAATCTGCGCAATCGGTCGATCGTTGCCAATCGGTCGATCATTCACGACGCTTTATCGGTCAATCCCACCCCACTACCCCACATGTAAAATACTTTTTGCTTACAATTCACTCTGGAGCCTTTGTGGAGAGCCATTTGTTTTTAAAAGGTAAGTAAAGTCCGAGATATCCTTCACAATCGACCAAACACGCAACGCAAACAACGAATCATGCAGATCAACCGATCGTGCCCAACATACAATTACATGTTACATGTAGGCCAAGATATAACAATTTAAATGTATTTAGCCCAATTGCTAGGAGGGCCAAGCCAAATACACTGGAATTCCTCAAGAATACATTTAAGTAAGAAGGGATTATAATCCTGTATCCGACCAAAACAATATCCAATCAAAGGTAAATTTGTTACAATTTTCCAGACAAAATTAAGTAAAAAATGGCGGTTTGATTCAGCACATTTTCCACTAGCTTAGGTCAGGCACACATTAGTGATAATGATGATAGTGTTCACTAATTTCACAATATTTTTAGACAAAAACTCGTCACCAAGATTCAAAAACTGCATTGCCAAAACCGTGCATACATGTACATTTCTATTAATTCTTTTACCGTTGTACTTGTTGTAGTTTATACAGGAAACTTCGCTTTTTAAACAAAACGTTAACGACAACATTAAACAACTCAATAATTACAACCTTTACTTAATAAAATTAAATGTCACTATTTATTAATAGACCTACCTTCTGTAACGTGGTGTAGTCTGTAGAACGGTCGGCGTATGCCTAGCTACCCATTATTAGCAAGTTCCATTCTGGTAATGTTTTGTTGTCGTTTACTCTACAACAAATGACAATTTTATTTCAATCATAACCAACAAAACAAGCCCAGGCAGGGGATTGTGTGACTGCCCGCTCCCGATCCCCCGTGGTGTGTGGTAAATACCGGAACTGATAATACGAAGCATGCACTCAATCATTCGCACAGCGCTTGGCCTGTTGCTGGGGCGATCGGTTCGCCGGGTCGATTGTATTATTTTTCTCTGACTGTTAGAAGTGGTATAGCGCCCTCTGTAGTTTAACAAAAACTTGTTGCGAAGTTATACTATAGCAATATTTTGGGTTTCATGCTACTTCGCTGCGCTCATACACATGAAAAACAGTCATACTATAGGACGACATCAGAAAGGAAACATAATCAAATGAAATTCAATTCAAGAAATTTATTCAGACAGTATGGGATATAGGACTGTATGCACAATATGCATATTGAAACAACAAAGTATGTAAAGAGGGGGTATCCTCGAAAAAGACGACGAGAAGCAATATCTTGCGGCGGAGCGGACTGAAGGGCTAAAATGCCGTATCCGGCTGTCACTTTATATCCATGGAATTTAAGTAAACTTTGATCCTTACCTATCTAGAAGGGTTGAAGAATGTATCCAGCTAGGAACAGGAAGTTTGAACAATTCTAAAGTGTTGAAAACGTTTTCATGGTCGCAGAGCAAGGACCCCCAAATCATCCAGTGTACAATCTTCGTTTCAAATGTGACGACAGCAGCAATCTTTGGACAGCAGCTGCCGCGGTATATCAACAAGAGTTTTAAATATATATACGACCACCCTCCCCCGGCGCCTTCTCTCTAGTCTTACCATCCTTTTCGTTCTGCCAGTGACGCCCTTCCCACGGCTCATAATTCGTGATTTCTTACTGGTGGCCCTCCTCCACGGCCCAGAGTTAATTATAATATTGTGCAGCGCGCTCCTCGTTTTGCGAGTTCTTATTGGATACTATCTTGCGTACAACCAATGGTCAAGACGGCTATGTTGCGCGCTCCTCTTTTCGTGACCTGATTGGTTAGTAGCGGTCTCCGGGTTAGACGAATAGGAAGCGCGCTTTCATGACCAATTGGGTCCATCATTTTGGGGGTTAGGGTTAGGGTTTTAGGGTTAGGGTTAGGGTTTTAGGGTTAGGGTTAGGGTTTTAGGGTTAGGGTTAGGTTTTAGGGTTAGGGTTAGGGCTTTAGGGTTAGGGTTTTAGGGTTAAGGGTTTTAGGGTTAAGGGTTTTAAGGTTAGGGTTTTAGGGTTATTGTAGGGTTAGGGTTAGTATTTTCTAGGAATAGGAAGCTCACTTCAATGACACGATTGGCCTTCATTTTTAGGGTTAGGGTTAGGGTTAGTAAATGGAGTAAATGTTAAAATTATCTTACCCTTTTTAATTAGTGTTTTTTTTTCTCTGCTGACTCAGAGTCGAATTTGCTAATTAGGGTGACTTTGACTTTATCTAATACTACTTCTAGCTTCACACAACATTCGAATTGAGCGATATAGTCCACCTTGGTAAATTCTTTCGACTCTAGCTTGTTCTTTAGCGGAAATAGAGTCGTGCTTTGGTGTAGACATGGCGTTAAATTTTTCTTCAAAATTGTCTCTAAATTTCTCGAAAATTATAGAGGTATCAGAAGTACGCATTTCTTCAGTCGACATAGTGAAAAGGCAGAACTACTCTGTGAATCATATGATGATATATGCCTACTGCATGGTGCAAGATCCTGAAGTGACTAGACTAGACAAAGGTGAACAGTCTCTTATATTATTATACGCCCATTCGAGAATGCTTGGACATTCCTCATGAGGCAAGAAGAATTGTAACCGATTGAGTGAGTATACAGCAAGGCTTAAGGGAGTTATGTAACCGTTAAGCATACAAATTGTCTCTCTGCCAAATAAAACTAAATTTTCTGGCGATTCGGGTAGTGAAAAAAAAATCGTTTTTAAATAAATAAAAAACTGTCAACATGATATCAGTAATAAAACATGGATTGGTGAGTTGGTCAACATTTGCCACTTTGAGCCTTTTGAAATTGATATTTCAGAGATTAAAAGCTTTTGGGTCACAGAAGTTCAACCATGGAGGAATTTATGTCCAAGTTCTTCTGAACATCTGTGGACAAACAAGAACAAACATTTTCAGCCATAATTTCTCATAATCCGATTTGAAACTGCTACATACAACACTAATAAAATGTTTATAATTGTGTTTCGAACCCTGCGCTCAAACAGCGCGTGAAAATATGTACTGGTCTCAGCTGCGAGACTGTCTCCATTTAATACACTCTCATAAAAAAAAACAAATTTGGAGTACATTTCAAACTTTTTTATTAGACTTTAAAACTTCATGTTTAGAGGTCCCTTGAGAGGTTGTAAAAAAAAAAAAAAAAAAAAAAAAAAAAAACAACGTTCGCACATAATTCAATACTGTCTGGCATTCCATACTGAAGCTTGATGGGACTCTGCATCATTCCCAGAAACCCATAGTGACCTCAAGGTCAAACCATCTGGCTGGGCCCCTTGGATTGTTGGTTGGGGATGTGTGGTGAATGAACAGGTAGGAGTGGGCAGAGGGGGGGGTGGTATAGTTTAAAAAAAAAAAAAAATGAAAGATTGATTTTGAGACTCCCGCTGGCTGGTTTCAAAGAAAGGACTTAGGGAACTCAATATCATCCAGTACAGCATCGATTCCTAATTCCATTTTTCACCAGGCGATCGAAGATGACCCTTCTTGAATTGTGAAAATTGCCAAAAAAATTAAGCTGGTTCATCAAAGAATTTTTTTTTTAATCATCCAAAAATACAAATGTGAATAATTCAAAGACAGAGAAGCAACACTATTCAAATGATGTCTCACAATTACTTTTATTGAGACTTTAAAGTATTGACAAATAAACTGGAATAGATATAACGGATCAACAAATAATATCAGAATGTAACATTGGAAACTCTCAAACAATTTGACATCACAAAAAGATTATTTTTAAACTTCTTGTTTAAAATTATATTATTTATAATTATGTTTCTATTCTTATGCTGTGTACTTCATTATAAAAGTATTTCTTTCTGTTCACTGCAAACAAATTTGTAATGCAAGTAATAATCATTTTCAAAAACAAGTTTATATTTCCATGTTTGTATAAAATTTGGCATAACTTTGTGAAAGAAAATGATACAAAAATTCCATTCTCTCATTTAGAAACAAAAACGATCCTCAAAAAAAAGAAAGCCTATCCAAAGCTCAAAACACGATCAAATCACAAAATCCAATTCGACCAATTGTACATTTTTCCCTCTCACTTTCGCCGGAAAATGCGCATTACAACGTTTAACACACAGTGACATTGACTTCCAAAATGGTGCAACCAAGATTGTGATGATGAGGTCAGGTGAATTGGGTCAATGGATGATCAATTGAAAATGCAATAGAATTTGCGATATAATAAACACTGAATAATTCATTTAATTAATTAAACATCGCTCAGTCAAAAACAATTTGCGTTTTGTACATTCTTAGTGAAAGTAAAAAAATTACTACAGAAATGCAACATGAATTTTAAATGAATGTTAAAACTGAGTAAGTTACAAGTAATAGCAATTTTCAACGATACATTCTTTTTCTGAATAAAATGGAATGAAAGTATTTTTGTATAACTTATCTTGTACTTTAAAGGAATAAATTCTTTTTTTTTTTAATAAAATGGAATGAAATTTTAAGGAAACTTACAAATTCCTTTAATGAATGGCTCTCAAATCCTCCAAACTCCTTCAGGAAGTTGTCTGACTGTGGAGGATTGAGGACTGTAGGCCCAAATAACAATTGCTTATCACTGGGGCCAGGCATACCAATCTTATCCAAGTCCAGACATGGTGATGTGAAGTGACATGAGAGTGGAGCATTGTGGAGGGTTGAGGACTGTAGGCCCAAATAACAGTTGCTTATCACTGGGTCAGGCATACCAATCTTATCCAAGTCCAGACATGGTGATGTGAAGTGACATGAGAGTGGAGCATTGTGGAGGGTTGAGGACTGTAGGTCCAAATAACAATTGCTTATCACTGGGCCAGGCATACCAATCTTATCCAAGTCCAAACATGTTGATGTGAAGTGACATAAAGTGGAGGATTGTGGAGGATTGAGGACTGTAGGCCCAAATAACAATTGCTTATCACTGGGCCAGGCATACCAATCTTATCCAAATCATGGGCCAGGCATACCAATCTTATCCAAATCATAGACTGCAATGAAAAGGCTCACAGCGTCCGGCGATTATCATCGCGCAACCAACTGTAAACCAGCTAAGGGCCATCAGATTTCACACACTTTTTCCTGATTACACAGGCAAATTTGTGATGATAATTTGTGATGCTTCAGTATTACATCAGGGCCATCATACTTACAACAACTAAAAAGGGACGATACAATGCGAGACTCAGGCAGTGCCCAAATTGGCGGCTACAGCTGTGGCTGTTTCTGTGGGCGTCCTATTCTTCAACGCATGATCATGTGACGGTCAAGCAACAGCCGCAAGCCGTTAATTCGAACACGGCCTTACAGGATCTTACTGCATGAACATCGACTGCAGGCCTCTCTTCATCTGTTGAAGTTCATGTTTTTGCTGTCAATAAATAGCGTCGAAACAGATCAAAATGTGAAATATGAAACCTTTCCAAAAATCTCAAAGATGAAGTTGCAAAATCTGAATTGAATTTGATCAACAACAGGAATACAAAAAACAACTGTGAGCGACTCAAAAGAAATATTCCTTGAATTTTGTTTCGGTAAAGTTCAGATGTTTTGCCTTTGCTGAAAACATGATTGAAAAAAAAATTAATTACAAAAAAAAAAACAAAAAAAAAACCCCAGGGTTTGGTGGGGAGGCAAAAGGCTCACTTAAGTGCTGCACTATTTTGTGTGTGGAGATGCTGATCTTGTTGTTCATTCCAGGGTGGGGACCCTTATTAAAGATTTATTGATGGGGGGGGGGGTAGGTCTTACCCCAACAAGACCATGCCTGCAAAACCTCCAGCCAAACCGCCTCTTTCTTAAACATCTCTAACCATGGGCCTGACCAACAGTTCAATACAGAGACGAGAGTCAAGCAAAGATGACGAGCCACACTTACAGAATCTTGGAGGAGTTTCTTCTGCATGGCGACCATCTCCTGTGCAAGTACTTGCTTGACACTCTGCATCAGGTGTCTACCCAGCTCATGGTTGAGGTCTCTGGTATCCTCTTCATGCTGGGCGTGAAGAGACTTCACTCTAGACACACTGTCAAGGGATAGAGAGAGAGGGTAAATTAGAGTATGAGAAGAAGTTTACCAGGGATGAGTGTTGATGTCCGTGAAAAATCCTGGAAAAATGGCTTGCAGGTCTTGGTCCCCCCTTATTCTAGAACCGGAACCTCCCCGATGTTAACGATACCTCCCCGATGTTTACGATTCAGGAGGTTAACAGACTCTTTGTGTTTCACCAGAATGCACAATGCAAAACTACAGGTTTGGAAACATTTTCTTTCTCCCTCTGGTGACTGCTTTACCTCTTTGAAGAGAATTTGAAGGCTCTATGGGAGAAGATGTCACTGTTGTAGTTGGATGAATCCCAAACAAATATAAGGCTTGCAAAAGAGGAAATGTTGAATTTTGAATGGTAATACTTTTATTGAAATCCGTGTCGATACAAGCAATGATATGAAGGACAAGAAAGGAATGCTGTGAGAGTGTGCATGGGTGCACCGATTGCTCTACATGGGGTCTGTGAGATGTTGCAATAGATGTAATGCAACACCTCTATGCAAATGATTATGCAAATGCTATGCAAATGCTATGCAAAATGGAGCACCCGTGTCAACAAGCGAGGGCGCTATGAACAAGTACAGTTATTAAAATATACAGTTCAAAGAATGGTTCACCACAGCTCAAAGTGGTTTTGAGAAAATCACGAAATCAGGAAAAAATAGTTTTAAGGGTGACATGTATATACAGACTAAAAATCCGAACAGACAATTTACCAAACTATTGGTCCTACAAGTTCTGTAAACTTACTGTTGAAGCAGTGTGGATGCAACTTTCCGCTGATGTTGCTTAAGATAAGCCTCCATCTTCACGTACTGTTCCTGGAGGCCACCCAAGTCATTCTCTAAGGAGAGTATCTCAGTCAATAAGATGCCCTTGAATTCTTCCTGGCATTTGGTTCTGAAAAAAATAGATAAATATATGTATATATATGTATATTTTATTTGAAAATGTTTGATGAATGGATGATGGTTGTTGACGATCAGTGGATTGGCTTACTGGAAGATAAAAACGCACTAAAATAAATACTAAAATTGACACAAGATATCAACTTTTCTCATATTGTTTAAAGTATTTAAAATGTTAAAACGCAAATTTTTAAAATGCAATTTTTTAAAAGGTGTGTAAAACATATACAGGTACTTGTAGGACACATCATAGAGAAAATTTCAAATTCAAATTTCAAATTCAAATCCTGTAGTTTCTCTATGGGTGCGTTCAATTAGCTTGCCCGGCTCGACCCAGGTCTGACCCCAGTGCATTTGAATAGATTTGACGTCATTGTAGTGGCTTACCAAAAAGCAGGTTACTTGGGGCTGACCCCAACGTCACGACGAATAACTTTCTCGATGGCAGGCATTTTATTTGTTATTTAGTGAGTCAATTTCGAGAAGTTTGACACACATTTTCACCCTAAAACAGCGACTTTGTGAGCCTTTAGTATCTTTTTTATTCATAGATGTGTACTTTTGTATTAAGCTGGGCTTGTAAAATATTTAAACGTTGCAGTTTCACCATTAATTTATTCACCATGCAAATAACTGTTCTACAATCTTTTTGTGAATCAAATGCAAGGGGAAGTTGGCGTTCGATCAGCTCTTGGTGGGGGCTCATCCGGATGAGCACAGCTTGGTCAACCCGGGCAAGCTGATCAAACAGGGCACCACAGCAATTGCTGTGGGTGTCGTGGGATAATTTGAGGCCTGCTATAAGATTATGAATGTTACAGGGCTACCTATCCCATACAGACGTCACAGTCAATCTGCACATGTTTGATCGCATGCTCAGAACAGCTGTATCTACAACAGGTGTTACAATTCTGAGTTGTTCGTTTGCGGTCTACTCCAGAGCACAGGTGACATTTCCCCAGGGTGATCCTCTCCCCTGGCCGTTCCTGACGTAGTAGGTGGCGGCGATACTTGACTTCGTATCCAAGGGCCCTGAGGGCAGAGCTCGTATCCCGATGCAGGCCACTCGGTCTCAATGCTCTCATCTCAAGTTCGCAAGTTCCGTGTCGCACAGAAAGTCATGGCGATCTGTCATGCCCCCAGGATTAAGGTAACACCAAAGAACTTCTGCGTTAATGGCTGCGAGATTAAGAAGGTTGAAAAACACAACCAAGGGCCAGCGTTTGGTGATGCGAGAAGAGGAGTACTGTCGATACATCTGGTCCACAGTTTCTACGCCCCTCTTGGTTTGATTGTAGAAATGTACCATGTCCGGGTTTTGTGTTTTCTCGTTGATACCGTCATCGTGGTGCATGGAAGAAATCAGGAGCACGTGTCGCTTCTTTTTGGGAATGAAAGAAAGGAGTGTGAGTGGACCATCAAAAGCAAAAAGTGACGATTTCACATCTCTATTTTAAGCATTTGCCATCTTGAAGTTCTATGGTAGTTCACGCTGGTTTTCTTTTATTGTACCGACAAGGGTCAATTGCTTGTCCAATAAATGGTTGGCCAGCTCTCTGCTGGTGAAGAACTTGTTCGCCGTTACGTTACGACCGGTGTTTTTTAGTGGCTCAACAAGATCTGTGACGACCCTCACACCAAGTTTCATCCCCTTTTTCTTGTCTACTTTACCCAGATATGGCCGAATGTTTGTGATGTAGTGACTGTTGCTGTCAACGCTCAACCAGAACTTGAGACCGTATTTTGACTTTTTTTTGTGGCATGTACTGCCTGAACGAACATTGTCCACGGAACCCTACTAGCTGTTCACCGATGGTCACGCATTCTCCTGGATTAAAGAAATTACGACAACTGGATTCGAACATCTCAAATACTTCCCGAATAGCCGCAAATTGATCGTTTGCTCTTCTCTGTTGTCTTACTGTCCTATCTTCAAACCTCAGCATTACCAAAATGTCCTGGAAGCGAGTGCCTGTCATCGTGGCCTGACAGAACGGTCGGGCAAAGGGACCAGTTCTCCAAAAGGACCTGGCGCTCTCATGTCCAGCCTTTGAAAGCCAGAGAAAGTACAAAAGGCTGAGGAATGATCGAAACTCCATCATGACAATGTTCACCCACGTCTTTCCTCTCTTCCTTACTCCCTCTTCATTGGTATGCTGTAAAATCTTACTCAGCAATACAGACGGCAGAAACAATTGCAGCAGCTCCAGTTTTGTTGACGCTTCGCCCAAGTTTCTCGGGCCAGGGGCATTCTTTACGATGACCAAGGGGAACTTTTCAGCTGGTGGAACTTCCGAAGACCACCGGAGTCCAGAGGTTGCCTTGTAAATCTCTTCTGATATACAGGGCTCAGTTCGGGGTGAAACCTTTCCACTATCTTCCTGTTTGATTTCGCTGAGGCTAGCCAAGCGTTGACGCTTCTCTGGTAAGACGTCATCAACATCATTATCTTCAAATTCGTCTTGACTATAGTCACTCTCAGACCGCTCTTCATCATCCTCAAACTCGTTATCCCAATCGCTGGAATGGTCACCAAGATCGCTAACATCTGACGCCTCACTGACCATTTCTTCATCACTGTGTTCATCATTGTACAGTATCGTATTTAACCCATCTTGAGTGCAGCTGTCATCTTGATATTGAAATACTCCATTCACAACATCAGCCGATGAGGATCTCTCTTCCGCCATTGAAGTCTTAATAATGGATCAAGTCTCATAGTATAACCTTGGAACCTTTCTCTTTGGTATGACCATGGTAGGAAAAAACAGTCATTACAAGCTTTTCGTTCAGTGTTCAATTGTGAGGTGACTGTGTATACCACAGAGAACTTCACCACCAGCCAACAACTTCACCCATTGTGTCTACCTAGTCCTTCCACTATCATCTTACAATACACGTGGTTTATACTGGCCTTAAATTTACTCTGAAAGACTGGGAAAGTTTATGGGCTCAGGTCAACAACATGGCTTAGCTATGGACAGCAATTGAGGCAAAATAAGACAAACTTATTTTGCCAAATAAAAAGAAAAAATTACAAAATATAGCAAATAGATAAATAAATAAAAATCAAAGTGCAAAATACAACAGTATTTTGACGAGACAATACCAAAATAGAACATGTTCATATTTATACCATGGAGGAAAACCGTTTTGATTTCTGTTTGTACAAATGCAAGCGTCCCTGACAACACTGTTTTTTAACGCTGCCTACTTTTTGCATTATTTAATTTCCTTTTTTATTCTAGATTATTTTTGTTGTTGTCAAAAAATTGCTAAGTTTGTCCCAACAATTCGAAGGATGTTTATCATTCTGTATTTAATTGATTACATTTTAATTGAGTATAAGAACGACTTTCTTTTTTATTAACTTATCTTTTCAGTTTTCATTTGTAAGTTTGTCTTTTTGCCCAATTGGCTGCTCATACCATACAATCGAGGTACTCATATACTCAGCAGCACTACTTGAAATTGGTTGTCTGGGATTTTTTCCCTCTGCGAAGAAGTGGCACTTCTGATGACTAGAAACGGAGGTGAGACAATATCACTACTTGATAATACAGAGTCCATACATATTGAAGCTTGGTTTTATAATTTTTAAAATTAAAATACACTTTTGCCATGCATTTGTGACGATGGATGTATCAAAAATCTTGTGTACATGGTCAATACAGTGTACAGAGACTATATACACAGGGGCTGAAGCAGAGAGCTTCCTTACCTTGCTTGCAGCTGCTTGGCCCAAAGGTTTGAGACTGATCTCTGAGTGGACTTCACTGCTCCTTCCGTTAACTTCTGGGCCTGAATTTGCTTGGTCTACAGACAGGTTGGAGAGAACAAATGTTATCCTAGCATGCCTAGTGAGGGGTATGGTGTAGATTAGACCCAGTAACTGGGGCGCTGTACTCCTTTTTTGAAATTTTTGACATTATCTGTCGTACTAGCGCCCCAGTCCGTGGTATATATGGAAAGTGCTCCGATTCGGAGTCCGAAGCGGTTTTTTTCTGAATCAGTTACAAAATTGTCAAAATTGCAACAAGGACTCGACAGAATTGCTTGAAAATCGCCTACTGGCTTCTCCAAGTATCTACGGTGAAATAAAATGCAGTTAATTGTACTCACGATCATTTTTGGTCCTCCAAATCGATGATTTTTAGCCCACTATCACGCATATATCAAATTTGCCGTTAGAATCGCCATTTTGAATGTGATACTCAACGACCGTTTCCTTATGTCTAAAACGCTGCGAGGATTGCGTGTTCGCTGAGGCCCTGACTTTCATATTGTTTTCCGCGCAGTCAACGCAGGATACCAGGCTGTATGTAGCGCCAATGTTCACTGATGCCCTGACATTCATATTGATTTGCGCAGTCAATGCAGGATACCAGCTGTGTAGCCTGGTATCCTGCGTTGACTGCGCAAATCAATATGAATGTCAGGGCATCAGCGAATATTGGCGCTACACACAGCCTGGTATCCTGCGTTGACTGCGCGGAAAACAATATGAAAGTCAGGGCCTCAGCGAACACGCAATCCTCGCAGCGTTTTAGACATAAGGAAACGGTCGTTGAGTATCACATTCAAAATGGCGATTCTAACGGCAAATTTGATATATGCGTGATAGTGGGCTAAAAATCATCGATTTGGAGGACCAAAAATGATCGTGAGTACAATTAACTGCATTTTATTTCACCGTAGATACTTGGAGAAGCCAGTAGGCGATTTTCAAGCAATTCTGTCGAGTCCTTGTTGCAATTTTGACAATTTTGTAACTGATTCAGAAAAAAACCGCTTCGGACTCCGAATCGGAGCACTTTCCATATATACCACGGACTGGGGCGCTAGTACGACAGATAATGTCAAAAATTTCAAAAAAGGAGTACAGCGCCCCAGTTACTGGGTCTAGGTGTAGATAGTAGATGTAGGGATCGGTACCCTCTCTGGGGCGGATTGCAATAAAACAGTCTTAGCCAGCTGTCTAAGACCAGTCGGTTATAGCCGGCTATCCACCTCAGACGGTCTTAGCTTAGTCAGTCGTTAAGCCTGTTGCAATGAGCCGGTCTTAGTAAGTGAGGAGTAATGAAATACAAACAAACATCCCTAACGGAAGCTTTGTTAGTTCGTCCAAATGCCACATTATCCATGGCACAAGTTCGAACGTTACGCGACAGCCTTCTGTCAAGCAAAGAAGTTGGCACTTGTCGAGAGTTTTACGAACTGTAGAGAAATTCTGCAGTCACAACTAAACATTTTGTGTCCTGGTTGCCTTTCCATAAGTCTTGGTGAATTTATATACTGGAGCACTATCTTGAACTTTTAAATCCTCAAAAACTAACAGACTAGATGTAGCACCATATTAAAAACAAAACAAAGACTGATTATAGCCAGCTCAGCGCAGGCTTAAGATTTAAGACCGGCTACAATTATAGACTGCGCTATTGCAATTGGTCCATAATTAAAGACTGTCTACAAATGGTCTAAGCATGTCTCAAGTTAGCCGGCTAAGAGCATAGATCTAGACCAGTTTAAGACCGCTTGATGCAATCCCCCCCGGTCTGTTTTTTTTGCGTGAAATTACTGCAAAGAAATATTCGAATAATTTGGAGTGTTAGATGAAGCATGCTGATGAAACGATAATAATTAAAGTTATTCACAAAGCACTATTGCAAAAATAAAAAATATCAAATTTAAAACGTTTCACAACAAAAATAACTTTAGACATGTTATAGGACAACGGATTTTGAGAGTAAGTTTTTCAGACTTTTCCTACAGGCTTTGTGAGAAGGAGCAGCCCTAACATTGTTGGGATTAAATTTGCACAGTTTGGGACCAGCTGTAGACCTTTATCATGCTGACATCATCTTTGTCAAGTCCCCTTTGTGTGCAGTATCAATGATGTATACTGATTCAAATCTATACCCAAAAAAGGACCAGACTAATTTCCCATTCAGCCTCATTTTGGTTAATACTGATTGAGATGGGAGTAATATACAAGATGGCTGCTCCATGATAAATGTCTATTGGAACAGGGTTTTTACCTCACCATAAAAAAAACAATCTCACTACCTAAAGTAAACAAATGTAACAAAATGTAACACCATCATCCATGTCTGAGGTTGCTTACCATCATTTTCTGTTTGAGATTCTCTCCTACTGCTTTCAGCATGTGCGTTAAGTGGACTGTCGGCAAATTCTCCATGGAGGCGGTGGAAGACATTTGTCCATCACTGATGATCGCATCATCTTCATCTTCATCTTCATCTTCATCTTCATCTTCATCTTCATCTTCATCTGCCTCTAGGTTGTGTTTAGAGAGGACGGCTAGTCCAGTGTTGATAAAAAAAAAAATAAAAAAAAAAATTCTTGTAAGGTTTGTGGTAACAGAACACCATAAAAATAATCTTTCTTTAAAGCATGTTGTGGCTGGGCCGTCTTGGGCATCAAACTCAAGTTCCGATGGCCGAGTCATCGGAGTGCAGAGTCATCGGAGTGTTGGTTCGAATCCCGGTCATGCCAACAGACCGATCCATTAAGCCCCGATCTTACCTTCTTGCCATGATCGCAGCGGTGGTTCGGTTGATACACACACAGCAGGGTTTTTTGTGAACGATATGGATTTAGTTTCGCGGCCTTTTGAGCAGTGCAGTGGGTCCAAAGAACAATGCAGGCAGGAACACAGTTAAACCACTTGCACACGACTGTACAAGGACCACTGCTGTGGGATTTGCACCACCAGAAATTCGAAAAAACTAAAGCTAAACAAAAGTAAGTACAGTTGTGTGTACTGTCGTGTGTCAGTACAATGGCGGCTGTTTGTTTACTTTTCTAATGGAATTTTTTTGACATTTGTCGGACTTTCAGTGGTGTTGTCAAGGCTGTGATTGATCAAAACGTTAGTTGGCGGGCCTTAATGGATCTGTCTATTACGCCAATTGCCTGCGTAGGACAGGAAACATTACAAAGGGTACCACCTTGCATCTGTCATGTTAGCAGTTTTTCCCAATGGTTGTAGCCTAATTTTTGTTCAAATAACTAAAACCACCTAAAAGTGTTTTTAAACACTTTTAGGTGGTTTTAGTGTGAATGGACATACAGGACTATACATTTTTTTGTTTTTTTGAAATCACTCTTAAACTTCCATCAAAAATTGACAAAAAAAGTTACCTGCCTTTTCTGTTTATTTTTTAACGATATTTGGGAGTAATTGAAAAACCTGAAGCTCTAATCAACTTAAATTATTTTCAGTGTAAGCCTACATGTGCGTTCACATGTTGAAACACTTACGGGTGGTTTCATCAGGTACTTAAAAGAAAGTTACAACCCTTGGGAAAAACTGCTGACGTGATGGCAGATAAGTGGTACACTTTTTTGCGTTTCTTGCCATATGATTTATGCTGAGTAATGGCTGAAAACGCTGGCCATACTGATACAGGACATATAAAAAATGACGTGTGGTTGGTCAATCACCGTCTCTTAATCATAAGGGCTAAGGACCAGCAATGTAGTTAATTAGAGTTAAATCTGAAGCCATCTTTCATGCAAATCTCTACCTACCTCTTTTGAAGAGTTTCTTTGGCCTGAGAGAGCCGTGTCCACTCGGCCTGTTCTCATCCTCAGACCTCCCTGCCTCCTCCTCTTCCTCATTGTCACTTGTAAAGAGATTGCCGTATTTCCTCTTCATTGATGACGAGCTTGGTCTGGGCCATTGGGAGGGTCCTAAAAAGTCAAATTGATCAATGCAAATAATAAGCCTTTGACCAAACGCTCTTCTGAAAGTTTTCCTCGTTAAAAGCTGAATCATTATATTGATTATTTTGTAGTGTGACGTGGCCGAGCGGTTTAGTGCATGGGACTCAAGTTCTTGTGGCCAAGTCATCAGGATGTGGGTTCGAATCCCGGTCATGACACTTGTGTCCTTGAGCAAGACACTAAACTATAATTGCTCCAAATAGGGGAAGAGACAGTTATGTTTGTCTCGTAATAGATTCATTTACCCCTCCTTGTTCTTAGCTGTGCTGTGAAGAGACTTGCGTTTTTGTATCACTGTGCACGCTCCAAAACAAAATGTCAGGCCGACCTTTGTTCTGGTATTCCAAGTTTATTCCATTGGCGTATTTAAACATTGCTAGTCGCTGGCTCGGAAAATAATGGCGTCTCCTGGTTAGTTATGTTTGTGACTTTTATCCCCTAAATGAAAAATACCAGATTTAAGAAAGTCCTCTTCTTGATTCGGCAGATTCAAATCCTCATCAGACTCTGGGTCACAGTCAAATGTCACCTGCTAATAACAGATAAAGAAAATAACTTACGACAGATGGAATCAAAGTCAAATACACAAACAATCTAGTGATTAGTTTGTAATCTTATTTCATAGATTAAATTCAAATAAAAATATGGTATTAAAAATGAAAATAAATCAGATTCTCGGTTGGTACATTTTTGAGAAGTGCCACAACACCTTACCTTTGGTGATTCGCCGACGCTGTGACATCTACTGGAGTTCGTAGCGTGAACATTGAGTTGTGGGGTGACTAGATCAGCGATGAACTGACTCGCAGACATCTCCTCATTTAAGACAGAAGGTGTCAGAGGGCAGAGGTCATCCGTTTCACTGAAGGGCTGTGATGGTACAGGTTAACGAGAAGTTAAAGACAATAACTAATACCTGGTTGCTTAACCAGTTACCAGGCCTTGATCTTAACCGAGGCCATTGGCCTCATGCCCTGTCGAGTTGGCCAGCATGCCCTTCAGAAAAATTGCACTGTCACTACCAACTTGGCCAGCATGCCCTTGTACAATTTCTCTGATTTGGCCAGCAAAGGCCTGCCCCCATTTTTTTGATCAAGGCCTGAGTTACCATCGGGAATCTTCCATTTTTTTTCCCGTCCAGCCTGACGGGATTATTTTCTCAGAATTGAAGGAATCATTTTTGTTTTGAGAGAACCGCTGGCACAAAGCAACCCCGACTCGACACGGCCAAGAAAACAAAGATTCTCTTTATAGCACTCAGATTTTTGTTTTTCTCTATCAAGAAAATGTCAAATACCTGTCCGTGAATTGCCATGAGCTACGGCGTAGGATTGGGAGTAAAGCCGGAACCAAGGCTGGATTCCGGTTCACTCTGACTTACTCCATTGAGCCAAAATGCAATGAATAAACAATGGTTGAAGCCTCTCGATGTCTCTTAATCCTCTCCTTGGAACAAAAGGACAAAGGTCTGGAATTTGTTCTCTTGGCTTTGTTTAGTCAAGGTTTCTTTGTGCCAGCGGTATTCTCAAAGAAAAATGATTCTGGCCATACCGAGAAATTGATCCCATCTGGTGGCATGGAAAAATTTTGAGAACCCTGTCGCTAAGTGATTAAAAAAAAGAGGAAAAGCTCTTTCTTAGAAATGCAGTATTGAATTGGTAACAACTAATGCTATTTTAGATTTAATGTCAATGTCTTGATTTACATGATTTACCAGAGTAACATTCTGTCTTCTACGAGGTTTGTCAAGCGCAGGGGTTATGTCGACAGCTTGTTGACTTGGTTGGCTGTCGGAGGAGATGGCCGCCGTTTCCTCCCTGTAGTAATACATCGATACCCCAGCACTGTCGACATCATCGCTATCAGAATCTCGTGAGACTCTCTGCTTCTTCTTCTTGGGTTGATTTGGTGGCATCTGACGACAAATCGGAGGCGCAATAAAATGCTTTATGATTTTTCAATATTGTAGACAAAATCTCAGTGCTAATGAAATTTTAATGAGATATTAATTCTTTAGTTGATGTAATTTGGGTTTTTATCCTAACGCTGATGTGTGATAAGCACTGTATACTCAGTGCGTTCCGAGTCTTGTGGGAAAAAGATTTCCACAGGCTACTCGGGTAGGACTCGAACCCACGAACCCTGCATTCTAGAGCAGCTGTTTGGACTGCTAGACCAACGAGCAGTTTAGCAGTGGGTAGTGCAAACAATTTCAGGTCAAAGGACCTGGGAAAGTACTGATTATACAGTGCTTAACACACATCGGTGTATGGGTAAAAACACAAATAATAGTCTTTATCGCCGATGCAAAAATTAACATCTATTATAATGGTTGCGGTACCCACTGCTGATAGAATTCTTACTGCCTCTAGCTACAGGGCAAGCTCGAGGTGGTCTAGTGGTTAGCCATCTGCTCTAGAATGGCGGTGGTCGTGGGTTCGAATCCCACCCGAGTAATGTCTGTGGATTCTTTACCCCCAGGACCCAGGAAACACACGCATACCCGACAGATACAGATGCTCAGATCGGGAAGAAAATGAATTTGATACCTTGGTTCTCTTTTCCTTTTGTTTCCTAGGCTTCTTCACAGTGGTGTCTAGTTGCACCACATGCTTCAATCTCACCCACTCTTGGTTGTGAGTCTTAGAGTATGTAAACATCTGAGGTGACATCAAGATAACATGACATAAAATCTAGATGTTTAAACACTAGAGCAAAATAACATATTTATAATCATCTTATCATATTTTTTGTCCGACAAGATTGAGGAATAAGCACCTGCATGTTAAAAGTAAATAAAAATAGAAGAAAACAATAGTTTGGCAGCTGGGGGCAACATGTTTTGGCTTGGAAAAAAAATGTGTGAATTACACAAAAACCACCACACAACAGCCAAAAATTGGCTAAAAGACCATGTTTTCTCTTTGTGTGGGAGAAGGAAGTGTTAGACGGCGCGTGTGTGCTCTTTGCACGCTCAGCAGTGGAATGTGTTTCAACATCACCCGTTTGCTGGCTCAAAATATATTTTTCGTGGATACGCGTCAGCCGGCAACAACTGGTTAAAGTATAAAATAGGAAAACATTAATGACTTGTTTACCTTTTGTTTTGGTTTCTCGGAGAGCCAACTCATTTCACTGACTGCATCTGACTCTAATGTTCTTTTCTTCTTGGAGTGAGGCAAACCATCGTCCGCATCTTGTCCCCTCTTCCTGGAGTAAGGGGTGACGTCTTCTTGAGAGGATGGTTCAGATCCCTCCTTATCAAGTTCTACATCTTCCTCGGATTCCGATCCACTTCAAGATAAATTCAATATATAACAGTGGACTCTTCGATAACAATTTTTAATTTTGTAACAAAATTCCAAGCTGTAAAAACCATCTTTATAAACCTTTCAAATACAAAATAGAACAATACGTTTGAATACTAGAAAGCAAAGTTCATTCGCACAAAATAATTCTTGGGCACATTTTTTTTTTTTTTTTAATCTCAAAGCTTTTTTGGTGTAAAGATGGTGTGGGTAACAATTGTTTTAAACCTTTTCAATTGTCTTAGAAGAAGTTGTCTATTACTCCTTGTTGTAGGCTGTATACTCCCCAGGGAGCTGAGAAAGATTACAGGAATGTTATTGGCCCAATGACCAGGGCATTAATGTAAAGCGCATTGAGACGTTATTGTGAAATGCGCTATATAAGAACTTCTTGTTGTTATGTTTCCATTGCAAAAAAACAAAACCACATGTAATAATTATAAAAGAAATATAAGCACTAAGCACAAAGTAATCTTCAATTGTTATAATAATTTACTTGAACCCCAAAACAACAATCACTGAACAAAGTAAGGGAGTTTATTTCTAGCAAACTATAATGTAGCTTTTTGTGAAAAAAAAGATATATGTACCTGTTTTGAGACTGATAGTTTATCTTGGGTATATTTCTACATGGGCGAGCAGCTGCCAATCCCTTGCCGATCTTCTTAGCCATTTTCTAAAACACAAAAGAAGAGATATTTTTTTACCACTTAGCGCTAGGGTACTTGAAAATTTTCTGCACCACCTGATAGGATTAATTTCTCGGAACATCTGGAAAAGATTTTCTTTGAGAATACCGCTGGTTCAAGGAAACCCTGACTTAACAAAATCAAGAGAACAAAGATTCTCACTGAAGCACCAGGATTTTTTGTTTCTCTGACGAGAAAATACCAGATTCACTCAGCAAGAATCTCAAAACCTCGGCCATGAGACACGGCCGATAATTAGTCCCACAGCTGGAACCTCAGTTCACTCAGACATGCCTCCATTGAGCCGAAATACAATGATAAATAATGGTGGAAGCCTAGCTCGATATCTCATAATCCTCTTCTTATAACAAAAGGACAAATTTCTGGAGTAAGGGATTACACAATAACCCCTGCATAAAGGGAGAATTTCAGCATTATTTACAGTACCATCTGTCCTCTTTGTGTGGGTGAAACAAAGCATTGCACAGTGAGTGCTTGTGCTGTGCATGCTCTGGAACAGAATGTCCGGGCGACCCTTGCTCTTGTTTTCAGAATTCACACAAAAATATCAAGTTCACGTCATCCGATTTCTAGCAGGGAAAATATTGGCATACAAACGTCATCCGGCGTTAATTGGTTAACGAGGTTTGAAATACCCACTGGCCCACTGATTTGACTCCAGTAACTTTAACTATGGGCCAGTATAACCTCTAAACCAAACAAATCCAGCAATCTAATATATACAATTTTTACAGAGTTTAGTGTTTATCACACATCCATGTAAGGATAAAAATCAAACATAAATTTTTTTTCTGCTCACAAATGAATAAAACTGTACAAGAGTATCTTAACTGACAAACCTGACGCATCTTGCTGAAGTTCTCAACAGACATCACGTCTGCATCCTGTCCATCATCAGAGCCGTCATCACCAAATCTGGTCCTCACACATCCTCTAGGGACAACCTCCTCAGACTCGTCCTCTATGATCTGTGATCCGAAGCTTCTTGAGCTTAGTAACGACACACTCTTGTTGTCCTCTCTTAGTTTCTTCAAGATGGTGGAGGTGAGTGGTCTTTCCTGCTGGTTGCCTGCAGAGGATTTGAAGGTGGGTGCTCCGGAGGGGCCTGGTTTGTCTTGTTGGCGATTTCTTTTCGCAAATGTGACAGTTGGTGTCGTCAAGGCACGTGCTCTCTCCTTTTTGATTCTTGAGATGGATGTGACAGCTGATGTGACGGAGGGACAAGTTTTTTCTTGCTTTTTTTTGGAGACTGATGGCACTGCAGGGGTGATGTAGCGGCTAGGTTTTTCTTGGTGACGTTTTGAGGCAGATGTGAGGGCTGGTGTTGCGTCTTCATCGGAGATCGTTATTACTCTGGGCATTGCAGCACTGCAAATTGATCAAAATAAAATACGAAAATCTATGACAAAATCATGAAATCTGGAAAATAAAATCCTGCCAAATGCAAGACCAGTTATAGCACTTTTTAAAAATCAATAGACCAACAACTCTACAGGAATTGTTCTCTAGGCTCTCTAAAATAACTGCACTTGCTTCTTCTAGCTGGCTGGTGTTATAGAGGGGCCTCGTTTGTCTTGTTGATGGTCTCTTGTCGCAGACAGAATAGTTGGTGTCGTAGAGGCGCAGGCTCTTTCATTTTCTGATTTACCTCTTGACCATTTTTCATATTACAGTTTCTTTTTTAGATAGCCTTACTGACGTATCATTGGGCTATATATTCTTATGCAGAATAAATGGCTTAAATTTACTCTCTTTACTGACATCTCACCTTTTCTTAATAATAATCTCTTTCATCGGCGACATCTCCAAACTCCTGGTAACCTCCTGTGGCAACCTCTTCCCTGCCGCAGGTTTTGGTTTTCTCGTCATCTCAGCATCCTTTACTTTCTTCAGTCCTCTCTCAAAAAACTGCCTCTGTTTGGTGGTTAACGTACCTATGAAATCACGGACGTCCTCATCGCAGTACTCGTCCAAGTCAACATTTCCTGGTAAGGGAGGAATTTGAGGTAAGGCCCCTCTTGGCATTGGTGCAGCATCTCTCGGTTGCTCAATATCTGAGAGTTCTTCACAACTAGAAGAAGGTCTCATGGTGTTCTTTTTGGAAGGGACATTAACTGGTTGCTCATCTTCCTCTTCAGCACGCTTCTTGGACGATTTCTTGGGTTGCCATCTGGGTGTGGTTTGTGGTTGTTCAATATCCGATGGGTCTTCATAGGTTATTGGGGATCCCACAATTTCATCTACAACCTCGATGGGACTTAGTGTGAACTTTGCGGATGTTTTCTGTGTTTTTTTTCTGGGGACGTCTCTTGGTTGTTCAATATCCGACAGTGCTTCTTGGCTTTTCTGCTGCTTCTTTCTTGGCTTGTTGATTGGGGCTCTCTTCTGGGGTACAGCACCTTTCATGGCTGGCTTAGATGACTGAGGCAGCTTCTTCCTGCCACGTATCTGTTTACCTTTCCCTTGGGTTGAGGTACTCTCGCTGTCATTGAAGTCGTAAACTGTGATGTCTTGAGCGTTCTGACTAGCCGACAGAAGCGGTGGACTCTTGTCCTTAGTGGTTGAGGTTTTGACTGAATAAGAACTTCTGTTTTTTGGCTGGGATGTACCTTTTTCCAAGTCTATGAAATCGTACACAGACAAGTCATGAGAATCTTTATTGAAAATCTGGGAGGGGGTAGGTCTACTTGGAATTCCAGATGCTTTAGAGTTTTTCCCAGTGTAAGAGTGAGTTAGTTCTTTCGTACTTGAACCAATGGCTTTATTGGTCCCTTTGGACTTCCCGGCATCATCTGTGGAGCCTTCAGACTTTGACAGATTGTGACTGTCAGAGTTGGTCGTTGCTCCTTGCTGACTCTGGGAGAGAATCTTCTCATTAGCCATCTTGGCTGCAGCTCGCCGGTTTCTGGTCTTCGGCTCAGGGTTACTTTTGGCAGTCTTGCCCGATTTTCCTCTTTGTGCAACTTGCTTCTTGCCCTTAATTTCTTTTGGAGCATTCTTCTTAGGCCTCCCTTTTTTAGGATAGTTCTCCATCTGAGATGTGAACTCTAGCTGCGAGAGATCTTGGCTTGACTCCGGGGTTTTTGGTACTTTGCGGAAAGCTCTAGAGGGTGGCATGGTGATTTTCTTTGGACTAGCATCTTGATTCTTATTTTTTGTGGATTTGGTCTTGTCGGTAGGGCTTGGTTGAATTTTGATGATTTTATTCTTCTGGTTAGGTTTGGGTGGGGGTTCTTTTTTAGAGGAGACCCTCGTTTTCTCCTCCTCTTCATCGTCAGCATCTGATTCCTCGTCCATTCCATCAGTTGTATCGTTCAGGCCACTTGTTGATGATCCATACCTTGCATTCTGATTAACTCTTTCACCTCTTGCGTTACCATTTGGACGACCGTGGCTTTCATTTCCTGTGACTGAAACGGGGGATTTTTGGGAGCCTCTGGGTCTTAGCATGCGTTTTACTGGTGACTCCACATCAGTGGTTTCTTCTAAAATAAAACAAATTAAGAAAAAAGGAAAGAAGGCTTTATCAGTTCTGTCTCTGTTCTTTTAAAACCAGAGCAAAGCCAACATTCTTCAAATCTTTAACAGCAAGGCAATGCAAGACAAACCACTTACAAAGAATACCCTAAGCTATTCAATGCAAGGTCAATGACGAGGTCTGTCAAAGTTACACTTCAAATTTGTTCAAGTTGAACAATAACGTCAACAACATTTTGCAAGTTTCTCTCTTTAATCATAAAAAAATTGTGCAATTGTTTTCAATATGCATGCTCTTAGAAGATTGTAAATAAGTAGACTTGTTACCATTCATGACGGGTGTAGTGCCCTGACTACCCTTATTGCTCCTGCTATCATTAGTCTGTGCACTCTCTTCAGTCAGAGTACTTAGAGATGGACTCTTGGCGACTGACACTGATGGAATGTAACTTGATTTATCCAAGATCCTAGAAGAAATCCACCAATACAATATTTAAATTTAGTCTTTACAACTAAATACCACTGATGTTAGGATTAATTGTCTTAAACACAATCTAGCAATTTTACACAGTGGTATGTTTAAATGTCGCCGGTTTGTTGCTGGCCCAGACAATTTTTGCCTGTATACAAGTCATCCTGCGCCAACTGGTTAATGGAGGAGGAAGGAAAAGAGGATGACAGAAAAAAAAGGTGGGAAGACAACATCAAGGAGTGGACTGGTTTGAATTTTGCCACCTCACAGTGGGCTGCGGAGGATCGGACTCAGTGGAAAGAAGTGGGGCCAATTTCATAGAGCTGCTTAAGCACAAAAAGTACCTCAGCACAAACAAATTGTGCTTGCCAGAATAAGGTCACCGGCCAAACTACCACATCGCATATACAATTTATAACTGGTATCCTGCTCATTTCTGCTCAGCAGAAAATGTTTAGGCAAAAATTTCTGCTTAAGCACCTGTATGCAATAGACCTTTATCATGGTGCGGCCATCTTGATTTTCTCCCATTCAAACCAATGTAACCAAACCGAGGCTGGAAGGGCAAATAGTCTGGTTCCTTTTTGTGCAATGAATATTAGCATCTATTACTGTTATTGGACACAGGGAACATGACCAAGATGGTGGCAGCATGATAAAGGTCTATTGGGCCCTGGTTACAAAATCATCTGTGGTGCCCCGAGGACCGTCAGCACAATGAGATAGAAAGGCTCCAGGGTGAACCTTACCTGGAAGCAGACTGATCTGGTTGTGTTTGAAGCGGCTGTCCAGAGGGAGGGAGTGATTCAGGAATAACCTCTATGCTCTCTTGGGACGGGATGGAACTTGGGATCACCATATCTAACAGAAGAAACAACAACCACAAAAGTTAAAGCGGGGCTCCAAGGTCAAATTAAGTTTGGTGATGCATTCATTTTTATCAAAAGATAGAGTCCTTATGAAAGTGGAATTTTTTTTTTTACAAATCTCCAACCTCACATAAAAATAGTGTAAAAATGCCACTGTATTTGATACTCTTTCAGAGCGACTTTTGAAATATGACACCAGCGAGTATCAATAGCAAATGGGTCTGTTCATTCTAAGGAGGAATTTTTTGACAATGAAAAGCTCAAATTCACCACCAGTTCTGATTGAATATCATGGAAAGTCAGGAAGGAACCCCAAAATTCCACGTACAAAAATGTACAGACTCATTTATTTGAAATGTGACGTCACTGAATGTTTTTGGATGTTGATAAATTTCGCACTGGAAGGGTATCAAGTTCAATTGTATTTTACGTCGTGTTAACGTGAGGTTAGAGACTTGTAGTTTTCTTTCCACTTTCGTAAGGACTCTATCTATTGGGAGAAGAGTGCTTCACTAAATTGAACACAACCTTGGAACCCCTCTTTCATTGAAACACACGATTTTCTTCAATTTTTTAAAATTTGAAATCATAATAATTTTCTATTCCGTTTTGCTAACCAACATTGTACCAGGAACAATTGCTATGGTAAAATGACCAGATTTAAGCTCACCCAGGGATTAGCAGAGACTAGTTCTAGGCTAAGCTTCAGGACACTCCACGACACCAAAGCAATGACTAAGACTAACAAACTTTCAATAACCTTTGAAAATAATATTTTCTAGAATATCCAGTACTTTGGAATGAATCATGTACAGATAATGTTGAAAGCAAATGGAAATATTCAGATAAAAGTAGTTCATATACTTCATACTTTTTACAGAATTTTAAAGTACTCGGGTGGGATTTGAACCCACAACCTTCTACTTTTATTCTGTTCTTCATCAGCAGAGGAGGAGATTTCCAATCTCACCTGCATCTGTTCTTTCTTTGTTTCCTTCATCTGACTCCATCATCATCCCTCCCTCGGTGTACAACCTGAACTTCTTCCGAGTCGGTTTCCGTGTATTGATGGCTTTTGTTGAACCATCTGCTCCCTCAACTTCTGGCTTATCAACTTGACGCTCTGCCAGGTTGGACATACTGTTAGCTCGTAGGTGTTGAGACGCGTCGTCACCACGTGAGCGGAGCTGTCTCCTCTGTTGAGATGGATCCTGTTTAGACTTCTTTCTAGATGAAGTCCCTGGGTCAGACTTGCTCCCTTCATCTTTCTCACGCTGCTCTCCTAATCTTGTGGTCTCTCCACACCGTTTCCCGACTTGCAGGAGCTTCTGTCTGAGCTTAACTGGGGAACAGGCAGAGCCGATGCTAACCCCCGAGGATAAAGAGGCCTTCCTGGTGAAAGATGATGAGAAGCTGGTGACGGACTCGTTGCCGCTATCATTTGTTTTGTCACTGACGACAATCTGTAGAGGTGTCTTCACCCTTTTGACTGTAGTAGGTGGGTTGGGCTTGACTGGAGTCTTGGGCTGAATAAAATCTAGATAAATATAAAAATAGTGAACTTTACCAGTATCTCTCCAAAGAGCTTGATGAATATCAAAGATAATAGACCGCAAGATAGGGAACTCAGGCTGAAATGTTAAATGTGCAGTGGACGCCATTTCAGCAAGTAACACTTTTGATGCAACAATAGATCAGTGTATGACAATGACCATTGCTATCAATGATATACATGTAACAAAATACTTGCTTGCTGAAATCACGCCCATGGGTATTTCATGTTCCAACTATAGATAGAGCTCTAGTAACCCAACTTGCGTCTTCGGCGCTCAATCTTTGGTAAATATACCTTTGACAATGTTGGGTAGCAATGGTATAGACAAATGCGAGCAGCTCGTGCGTAGGCGTTTACACCAGCACAGCTATATGGCCGCTGCACACGCGCATCGAGGCACATGCACTGTGAATCCTCCGTGCTGATTGGTACATATCCAGGCCTGATTGCTTTGTTCGTGAAAGGGCAAGGACACCAAGGCATTTTTCATCTTGATAAAGGGCACCTCCATGAGAAAATTGTAAATTTCTATTGGAACATTTCAAAGGGCAACGGAGGCAATTGCCTCCAGTGCCTCGTGAAGTATCAGACCTGCAAATGCCGGCTGACGTGCTAACTGTCGCGCGTGTGTGGCAGCCATAGCTGCAATGGTGTAAACCATGATGGACGAGTTGCTCGGGTTAGTGTACACAGAGTGGAATGGGGATAGGGATAATACAAGAGAAGAGCAAAAGTGAGCTAGAAGAGGGGATGAGGAGAGACCAACATTTTGTACCTGACTTTTTGTTGAGAGGTCTGATAGCCGAGACATGAGCCACGGATGACAAGGCTGACACTGAGGCTGTATCACGCATCACTCTGCTAGGGGTTGTCATCGGGCTGAGAGGAACGGAAACCTTATGGTGGATCGACTCATCATCAGCCCCAAATCTCTTCACCTTAAAAAATAAAAAAAATAAAAACAAACAATCTATTGAGTAATTTTTTCTGAAACAATAGTTAAATTGACTTCGGCTTATGAAATGTTCCTTTTTCTTCACAAATTAACCCTTCGTCTTTAAGTTGCCTCTAAACACTAACAACTTTGGTTACCTAAAATTAATTATTAAGCAAAATGCTTTGTAACTTGCTAGCTTGCTGGTTCTATCCCCAGCCGTTTTTCTTCTAATCAGATAAATAAAGCAACATTTTTTACTTTTTAAAAGAAATTGATCCTAGTTAAAACTGCTTGATAAGTTTTTTTTTTTTAGCTATGTGAAATACACCTGGTCCAATTTCACAGAGTTGCTTAAGCAGAAAATATCGCTTAAATTTTTCTGCTAAGCAAAAATAAGCAGGCTACCAGTCAGAGATCGTGCATGGGACACGGTATTTTGACTGGTAACCTTATTCTGGTAAGCATAATTGCATTGTGCTTAGCTACTTTTTGTGCTTAAGCAGCTCTATGAAATTGGGCCCTGCTGGTCTCTACTACATACCAATGCAGAGGACCTGGATGAGTGACCTTGGGCTTCTGATGGGTGAAGAGGGGTTCCGGATGGGGAGTCCAAGGGTACCATCGCTGGGTGTGGGATGACAGGTCCCGATGGGTGTTGGCCAGCACCCTCCTCCAACCCACAGATCCTAGCACTCTGTATGGACATGGTCTCACTGCTCTCGTCGGCTGATCGGATGTTTCTCTGTGGACCGGGACTGTCAAACTCATCGCGATGGACCTGGATGTTGATCTGGCTGACTGAGGCTTTGTACTGTAAATGATTTGTTGCAAAAGAACTATATTATTAAAGCTAAACTACAGGATTGGTAGTTATCAAAACACAAATGGATTAGTTTCAATCTGAAAGCTGCTTGATTATAAATTTCATACCATTCCCAATCCAACAAAGAAACATTTCTGTCTGAAATACTGTCAAAGTTTAGCAAATAGCAATTGAAGATCACAATGGTTTAAAGGTAAAATATAGGATTGGTAAAGCTGATAGTGCAGTGTATTTACTATGTGTCAATCAATATATACATGAAAAAAACAAACATGTGAAAATTTGGGCTCAGTCTGTTGTCCGAATCAGGAGAAAATAGTGAAAAACCATGCACTCTTTCCAGCATGAACACATTGTCCTTAATTTTGATTGTTACAACTGAAATTAAAATCAGGGTCTTCAATTTGTTTTTCAGTATTTCAGGCAGAAATATTTCCATGGAAGATTGGTACTGGTATGAACTTAATAATCATTAAACTTTCAGACTGATACTAATTTAACACTTTTTTTATGAATACCAATCCTGTGCTCTACCTTTGGTTATATTGCTGTAATCAAAACGTATATGAAGCTGCACAAAATACCCCACTCACGAAAAACCATTTTACATTGTTCTCACTAAAACAGCTAATTGATGACATTTTCAAAGGCTGATGGAATGATGCGTTCAATGAAAACTAGAAGACGGAAGCTCGAAAACTTAGTGTTTGGCAATAAATTGTGCCAATAATCCTAGCCAAATTGACACAAGGGGAAGGGCACCGTCACGCGGTTGGTAGGTAAAAAGGTGTTACATCTGCTACCGTGCAAAACCGCACAAGTGTCCTATCTTGTGTTTCTTGTATCTATAATTATACTAACAAAAACAAGATAAACAAAACAAATGCTCCCCGATGTTAAATCAAAAGCCAAAACAAGCATAGATACAACCATAAAATGAAAATCAATTATCCTGTTTTGAACCACCTACTTTGGAGTTCCTAGCACGCTCCTTTCCAAACACGGCCACTGCTGGCGTAGTGATGTCTAGCAGTGAATCAAAGATGATCCTTATGTGTCTATCACCACTGGTGCAGAAAGCCACAAGATTAGAGGGTGGCACATTCAGGGTGATGAACAGAGCTTGTCGATCGCCTTTTTCTGATGGTGACAAAACAGTACAAAATTTCAGTATTTTTTCAAACTTCATGTGTATAATAAGTGGTAAAAGAAAGAATGTTCAATCGCTTTGTAAGTTTCATCTTTTTCTGAGGGTGAAACGAGAAAAGTTTGTTTACAGATGTTCCCGTCATTTCTGAGGTATCAAAATGATAGTGAAAAGAATATAGCTGTCACACTCGTTATTGGGAAAGATTGAGCTTTAAATTATTGATTGATTTATTTCGTTACACATCCAATAACAGGATGAATAGAAAGCGATGAAGAAATGTTCAGTTTTAGATTTGGGAGATTGAGGAATATCCACGCAATCAGGGCCAAGTTCAAACAAGGACCATTTGTCGACTAGGAGCCAATACTAACTGGTACACATGCTTAAAAGCATGTGTTGGGTACCAGGCAATAGTGACCACTAGTCGACAAATGGTCCTTGTGCGAACGTGGCCCAGGCAGGGACTGAAAATCCAATCCACATCCGAGCTCCGGTCCGAGGTGGGATCGAACCAGGGTCCACATAGGTGAAAGGCAGTGAAAGAAACCACTGAGCCAACCTTGATCTCCCTTAATTACTGAAGGCATTTGCTTTTATGCTCAATTTCCACTAACAAATTATGACACCTAATCATTCATTTATTATTTTGTTACACAAACATTTAATTTATTTTTGTATTGAGTGTTTTTACCTGTGCAATAGAATTTTTCCACAGATTCCTTTCGAATGGTGATAGTCTCCCACATCCCTGCTTCCTACAATTCATCAGAATCAACATTAAGAAATTAAATATCAGTTTTCAAAATATCAAAGAGGTTATAGTGTGTGCTCACATATGGAGAATGTCGAGTCCGATTCTAGTCTGTCTGCTGTGCTGCCCTCTATAGCCGCGTTAGCACGGAATTAATATTTAACCGAGACCATGGTTAACTTTCCGATGGGTAAATCTTACCGGTGTCCGCACTTGGACTTTTTGACGTGGGTAAACTAACTGAGATATGGTCAAACTAACCGAGACGATGGTCAAACCTCGGAGGAGTGGTAAACAAGAGATTGGGGCATGACGTGTGCAGCGAACCGGATGTGGTTTTTTACCCGACTGAGTTTACTGAGACGTCGCGTCCGCACGGGACTTTTCGGTTGACCATCGTCTCGGTTAATATGACCTGGTCAAGTTAACCGGGCAGAAGTTGGCCGGTTAAACTACCCATTGGACTCGGGTAAGTTAACCGGGTGAAATCTTCCTGGGCTGTCTGCATTGGACTTAAAATGGCTAAGTTACCCATTTGCCCGGTTAGTTTACCCAAAATAAATCCCGTCCGAACACGGCTTATGTCAGCTGTGGACACGGAGTATCAATATCATGTGACATGCCGGCATGGCAAAATTAACCAGATCAACCAATGGGAAAGCTGAAATTTCCCATAAGTCTAAAATGGCAGCGCACGTGCATTGCCTAAAAGCAGTTTCTCACATTAACTACATACCAGGCATGACATTTGGCCCTTGGAAAAAAAGTAGGAAAACATAATCAAGTACAAGGGCTGACCTACATGATAGTGTATAGGCTTTTATAGACCGGGGATGAAATTTGATGGATGTAAACATCTCTGAAAAATGTTTTGCTGGCCTGGCTTCCCTCTAATTCTATACTTGGAACTTCCCAGATGTTATAATATGAATTTGGGACGTTTATAGACTTTGTATATCACCAAAATTACAAAACTACAGGTTTGGACAATGTGGACTATTTCTTTCTCCATTTGGTAACTGCTTCCGGGAAAATTTGAAGGCTCAAGGTTTTTAAAAAAAAAATGCTGGGAACAGGAAAAATCCTCAGAAATCTCATGCCAGATAGACTTTTCAGGCTACTTAATAACGATTTTGCTGATTTTTCTAAGGGCAAAATATTGGAAATCAGACTGAACTAGGACTGAACTATCACACCTGTTACACACTCAGCACTTCCCAGATTCTACTCAGCATCTGTCCTAGCTGACATACTTTCTAATCTAATGTAAATTGTTCTGTAAGGTCCTGCACGGTACACAACTTTTTGAAACTTGGACCGAGTAAATGATGTGCTAACCTGATTATTCTCTCTGTTTACATCTTCAACGACGTACAAAGTGATGGTTTTACTGACGGTGTTAAAATCCACCCAGAATTCCTTCAGATTTACATCTTGGGGGCATTTCAGCTGTCAATCAATCATCAATAAATTAATAGTCAATTAATCAATAACCAGTTAATCAATTACACACAGATGACATTTACTGTCAGCAACTTGCAAATTAAAGACAAGAAAAAGGTAGAAATCAGTACAATGACCTTTTTGTTTGCACACCTTTTATCTTTAAAAATATGCAAACTTTTAAGACAAAGTACCAATTTCATATAAATAAAAATTTATATAAAATAGGTTTTACCTTTATCAAAGTAATAACCAATGGTCTGATGACATTTTACTGCTTTGTTCAACAATGAGTTTCTTTAACAAAAAATAAAATAAATAAAATACACAGTGCAGTAACAGAATGGGTGTACTCTTCTAAAGACCAACAAATAGAAATCAACAAATAGAAACAAAAATAATAAAAAAAAAAACTGAACTGAAATACTAATATCATTGCAACTACATATAGTTGCGAAAATGATAAGCCAAATGAATGATCATAGTACCTTGAATGATCCCAGATAAGCATTTATGCAAGGCAGGGAGAACACACTGGAAGAAGACAAACATAATTCTTGTTATCTCTTTTCATATTTATAGATTAATCCGAGCAGCTTGTTCTTCGGCATTTACACCACTGCAACTATGGCCGCCACACACGCGCGTCCATGCACGCGCACTATGAATCCTCCATGCTGATTGGTACATACACGCGCTGACGCGAGTGACGTGTCGCGCGTGGGTGCGGCAGCCACACCTGCGGTGGTGTAAAACACCATAAACGAGCTCTGCTCGGATTGGTGTACAATGTAAAAATTTGAAGCTTCTAATAATGGAAAATTTAGAAGGTAATAAAAAACAGCTTGCTGGTTCAGTGGATTGTTTTGAAAAAAAAAAACGAGGTCGTGGTGGAAGTCTCTATTATTTGAAAAGTATCTTCATTAAATTTATGATTTCTTTAATAAAGACAAAGCTACTATTATAAAGCATTTGTAATATATTTTAAGGTATTGAAAATAAAATAAAGACAGAGTTACATGTATAAGCACATAAAAAAACTAAAACAAAACTATGTTCAAACTAAAATTGAATCTTGTTCTTGTCTGTAAAAATAAAAATGCACACTCTCACTCACCTTCTTTTATTTCCAAGAGATTCATTCACATAATTAAGGAACTTCCGGCAATCCTGGCAGGAGTGACAAATAAAAAATCATCTTATATACGCCCAAAAACGTTTGCGATACCCGCTGCTAATAAAAAAGTTTGAATTAGTCTCTCGTCAATGGGCCACACGGTGGTCTAGTGGTTGCTGATCTGGAATAAGGGGGTTGTGGGATTGAACCCAAAATAAGTACAGGCCTTGAACTTCGCTCTTGAAAGGGCACGGCAAGTTTCTTCTGGTAAGGGGCACTTCTATGAGGAAAATGTAAACTTGTATTGGAACTTTGCATAGGGCACCACGGCAAAAGCACAGGGCACCAAGGCAATTGCTGTGGGTGCCGTGGGTAAATTCGAAGCCTGTAAGTAGTATGCCTGTTGGTTTTTTTTAACTGGACTTGGAACAAGTATACAATGCTTAGCACACATCTGTTTATTGTAAAAATCAAAACATTATTCTTTATTCCCCATGCAAATTATTATTATTATTTTTTTTTTCAATACTCACATCTATTACCATACTTTATGACAATTTCTAAACAATGTGTAACCAAGCGAATGGAATTAAGGAAATAATCAAAAATGCATTTTAAGACGGAAAACAAAAGAAATATGGAGGCATCTTCTAGAAGCCGGGGCTTGTGGTGAGATGCCTGATGGACAGACAAACAGATTGTAAACAGGAACAAGAATAAACGGACAGACAGGTAGTATGCCTGTGGTTGTATTACATCTACATGTATAAATACAACATTCTTAAGAAAGCAGATCTCACATGAAAGACTACTTCCACGTGAAAAGCATGAAGTGAACCTGCTTCGAGTCGGCCTTCAAACAAACTTGCGTCCCAGATCACCTTGATGCTTAGCAATTCGACATAGAGCTCTGCCGAGATACTTTAAATTGAATAAAAGATAGAGCATGAAGCATCCTCTTACCACTTCAAATGTTCCATCTTTGATCTCTAGGAAAGCACCAGCGAAGTCCTTATCGGTAAACCAATGGTGAGCAAACTTAGATCTGTCTTCTGGCTTCACCATCCTGACTAGAGACTCTGTGCAGGCAATTTGCATTTCAAAATCTCCAGCAGCTGTCAAAAACTCAGCCATAGATCTCCTACAATAAGTCAGAAACAAAACAATTAGAGCAACTAGAGAGTGTCCCTAAAAAATACTTTGTTGAGAAAACAATTTGTTACGTTTGGTGTAAGGACAGCTTTTCCACAAAGTCCATTTAGAAGTTTTTTTACAGAGTAGCAATCCCTTGAGTTTTCAGATTGCGTCAACTAAATACTCTTGTAAACAACCCCAACATATTTAAGAGCTGAGGCGAGGCCAAATAATGACCAGTAAAAAGAAGAAAACTTAAATTTTAAATCTGACATAATAAGATATTTGGACAATTAATGAGATATAAAACAACTAAAATATGCATAGCGTCATATGCATAGGGACTATTGACAGTACACAAGGGAAACATAATGTAACCTGTGGATCAGTGTATGAAATAATGAAATGTCACTTTAGATATTAAGATTAAAGAAAAATTCTGGAAATGTTCAACCTGGGAAAATCATTCACAGAGAAAAATACTGTTCACGGAAAAATTCTATCACACAGGTATAACACTCATTTCAAGAAAAGTTTGTTTAAAAAAAAAGACTGGTTGTTGGTTCAAGCCTGGAGTTTCATCTTTGGGAGGGCAAGGCTATTATCATTTGCAAAGGGAAGTCTTATTGGAAAATCTTGAAGTCTATGGGAAACTTATGAAGGGGCACCAAGGCCAAGACCGGGGCAAGAGGTCATGGCCTCCGGTGTGTCCTCTTGTCTTGTGCCAGGCCTGCAAGTCTGTACAAAGTACAATAACTTACATAAGCTTAACATTGCCTGAACAATTTTGAAGCTCTTGAATTGCTTCACGGTCACATCCATCGAAGAGAAGATTCAGTGTCCGTAATGCCTTCAAACGGAACCAAAACAAGAATAAAGAATTAACGTTGTCCAACTTGCACCTTGGTGTTTCTTCCAACAATTTCTTCATTCCAGTTGTGCCCCACATGTGGGGAACTGCTTTAGAAAAAGGAATACAGCAACAATGGAAGAACCCATGAATCATAATCTCAGGTGTCTTCATACAGAAAATCAATCAAATCGAATCAATAAAAAATATGGAATAAAATATTCATGAAGTACACAATCAAAAGGCATTACACTCGTTACAATCATTTGAGCTTGAACGCTTACCTCCATACGCACACGGAACTTTTTCTCACTACACACAATGAGTTTCAAGAGTTTGGTTGTGAATGCATTCACAGCCTCTCTCTTAGTATCATCGCCGCAATCAGCAACGTCCTTCAAGTTGGGTAAAAATAAGATGAAAATATCTTTCAAGACGTAACCTGCCCCACTGCTTTATCTTTGCTTTAAAACATATTATTGCAACTGCAAAACTTGACAAAACCCTTCCATACCGTTATATACTAATAGACCTTAGGCGCCGGACGTCATGAATCCCATACAGTTATGTACAACAGTGCCCTCAATGGGGTCAAAAACGGTCCTAAGATTACTGTAGGAAAATAGCGGTGCAAACCCTTGATTTATGAACAGTTTCAAGGCAATGGCTTTGACAAACTTTTCAAATATGAAACAGCGATTATTTTTAAAGGTTTTTCTCTAATTCGTATGTCATGAACACATGTTACTAAACTGACATCATAAAATTTATTGCAAGAACTTCTTTTTTATAAAGTTTCAAATTGTTGACCACTTTGAAGGAAGAAAGGAAAATGAGAATAGAAAGGCAGGGATTAGATTTGCCAATTGGAAAATGGCCTGCAGGTCCAGATATTACAGTTTATTGTTTACAGACTCTGTGCATTACCAGAAATACAAAACTACAGGTTTGGACTACAATGTGGACTATTTCCTTCTCCATTTGGTGATTGCTTCACTTCTTTCAAGAAAATTGAATGCTCAAGGAAATTTTGAGAAAATCCTAAAACCAGGAAAAATCCTGAGAAATCTCAGGCCTGGAAAGGGGGTCAAAAAGGAATGTTTTGTGAAATAAAGATGGATTTTCAGAGCCTTTTTTTGAGGAAACTGGTAACTTTTATTTGACTATTGTAAGGAAAAACCTTAGTTGAAGGTCTGTTAGTCTACTCACATTGATTGTCTCCATCACGACTTCCATGAGAGCATCAGCAGATACATTTGTAATAGAACCATCAGAATTTGAGACAAATTTCTGCGACTCTTCCATGACATAGACTTCAAATAAATAGTTTGGATTAAAAAGTTGAAAGTCTATAAAAGGCTATAAAATTTGGTAAAATACAAATCAGAATAGGTACTCATTTCATGAATCGTAGAACTATATTATGATTTATTAAAACACACAATTGGCAGCCAATTGACTAAAGTAACCTTGTTTACTACAAAATAACATTCATTTAAAATATAAAGAGAGTAGTTTACAATTTGTTTTACAGAACATTACGTCAAGAAGATATCTGCTACAAAAAAATTAGGGACCAAATAACAGATAAAAAAGATGGAAAACAGCTTACAAGAGTGTTAAAAAGGTGGATTTAATATACAAAGACTCTCACCAAGTAAGTTTATTAATCCGTTTGACAGGAGCACAGAAATTCCGTCAGGAAACTCTGGGAAATGTGCCAGAAACTGGATTGTCGAGACGACGACTTTTGCATCGTCAAAACGCTTGATGGCAAGCTCCTGGGAACAACAAAGAAGATATGAAACTTACAATTGATGCAAACTGTGACTGTAGATCATTGAGGTTGTAAAGTATTAACAACTATTGATGCTTTAAGATGACTGGCCAGAATGAATCCAATTCAAGTGACATTAAGTACAAACAGCAATTCAATAAAGTCTGCTCTCGCACCATTTTCAATGATTTACTGTATTCTGTTGGTAAGTGATGCATTTTGGAGCCGGAAATGCAACGTAAACGAATGGCATATAATACATACATGTACATGAACATTCCTTTCAGTGCACATCCAGCTTCATAACTTCATCACTTAGCAACAGAATATCTAAACAATCAGCTCAATCTTAAAATGGAATCAGGCTTTACAATCTCATCAGACTCACCAGCCATGGTCAAACTAACGGCTATACTTGCTATAAATTTATTTTCTTTAACATTTTCATTGCTGCCAAAGGCTTGATTCGGATGTGGCCAACCTTTTGTTGTTGAGTTTTACTGAAAAGTGTAGGTGTCTGTTTGACTTGGACAGCTGAAATCTACCCTGAAATACTTTGGAGTCTTAAAGATTAGAAAAGTCCAATCTCAACATGGGAAACACTAACATCCAGTAGTAGGCAGCGAAGTTTCTAATCTAAATGTTTTTTTTTTCAAGGACACAAGTTTTATAGCTACCTGTTGAAGCAGGGTCAGTAACTTCTTCATCATCTCCACGGTGCATTTTTGTGGTTCTGGATGCTCTTTATCATTTTGCTTCTCCAAGAAGTTTTTGAGCATTTCAAAGTAGGCGGTGCCACCTTTCTTTGACATCATCACTCTCTCCAACTTTTATTTAAATTAAGAAAAATTGTATTCAAATTTACTTTAGTCCAACTTGCATCAAAGTACCTGGATTCAAAGTCTCTTAATGAACTTAATGTAGCTACCATAAGGTCTATTGTCGATCGGTTGATTTCAACAGAGGTTGCATCCTGCGCTGAGGCATGATGGGATAGGAAAGGGATCATGTTCCTTGCTGCACAGTTGCCACTGCCCCCTTTGTCTTCCCATCATGCTTTGCGCTATTTCGTCGTAGCGCGATCAGCAATAAACTTTATGGGCAGCCATGGCTACTGTGAATTATAGTTTATTTATGTGACTGTTTAAAAAATTGTTACTAGGTGTGTGTCGTGCTTTCCTCTTAATGTCATGTTTGTTAATCCCTAATGTTTTTTTTTTTTTTTACCTGCGGCTGCGCTCTTAAGATTTCTCCAAAATATAAATTGTTCACCCTTCCCTTGAATAATAAATTTTTACTCACCTCATGGTCTGTTTTCCCCATCTTCACAGGCATTATTGTGCTTGCAATCTTAATTATGCTCTAGTCATTTTCTATCAATCAAACCATACAAAGAAGAGCTCTGAGCCTCTGATTCTGAAGTCAAGCATTATAGGCCAAGTAGAAGTAGGCCTATTTTAAAAAATTTTATTTAACGGTGGTGAAGCTACAGCAAACTTGATTTTTTATATATGTCCATTCCCTAACTGCAAAGAATTTTACATAACATTAGGCCCCTACCTACACAAATCATAAAACATGTAAAAAGCAGTCTCGATTGGATTTGTGATTTAGTCACTTACTTAGTCTTAAATTAGTCTTGACTAAAACTAAAAGAATATGAATGATAGAAACAGTGGGAAACAGGGAGAAAAACTCGGTACTTCATTGGACAGGATGACTCTGATACTTTCGACTAGATGACTGAATGAACAAAAATGAACGAATGTAAAAAGCTTTTTGGGTGCGCAGAATTGGATTTGGAGGACCGAAAAACATGGAATGAAAACTAAAGAAGCCTACACTGCCCACTGCACCGTGTACACACCTCTGCAACAAGACAGAACCATTTTTGGTGAGCGAAAAAACATTGACAAAACGAACAAACAAACAGCTGTTATAAAAAATCAAATTAATCTCAAACCTTGTAATTACGTGATAACATTTCGTCTTCATTCGTCTTTAAACAACATTTCTAGAACGCACATTTTGGTGTGTTTTCAACGAGTTACCTGCAGGGCGATCGCGGCCATCGAGAATTTGGGTTTAGCAAGGCATTGTGGGATATTTTGGAATGTTTCATTTATTTTAAGGTAACACATCACTACGGTGGGGTCTATTTTAATAGTGTTAAACAATTGAAAATAAACTTATGAAACATTTTATCAATTTAAAGACAATTTTTTTATTCAATTTATACTCATCCAATCCATGAATGATGAAATTCATGGAGCAAGTAATGAATGTATAAATACGAGCAACTATCAAATTACATAACTAAATTAATGGATCAACCCAATAAACTTTGACAAACTTTAAAAATGTTGTCTGCTAGATCGCGCGTTAATAACAGTGCAGTAGTCTGGACCGACACCCAAGCATGATGCGTACGTGTGCGTGCTTGGGTGGGGGGGGGGGGGGGGGGGGGAATAGACCGATTGGGCGACCCGCGTCACGTGACCACTTTTGGGTATAAAATGTAAACACACACGACACGAAAGGGTGGTACGGTACACGATGATTAATGCATTTAGTTTATTCGATCGAGGCTTTTCTTGCTCGAAATCTGTGAAAGATATTCCAGAGTTTGTACCACAGACCTTCAAGTGGCTGAATAAAGCCAGAAGTAAGGACAGTTCCAGCAAGTCTTGAAAATTGTACAAGTAACGTATAAATGTGCACGATGTGAACAGTGCACGACGGAACGTTAGGCCAGACGACCGCGATCACCACACACTTTTCAACACAAAAATTTCAAAGTTTTGAAGCTGAAATCCTCCAAAGAAATTGCTTTCCAAAACTGTGTGATTCCTTTGCCTATTTGAAATTCTGCAAGGCTAGGTATTAATGCTCACTTTTCCAACGTTGTTCCCCCCCCTTTTTTTTTTACAGTGATTTAGGCCAACATTACAAACAAAATAACAGAACCGGTGGCTACATAATAGTCGTCCGATGCCGGTAGTGCATGGCTAAAAAAACCTCTTTTTAGTAGAATCCTGTTAAATTATGAAACAGAGATGTGATTTAAATTAATGCCACAACATACTACTTTAAATAAAGGGGCAGATTAACTGATTCATCGCTTAACAAAAGTAAAATCGACTGTTTTCAAACTCACTCAGTGTCACGCCCTATCTCTGTACACGTATTTTTTCATCAGCTGTATGGCGTTATACCCGACAGGGGTCACGTGACCACATGTCAACATTATCGCGCAATCGGTCTAGGGGCGCGAACTTTTATTTGTCTTCATTTGTGAGTCGAGTACATGGACAATGAGACACAAGATATCCCTAAATTATCTCTTTTCTCATTGTTATCCAAAACAAATATTTAGATGAGAGAGGTAGAACAAAATAAGGCATTAGTAATCAATATGAAGAATTGTGCGGGAAAATCTATTTCTAGTTTAGAATATATGTTGCCGTACGTGATCCGTTTTAATTAATGAAGTAATAAATTATTTCATGCATTGCATTATTAGCAAATTAAAGGTTCTTCAAATACTTCTGACAGGAAAATATTGTCATCCGGGCTCATTTGTTGGGGGGGGGGGGGGGGGCGTGGAAAGACTCGATAGAATACAAATGAAAGTGCACACATTTCTAAATTTCAATTATTACTTTTATTCTAACATTATTTTATTCAAAAAGTCAATCAAAGTATTACATAATTCACAATAATAACGACCAGCGTATAAACCACTATAAATACATAAAACATACTAGACAAAAAAACAACAACAACAAACAAACAAAAAACACAGATTACATACGAGTGATCAATATATATATATATTAAATGACCCACATCCATCGGTGAACACGAAAGCCCAAGACTGTGGTGGATGGGGAGGGCGGGGGTAACAACTAAACACATCCGTTTTGTTTGGGGCACAATGTTTTCACTCAGCTCAAGTTTTGGATAGCCACGTTCAATTCATTGAAATAATTGTTCTCATTCGTTAGTTGTTCACACTTTAAAGAGATATAATTAACTGTCTAGGTCTATTTCGAAAGTGGTCCTGTACAGTTAAAGATACGGGCTCGTCAGGACAAATAGCCGTCGGGTATGTGGCGACGAGCCTGCGTCTCATTGAGCTAACAACGAACGGGCGTTTTTGGTTGATGGTAGTCTTCTGTAAAAGTCACACTCAGGATTAAAACAAAAATGATGAATTAACTTTTTTTGAACCAAAACTGCGGTCTATCTTTTTTTACATGAAATCTCCATGTAGCCTATGTACAGTGAGACTGCACAGACCGAGTTTTTTAAAACATATCCGTGCACAAATCCTAACCCGCAATAAAAAAATTAAAAAATAAACCCAAACAATAAATAAATACAAATAAAAATAAAAATCAAGTGCAAAATGCAGTAACAGTAACAAAGCGGGAGCCCTCCCCCACCTCAATTTCTTTTGGTAAAACAGTACGACTCATGCTAATCTATCATATTTGTACAAAGATAGTAGTGTTGATTTAAACTTGTCAGTCATGAAACCCGTATCACACCAAATGAGGCCATGACAATTAACGCTAACAGACTCCACGTGTACCACACAATAAAATCCCTTTACATTTTTGATAATATTATTTTATACTTGGTGTATTTTGAAGGTAACACAGTAGACAAAGGTCAACATTTTGAATTCCTGAGAGAAAATTACAAGATGGTTTGTTCTTGACTCGACGTGAAACAGGTGGATTATACACTGATAATATGTGACAACACCGACATGGTGTTATTTATCCCCATTGCTTTATCGTTCAACTGGTAAAATTAACACCATGTCAGTGTTGTCACATATAGATACAAAGAGAATCAATTTAACATCCCCGGTTTTGCAGTGTATATTTCATTACCCTTTTGGATTTTAGATTTTTTTTTTCTTACTTATAGTGTTCTAAATTATACAAACTGAGGCAAACATTTTCAGAATGATTTGTTTTCGTTACCTAATCCAAACGCCATTTTCAAGATGCATGGCCGTTATTTTTTTCTTTCGACCAGTTTCAGGTTTTACTTTTCGAATAAAAAATATTTATCAAAAATAATCCGGGATTCAAGACCTAACATCGGGCCCATTAAAAGAACATATGTGAATGGAACCCGAGTTGTGTATACAACAACATGAAAATAGCAAAATATACAAAATGATGTGACAAAGACATACTTTTATACAATATTATATACATAGAGATGCATTTTTTCCAGAAAATATATGTTTGTATTCGGAAGTGAATTAAATATATTACAAATCTGAGATATGGAAAGTGAATTATACTTATATCAGCTTCTCACCAAGGTAACGATTAATAATAAGGCACGTTAGTTCATATTATTGCACTTTATATTGAACAAATATTAGAAAACAATGTACATATATATATATATTTTTGGTATTTTCTCCATTTAACATAAAAAGTATTCAATAATTATTTCAAAATATATAGCATTTCAAGAATTTAACAAAACAATATACAATGATGATATAACAATATAACAATATTATTTTTTAGAAAAACAAAGAATATATACTTATTTTAAAAACATTAGAACTAGCAACTGCTTTAGGTGAGAGTTGGAGCGTCAAGTCAGAACACGTGACTGATATGCAAATCAGATGCTCTGTCAGTTTTAGTACCGCCAGATCTTGGGCACTAGGAGGAACAGATCTCCAATATTCTCATTATAAACACTGGTCACACAGATCAATATTTTGCAAATAACCGTACTTTCAAATAAACCATTTTTTCATTAAAAAAGGCCCTGAATCATATACGACGGCTGTCTGGGACTTCAAATGAATTCAAGCTTGATATTCTGCGTGCTGGAATCGTATTATTGCAACAGAGGAAACCGGTTAAAAAATACTCCCACATAAAACTGTTCGTAAAAATAAAAAAACGGCAACTGTTTCATGACAATGAGGGAGCGCATTGGAAAACCTAGCTCTTTACCTAGACTCAATTAATAGTAAAGGCAATGCGGACTGTCAGACACGCCTGTTTTCAAAGGCTACACAATTAGCAGCCAGGACTTCATTAAAATCGGCACTTGTGAATAACTCACACAAACGGCAATAAAAATCACCTCTCAGAGAACTCGATCAGTAGACTGCATTCCAGCAGCCAAAAGTGTCTCTTCAGGTTTGTGACTCGCCAGCATCTACACGGTTTTCTAGGGCGACCAGGATCTCCTCGGCAGTCGGTCGTTTGGAAACGCATCCTTCCCAGCATTTTGTGACTAAGCTCTCGTACCACGTTTCGTTGGAGTTGTTGTCCGGAAGGCTTGGGCGCAGATTATGGGCAACAACGCCAAAGATGACCACGTGGTGGTTCTCACCTGCAAATGGCGTCTCCCTGGTCAGCATCTGCCACAGCGTTACACCGAATGAATAAATGTCCGCCTTGGTCGTCGGTGGTCTGCCGCGAAGAAGCTCAGGTGCACGGTATGCAAAAGTGCCGGTGAGGTGGGAGGGGCTCGTAAAGGAGATGTTACCTTCACCGTCGTGAACTCTTTGCGAGCAACCAAAGTCAGCTAGTCTACAGATGTCGCTGCTGTCCACGATCACGTTGGCTGGTTTTACGTCTAGGTGGGCAATACCCTGCGAGTGGGTGTAGTGCAGCGCCCGGATAATTTGCACAGCATACTTGGTTCGACGCGTGGGAGTTAGACTCCTCCCAGGGTCGTTAATTATCTGTTGCAGATTGCGCCTACCTGCATATTCCATAATGATAAATGCACCGGCTTCAAAGTCCTCAAAGGCTGTGGTGGCCAACACGCTGACGATGTTTTCATGTCTGAGGTACAACGCGTTGAACTCGGCCCTGAAACTCTGCCGGCTTGCCTCCCTGTTCTTGGTGCTCTGTCGCACGCTTTTCACGGCAACACGCCGGCCACCATATCGGCCCAGGAAAACCGAGCCGAAGCCCCCGCTACCAATTACCCCATCAAGGCTGAAATCCGTTTGAGTAATAGTGCTCTCATTATCATTCACCCAATTATCATTCAAAGTCATGTAGCCATTGCCGTTGCTGTCCTCGTGGTGGTTCTGGGCCGAGTTTGTCACGAAGGCCGAGTTAACGTGCCCGTTGTTGCATGGGACCACCATGTTGTCCTCCTGATATCTCACCCAGTTATCTGTTGTATCACACGGCATACTTCTCAGTTCTAGTTCTCTACACGAATACTCTTTAGTTCTATACCAGTTACAGTCGGTTTCTCCAACAGAACGGTATCTTCTTACTCTTGCTAAGTGTATCACGTTGTCGTCTGAGCTCGAATGTTTGCACAGATTCTCTGCAGATTCGCAACGTCTGAATCTCTTCACGTACTTTCTGTAAATACCAAAAAGCACCAAGTGTCGCCGGATGAGGTTGATAATCACCTGAAAAATCTTCGTCATTCTCGTGACGTAACACCCTTTCGATTTGGGCGCGAACAAGAACACACAATAGTCAGCTGCTTGGCCATAATAGGGTCACCACACTCACTGGCCCTTTTGAAGTGAAATAATGACGCCCTGGCGTTTGCAGGAGGATTAACCCCCAAAATGCCATGACGAAAAAGCGCGGCAAAAATTCACCCACTTTTGCCGGCTATTAATTGTGCAGCCAGTTTTCACACGTGTATTCCCGTGTGCCGGCATCAGTAGGAATGACACACAATCATGCCCGGCGTGTTCTGTACGGTTGAATACGACTGACTGGCTACACGGACCTCTACAAATATACCAGGGTTGTGATCCGTACATATTAATTTTCATAGTAAAGTTTTATGGGGCCGGCCCGGCATGGTTGAAGAACGATTTATTAATTGAGTAGACTTTCCCAAGTCCCTTTTCGAAAAAGATTACATAAATTATATGATGGTTGGTTGGGAACACGAGTGAGAAATTAAATGAACACCCGTTTGCAAAACCTACAGGTCAAATAACAACGTTTAAATTATCCACCTACAGTGTATTGATCACGATTTTGGGACAAACATAAATATAAAAAAACTCACACTTGCACTAGATGCATTAATGACCTTTGGCCTTTGCAGCCAGCTGATGGAAAATTTGAAATGCAAAACTTATTCTAAATTACTTGGAGCGAAATAATCCAAAATGGTATACGACCACATCCTTTGGGTTTGCCATTGTAAGGTCAAAGTGCCGGCCATTGAAATCGTGCAAGTATATACCCGTCGTCTCAGCCTCGTTTTGATCATGGAATGTCCTATTATTGTGGTATACACTCTCATAACCAAAGGGTTAAATCTACACTTGAAGAATTCGGTTAGTGACAACATTTTGAAAGAACCTGAATGTAACTCCATTGAGGAGTTGAAGTCTCAGCTTCTGAAATGCTAGTTTGACACTTGTATATGAGTTGAACCCAACTTTATAAAAGTGTTGTCACTGTTGATTTTAACACTTTCAATTTTTAGAGTGTAACATTTTAATGTGTTAATTCATTTTTCCGAACACCCACTTTTAGGTAAAAGAAACCGTCCTTGGCCAAGGTGTATCGTTGAAGTATTCAAAGAAAGTATTAATTGCATTGGCCAGCGATAAGAGTCGATGTCTGTGAAAGTTCCTGAAAGTGGCTTGTGGGCATAGACCCTAAACCTCCCAGATGTTCTACAGGTTTACAGACTCTGAGCATCACTAGAAATACAACCCATTGTTTGGACACAATGTGGACTATTTCTCTCTCCCTTTTGTGATTGCTTTTAAATAATTTTTCCAAGAAAATTTTAATGCCAAAGGAGATTTTGAGAAAATCCTGAAATCAGGGAAAAATCCTGAAAACTCGCATCCCTGATTGGCATTTAAAGAAGCAACAGTTGCAAACCGCTTCTGACGCTTTTCGTTTGTTTGTTTGTTTGTTTGTTGGGTTGTTTGTTTGTTTGTTTGTTTGTTTTTCAAGTAACAATTATAATACCGGTGTTAGTCCTTCAAGTAACTCAACATTTCGATAAAGCTCAAATGCCTTTGCTGAATCGGGCCTTCAGTTTAATTCTGTTTTCCAAATACATCGAAGAGAGCGACTTGTTGCAAGTTTATGAAGCCCGGGAATTGTCTGTGACAGCGTAAAAAGTTCATGCGTGATTAAATTATGCTTGGGGTTATACGGGTGCAAATAGAAATAAAATATGCTGGTGGTCTCCGGTCAATGATGGAGTATAACATTAATTTGGGCAAACCTACTTTAAGCATCTTCTTATACATTAGGCCCTAGGCCTATACTAAGCAGGCTTACACCATTGTAATCTAAGAATTCTTTCTTTCTTTGGTCAAATGGTCGCGGGATTCAAATCACACACACACACTTTTTATTCAGCCGATTTTAAACAAACTTGGTCAAGTTAAAACCTTGACACCTGCCCTATCCAAGGGGGAAAATGCTTCATTGCCTCTAACTACTTTTTGCGGGTGTATACAGATTTTGGCCAGTGGTCACCGGAGGTAATTCTAACGAACAAATTAAAATGCCTTTTTTTTTTTACATTTTTAAATGTATCTCATCGATCTAGGAATAATCATAATTTGGTCAATGGTCATCTAGTATTCAGTAGTTATAATTTAATAAATTATTTACAAAATGCACTTTCCTTCAGCCGACCGCAACCTAACTTGTTCACAGCCTAATTTGGTCCAGTGCTTCCTGCTGCACCATTTGGGGGTGAACACTGGTTTTTGGCCAGTGGTAACCTTTGCTCGGTCAGTAATGTTAATTTAAACATTTTTGTTGTTTTCACATTTGAAACCTTTTAATCTCATAGAGCTGATTTTAGTTTGTGCTTTAGCTTTGTAAAGCACATTAGCTCTGGTTTGAAGCGTTTTAGGTACTGAAATAAGTTAATTATGTGCCATTGATGGTGTTAAAGTAAACCACTGATTGAAGCTATCGTATCCGAAAAATGTGAATTTAATTTTGCCCTCTACGCTCTTTGTATGATAAGCACTGGTTTGTATACCAGTGCTTACCGCCCTGCTGAGTCATGTGGGTGGGTGGGACGAGGGACTTCATACCCGTCCCTCACACCACCCACTCCCAGACTAGGTAGGGTCGACAAGCACTGGTATACCCGTCTCTCGCCTAACCCACCCAAGGACTCGGCATCCCTTACCCTATCGAGTCCCGAGGAGGGTGGTGTGAGGGACGACGTGCTTGCCGTCCTGGGATGGGTGGAGTGAAGGACAGGTCATTTTTAAATACAAGTTTAATAGTGCTTGAATAGTGCCGACCAAGCTGAGTCCTGGAAAGGGTGGGGCCAAAGGTCGAGGGACGGGCAGATAGACTGCAAAATATAAAACACAGCTCATAGGTCAATTTTTAAGATACCAGTAAATTATGTAAAAGCCTAAGGGGCCTAGCCTTTTACATAAATAAACATTCAGCATAAAATTTTAATAGTTAATTGGAGGAAAAAAAATACATAAACGGTGAAGGTGCGGGAGCGTGGTGTTGGGTACCAGTAGCCGTGAGAAACTTCAAAGAATCAGTACACTAGTTGATTTATGATACGTTTTTCCCAAACAATAGACGTTTTATGAGACCTTTCCCATGAAATTATGTAAATTGCTCACGCGTGCGCACAACACTACCGGTGAGCAAAAAAATGAGGGAACATCGCGCCTTTTTGTGAGGGGCTAATGGTGGGGTGACGCACACGCGTCTGTGCGTCTGCCTAGTGCACAACTCTATGGCATTTGCCAACCGATAGCGTCTGTACGCGTGCGTGAATGCAATTAGCATATTTCATGGGAAAGGCTAAGGGCAATCTTGCCCAACCCAGTGTGCTGCCGGAACATTCCTTTTAAAGGTATAGCAAAGCACGTGTGTAATAAATATTAATTTAAAAATCAACAATAATTGAAACATTCGCAGGGATGATTAGTAATTTGCATTCCACGTGCCTGGGCTCATTTTCAAATTAAATCGAAGGCATGTCGCAAAAGTACAATGAACGAAGAGCAATAATACCTCTAGATTAATACAAAGTTAAAATAATAATAATAAAGATAAGATATTTAATGACAGCTGTCAAATTCATACATGAATGAACTCCTACGTAAACATTACACATTGTGTACACGTCTGTAATATGAAATAAAAAATGATATCACCTTTTTTTTTACTGACGCTGCAAACAGCCTATAAATATTGCAACATGTTGCTAGAGAATGTTGACATCATTTTTTTTTGTAGTGCAAACATTTCTGTAAATGATAAATGATAAATAAACATTTCCCCTATTTTATTTGAGGCATCCCCGAAAATGATATTCTACATTTTCACCTTCTTCAGACATCGTCAAACAGACCGTCTAGGACTATGTGATTACGCAATAATTATTGTTTGTGCATTTTGTCAGATGGAGATCTGTTTGCAGATGAATTGAAACGAATTGGACTGCGCCTAATAAACAGAATGTTGTAAAACACCCTATTAATTGTTAATATTAATGGCGGGGTCGTGGGTTCGAATCCCAACCGAGGTAAATGCCTGTGATTTTTTTTTTCACAGGACTCGGTGAAAGTACTGAGTATACAGTGCTAAACACAAAACGGTGTATGGGTAAAACATTACAAAATAATAAAAAATTTACATCTATCAAAACATTAATGTGTTTGTCTCGAAACGCTTCTCTTTCGAAAACACTTTGCAAACATACACACACAAAAACAACCCAACAAATAAACAAACAAACAAACAAACAAACTAACACCCCCCCCCCAAAAAAAAAAAAAAACAAAAACAAAAACAAAAAAAACCCCGAAAACAGTCGTGTAGGCCCTTTTCGAAAGCACGTGCTCTGGCCTTGAGGCTCCGTAAAAAAAAAAAGAACTTGCGCTTTTGGTATGGGGCTTCAAACGGTGGACAGTGTGCCAAAACCGAAGTCGTGGGTTATTTCGTCAGTAATTTGTGTGCGTTCATACTCGTGCTTGTTTTCCGATTGATCTTTCATCATTTCTTTTTTTTTTGCCTTCCAGACGGAAATATTTTTCTGGAGGATCGGCGCTGGTATGAAATTTGTAATGAGTGCGCAGATTGAAACTGATCAATTTATTTTCGATTAATTAATTACCAATTCTAAATTATGCTTGTATACTAATCGATTATTGCATTCCAAGACATGGGATACGAAAAAAAAAAAATCAAAAAAAATCGAGTGGTATTTCTGATGGGATTGAACACTGTACTCAGAAAATTTATCCGATGTCAACACAAAACCTAGCTAGTATAAAAGTATGGATCAAAAATGAAAGTGCGTACACTCTGCAACGTCCCTGCGAAATCAGTGTCCACTAGACCGAATTCTGACGTCATCACTTCGAGGTGGATAAAAACAGGGGACCAGTCTATATTTCTGTGTGTGTGCACAGCTGTGAATAAAACCGTACGGATGGGTGAGTTTTCAGTTATTATTTACACTGTCTAGACATGGTAACCTTGTTTTAAACCAGACGGGCGGTTAATATTTTGTAGCGTTAGTTAACTCATAACCTCGGAATATGTTAAAGTATTGCCAATAACGTGGCTGTGCCGGCTGCTGGTAGCGCCACATTCACCATCGAAATGAATCTGGGTTTTTTTCCTGTCCAAAAAGTACTGTATTACTAAACAGTCAACATGCAACTTTGTTTTTGCAAACAACAGGGAATGGCCACCAAGCACACAAACAAAAAACTTTGCAGTGTTTCTTTTATAGTTGATTTGAGTGTGATTTGAAAAATCTCAAAATGATTATCATTTTGGAGAGTTTTCAAATCATAGGGGCCTACTTCAAATCAACTTTAGAATCATTCTAACTTTAGACCAATCCAGGGTTCGATTCCCGCCATACAAATGAGGACGTCTTTGAACGTGCACAAAATCCCACATTTAGCCGTTTTTCGTGTTTTCGCTAAAAACGAGACTGCATAATATATGCTATTTTCATAGGCTGGGCGGTGTTCTCGTTACAAACTAGGGAATGATGTAAATTCACTCTTCAAGAAAACTAGTGGTGTATTTCCCCTTAAAGCTGACATCGCCACAGACGACCGATTGGGTTTCTAACACTGTTTTTCTTTCAAACCCCGCCTTCTTAAATTTTCAAGTTATGGTGTTTATGTATTATTTTATACGTGTATAACAATAACTTGAACATTGCGCACTACTATCTAAATTAAAACTCGACGCATAGTGGTGTTTTTTTAAATATTTTTTTTTTTTTATTTTTTTTTATGGAAGTCGCCAGACACACAGGGCCAGTAAGCCACTCGAGGTGTGGGCTACAAATCAACTGTTTTTTCCAGGGGCCGTTGCCACCTACTCCTGGGGCTGAAACAGGGTTACCCCCTTTACAGTCCGTAAGGATGTAGGCTTGGGTATCATCCATCAGAAGCCTGGCTGGTAGAGCAGAAGGCTGTACCTACCAGTGGTGGGTAGATAGGGGAAATGTTTGGGGGAATCGTGCATTTGATGATACAAGCATGGAATTTGGCACCCAGTCAGAAAAATGTCTCGAGAAAGAGATTTGGAAACGAGGGCCATCGCAGATTTGAGTAGTGAAAAAAATATGGGTAGAAAAACAAGCAATTTTCAAACTTTTCAAAATGGCTGCCACTGCTTGTGGGGATTTCACAAAGCGCCACAGACTATAAAACAAGTCTTATCTCGAGTTGGGATGAGTAACCAGTCCTAACTTATCGGGCTAGTCATAAGTTAGGACTAGATTTGTGGAAATCTACTCATTGTTATACTACCTATACACCTTTTTAATTAAAGGAAAAATCTGCGATGGCCTGAAGCCAATTAATATCTTTCTCGTGACATACTCTGACTTTGAGCCAAATTCCATGCTTTCATCAAAGGCGCAATCCCATCGCATCCGCCGTATCAAAATTCCAATTTGTTTGCAAACAAACTTAACACAGTAATTCATTAATGATTAAATAACTATTTCATCTGATATTATTTGGTTTATTACACGAAATATATTGGTTCTAAAACATTCTAGAAACCCAGGTTTCACCACTAAAACCACAAAACTATCTCCTCAAAAAACGAGCTCTGATGGTTCTTTAAGAACTGGTGGTGTATTCCCACGTTTCAGTACACAAATATTTGTAAAGGCAAGGGACACATTTGGAATCTGGAACCGGACGTTTGTCTCAATCCTATATACAATTGTAGATATATACCATAAAACTAAACTTTGAGTATTTTGTTTCTAAAGATGGTAGCGTTTTTGAGATATCGACGAAAATGGAGCAGTTATTTCCACGCAAAAGGATCCTAAAAAGTAACATGCATGTTTTTCATTACGTGAGAAACGATTCATGCACGCATCGTTTCTCAGATTCAAATTTCGGGCCAAGAAAATGATCGCTTTTTTCTAAAACCACATCACTTCAAAGGGAATCCTTGCAGTTTTGTTGCACTATCAACAGCTCTAAAGAGCTTCTTGTAAGCTGTTTTAAGTCATTAATTTGTGGAGTAATTATCAAAGGTATATACCCTATCTTCAATAATAGCCTGCGGAAGCTAGAAATATTTTTGCCATCTCTAATTTCCAAAATACTAAGTAATGTATCGTTTTAGGGAATACCGTATAGAAGGGCTATGGATTTTTAGTATAATGAAAATGCATGAATTATAATACTCATATTACAACATAAGAATGAGAAATCTGCTAAACCCAATTTCAATAATCCTGTTTATGTAAGCACAATAAATGCTTAGCAAAAAAAACATGCTTAGCGGGAACAGGTTACCAGCCAATATATCGTAAAGCAGAAGTGGTCGCCATTGGTGTCCCACTAATTGTTTCCTTAGCGAGGAAATATTCTAAGCAGCATTTTCTACTCATCAGCTTTGGTGAATTTTGGCATTGAGCACAAGCAACCTTTTCAATTTACATGTACATGTACTTCATTGTCTTACCAGTTTAAAGAGGGCAGCGTGACCCCTCCCCGCCAATACAGCGTGTTCACTGTGGTGAAACTAACATTGTTTTAATGCTGCCTCAAAAAAAAAAAAAAAAAAAAAAAAAGAGGGGGGAAAAAAACATAGAATACCACTCGAATAAACAAATTAAAAAATAATTTAAGAATGTCAAAATGTGAGCAGATAAATTAACAATAACGATCCAAATTAGTCCTGAAAATCTTTCTAAGAATATAAAATTTAAACCAGTACCAAAATGATTCATCTAGAAAAGCTCTTTATACAACACAAACAATTGGAAATTGAATCCTAAAATAATCAGTCAAATCAAACAATCAAATTACTGTTAAAAAAAAAGTAGTTCGGTTGGGTTCAGGTATATAGAATAACGATATAAGCTCTATGGATCACAAACAGCAAATCAACTTTTTGAAGTTTAAGTTTGAAAAGGCAGGGCAGGTGACTGAAAAGGAAACATGCTGCCCAAGTAGACCACAAAAAGAAAAAAAGTGTTTCATACAATTGCATTATTCTGCACATCCATACAATAAATGTAGAAGTGTATTATGTCTACACCCATAGTTTATAATAATATGACTCTTCTCCTAATTAAAGGTACTCTCTAAATGTAAAAGAGTGAACATTTCACTCGCTTGCCAGAGTGGTGTCAGTTTGGCTCTTTTGAGAGTTAAGCCCGGTTCATACTTCACGCGAATGCGAACGCGAAGCGAATCTGACGTCACTCTCCTACATTCGAAGCGAATTTCGTCAAAAAGTTGAACACATTTTAACTGGGGCGAGTTGGTCGTCGCGAATTTGCGACGTCAAATTCGCTTCGCCTTCGCATTCAGGTGAAGTATGGACCGGACTTTAAACTCACTCTTCGCCACTCTTTTTTTGAGTGAAAGTGGAGTGAATTTCACTCTGAATCTAGTGAAAATACATGTTTTTCACTCTAAAAAAGAGTTGTCCGCCATATGGCTCCTTGCAAGAGTGGGATTTAGAAAGAAATTCACCCCACTTTCACTCCAAAAAAAAGTTGTGAAGAGTGAGTTTCACTCTCGAAAGAGCCAAACTGACACCACTCTGGCAGGCGTGTGAAATGTTCACTCTTATACATTTAGAGAATACATAGACTTGACTGTTTCATCACACCGTGTCCTAATCAAGTGAATGGCTGCATGGCAGATCCAACGTTAAATAATAGGCGTTTGCAGCAATTCGACCGTAACCAAATGCCGAGGCCGTCATGTTGTACACATCCAAATACAATGGTTTATTCATATTACAAGACAACAAATATATACATTTTGATTTAACCTCTATACAGTAGAACACACAAAAAAGAATAGTTCTAACTATCTGGCTGTCTAGCAAAACATCGAGGGTGGATCCAGTTGGGGGGGGGGGGAGGGGCTGTGCAACCAATGCGCCGATCTATTACAATCATGTAGACGGTGAACTTATTTCAGGGGTCAGAGGTCAGATTCACTGCTGGCAAAAGGTGTGAAACTAGCATCCAAATTTTAGGAGTGATTAAAATGACGACATTTTCAGATTTAGTAATATCTGGAGTTATAGATTTCAAAGAGCTGTCGGGATAAGTATCTTCTTCAGCACTAGAGGAGTTGACCAAAGAACAGGTTTTTTTTATAACTGAAGGAAATACCAGCTGAATTCAGATAAAAGTCTGAAAATTCTCATCCCTGTGAGGTAGGGTGTCTCCCCACCCCCTCCTTACCCCATCTGGATCCTCAACAGGGTGTAATCACACCCACAGCACACCCACCCCCTCCTTACCCCATCTGGATCCTCAACAGGGTGTAATCACACCCACAGCACACCAACCCCCTCCTTACCCCATCTGGATCCTCAACAGGGTGTAATCACACCCACAGCACACCAACCCCCTCCTTACCCCATCTGGATCCTCAACAGGGTGTAATCTCACCAACAGCACACCCGCCCCCTCCTTACCCCATCTGGATCCTCAACAGGGTGTAATCACACCCACAGCACACCCACCCCCTCCTCACCCCATCTGGATCCTCAACAGGGTGTAATCTCACCCACAGCACACCCGCCCCCTCCTTACCCCATCTGGATCCTCAACAGGGTGTAATCACACCCATAGCACACCCACCCCCTCCTTACCCCATCTGGATCCTCAACAGGGTGCAATCTCACCCACAGCACATTAACATTCAAGTAGAGTGTACACGACACCGGATAATTTATAAAAAATAATAATAATAGTATATGTTATAGCTTGCATTCTAATAGACTACAATGTACCAATATAACACTTTCGTACCTGGAGTCATTTTGTCTAGTTCTATATGTTCTCATCTCATCCACAGTGAGAGCCCAAATTCCCGATCAAAAATAAAAGACCAGAATGTTTTTTCTTCCAACCTCGGTTTGGTTGCATTAATTTGATGGTTAAAATAAAAAAATGAAATAAAAAAAAAAAAAAAAAATGGCCGGAAAAAAAAAATGGCCGCACCATGTTAAAGGTTTTGTTTATACACTGTACAGAGATTGCCGATGAAGATTTCACCTTCATGAATTGGAGCAAAAAAAAAACAAAAAAAAAAAAACCACTAATAACAAAGACTCAACAACCTCAGCGCACCAGATTTTTTCCTTTCATTGACCCCTTGCACCAACATCACACCCGCATGCTGCCCGCCACGCTCGCCATTTTGTCAATGGTGAGCGTGTAAATGAAACGTCGCCTAAAATTGCACCCAACACTGTGCAACACACAGGGGACGCAATTCTGCAGTTAAGAATTACCACCCTCGAAATAAATTTCAAAATTTGTTTTTTAAGGATTCCTTTTTTGGAATCGATTCATAGGAGAGAAAAAAAAATTGCCACTGAAAATCATTTACGACAGTGGCAATTTCGGACACCGACTCAAAATGGTGAGACAAAGTTTATTGTGATGTTAGTGAGGTAAATTGGATTAATACGACTCTCTTATCTGCGGTCTACAGCTCCTCTCAAGGAATGCATATAAAAGAACAATTCTCCTACTTTCCCACGAACAAGCTATTTTCAATATTAATTTTGTTTTGGAGCATTCTTCACTGCATGATCCAAACAACCACAATTTCAAATAATTATGAACAAATCTAATAAAAAACTCCTGCTGCTTTCAGTACTTTCTGCAGTATTGTACAGTTGCTATGGAGCAGCAGAAATTTGCGAGCGATTGTTAAATTTGAACAATGATTTTCAAACTTTGTTGACACTAATTTGTTATTTCTTTGTTTTTGTTTTCTTCTTCAGAACTTAATTCAACGTTACAAGGAGAATAATGGTGACTACAACGGCTAAGATTACCAGGCATACCACGATGCATCCAAAGGTTCGTCGCGCCTTTTTCTGCGAGAGAGAAAATCAAACAGTTTGGGAGTATAATACGGGAGTCTTACATAGCGCAAGTATCTATCAACAATTAAGTACGCAGTGGGCTTATTATTGTCATTCTTTAAAGACAGGTTTTTGAAGTTTTTTGATTATGACACCTAGGCCATTCATGTAGCAACTAATAAGGGTTTATCGGTGCCGGGGCGCATTCAGCAGCCACTGCCAGAAACACCGGGACAACCCCTTCTCTTAGTGTACTGGGTTCTTTTACGTGCATTACACAATGTAGGGACCTAGGCTTTACGTCCCATCCGAAGGACGAGGGAATAATGGTTAAGTGTCTTGCTTGAGGACACAAGTGTCAAGACCGGGACTCGAACCCTGCTGATCAGAAACACTAGAGCTTGAGTCCGGTGTGCTTGACCGCTCGGCCACAACACGTGGTATGAGGCCGTGTCCCAATTAGCTAGGGCTGCGGCTTTGTTTGTCACATGAACATGCAGGTAGTATCACCCTCAGCAACAGCCGTAGCCGTAGCCGTAGCCGTAGCCGCCAATTTGCACGCGGCATTAGGTACTATTCACTTGTAACATGTTGTGATGCTCTTGTCAAAACCAGGCACGACTTGCCAAAACTCAAAACAGGGTTTATCTTCTCATCAAATAGATAAGAATAAGAGCTCTCAAATTACACCTAATTATGGCCTAAGTATTGCTCAACATATGGAATGTTTTAGAAATCACACCACATTGATATCATGGATGACTATTTCGATTGTCTTTACTTTGGATGCCTTCACTTTTTATGAAACAACCAGTTTCACATTTGCAATCATTTACAGTTTACACTTTAAAAAAAGAATATTCACCCGATTTAAAAGTTAATCTTAGTTAACACTTCATTACAGATAATTCTATAGCAAATTTACTGTTTTTATAGGATGTTATTATTAAACGTAAGTCCACATATTTACATGTTTTGGGCCGTCAAATGGTAGTCAATTGTGGTTTTGAACGATAGATGAACTATGCCAGTCAGCAACATGATATCACGTGGTGAATGCATACACACTACACACATGTAAACAGTTTCATAACACCCCATCAAAGATTCTGCTTTGTGATTGGTTTACAGCCCATCACATGATATGTCTCATTTTTACTAGAAAGCCAAGGGATGGTGACATACTATACCGGTAGCAATCATTGTACTATACCCATAGTAACCAATGTACTACACCCATAGTAACCAATGTACTATACCCATAGCAACCAATGTACTATCCCATTGAAACCAGTGTTCTATACCCATAGTAACCAATGTACTACACCCATAGTAACCAATGTACTATACCCATAGAAGCCAATGCACTACACCCATTGCAATCAATGTTCTATACCCATAGCAACCAATGTCCTACACCCATAGCAACCAATGTACTATCCCATTGAAACCAGTGTTCTACACCCATAGTAACAATGTACTATACCCATAGAAGCCAATGTACTACACCCATTGCAATCAATGTTCTATACCCATAAGCAACCAATGTCCTACACCCATAGCAACCAATGCAACCAGTGTACTATACCCATAATATACAAATATTGACTGCTTCGAGTGGCGTAGTAAAACTAGTCACTCGAGGTGATCCCCGGAGCAGCCTATCTTCCCGAGGCGGAGGGAAGATAGGCGGCTCCGGGGATCACCTAGAGTGACTAGTTTTACTACGCCACGAGATAAAGCAGTCAATATTTGTTTTATAACACCTCAATTTCATCCATTTTGTGGTAATATTCGTTAAACAACTGTGCGTATATCAGTCTTCAAACAACTGTATAAAATCTGACAGGAAATCTTGACGAAAAGAAAGAAGGGGTACCACACTGCCTTCTTTCTCATATCGTATTTCAAATGCACGTATTATTTGATCGTTTCACTGGGTTCGAGGTTTGTCGTTGGATAGTACCATTTAATAGTTCTTTTGGTCGGTGTGAAGTGTGATAGTAAAAATACACAACACCATGTGACACACGTTCGGCCAATCAACAGATAGAATCAAAGGAAGAGGTGTTATAATAACCAATGTACTATACCCATAGCAACCAATGTACTACCCCATAGCAACCAGTGTACTATACCATAGCAACGGCAGCTTCTTGGTACCCAGATGTCTATGTCAGCTTATGTATGGGGTGCTATAAAGCAAACAATGACTGCTTTTACTCTTGCAAATGGTTACAGGAACACATTGCCTTCGGACTGGGCGTTTTGGGGCTATAAAAAGAGTTTGTCATGAAATTAATATGGTTGGAAAGATACTTTAAAAGTAAAATATAATGAGTCACACAAATATCTTTTGAAATTGTGTGGTTTTTGTTTAACTTCATGAAAGAACACGACAGCACGTTTCTATGTAGAGTGTGGTTCCGTTGGTTGTAATCACTACACACAACTTACAACACACTGTGGGTGTTTTATTGCATGAACAACTCTTAAAAAGGATCAAGGAGTAATTCCAAACAGCAACATATTAAGAGATCTGAAGGCAATGTGGCCCTTTAAAACAACACCCCCCACCCTTGGTGATCCAGAACCGTTCGTTTTTCCCTCCGCTTTTGCCGAGGGAAAATAGAACGCTCCTGGGATCACCTCGGGAGTCAAAGTTTTACCATAGCAATCGAAGCAGTCAATATTTCATCGTCTGCCCGGAAGCGGTCGGAAGGCTTTACTCCACTTTTCCCAGCACAAAACTACAACTTTTGGCCCCAGCAGATAAAAAGTAGGCCATACTGTTGTATAATTGTTGCTAGAATTACACCCATGACATGTTTTTCCATTCCCATGCGGAATTGAACTTTCCTGCAGTGACTTGTAAATGGCATAAAATTTACGACCAAAACTTTCACACTCAGTTTTCTTGAAACACAATTTTGGACAGTTTACGACCTTCTTTTGGGCACACCATGATTTGCATACTGCGGACTTTTGTGTCACCATGCACAGCCCGAGCAGTTGAAGGGCTTTTAAACGGTTGGTCAGTCCCCCCCTTCGAAAACGTTAGCAAGAGTAAGAAAGATTGGAAACCAAGACGACTGCACCGTTTCACAAGTATGTCGCATGCACGGACATCTACTGGCCCCCCTAGACTGACGTCATTGGAACTTTACGATGAGAATGACAGTGATGACTAGGGCAATGACAATCATGACAACGAAACAACAACATTGTTTGTTGCGTGCCTTCTTCTGCGAAATGAAATAAAAACCAAAAAAATAAAACCGGGAATGCACGATACAGACACAAAGAGTGCTTGAAACAATGATCATTAACATTCACCGTGTCATAGGGTGTGTCAGGGGTGGGGGGGGGGTGTGTAGGGATGGGTTATGTTGGAGTCTGGGCAACCTCTGCTAAATTTCATGGCGCTGTTTATCATCAGATTCTGCGCTTATGCCCTGCTACGGCCCATAGACTTACGCCCTTTACAAGGGGGGAGGGAGGAGGGGGGGGGTAGGTAGGAGGGGGGGGGGTAATGTAGGGAGGGGTTATGTTGGAATCTGGGCAACCTGTGCTCAATTTCATGGCACTGTTTATCATCAGATTCTGCGCTGATGCCCTGCTACGGCCCATAGACTTACGCCCTTTACCGGGCGCCGTAAGCGCAGAATTCTTTGGCAAGCATTGCCATGAAATAGGGCCCTCACTCCAACTCCTCACCAAGACAGTGCCACCAAATGTTTGCTCCGACAAAGATATTTTCCCTTTTTTTCCCCCTAGTGGGTATTTGTTAAGCAACATTATCTGCTTAACCCTCTCAGCCCCACGTTGTTTATCGACACGCAGCCTGTTGTGCCCACATTGTTTGACCACTCAAGCGTGAACCACACAATCTTAATACACAACAGGAAGCTGTTGTACAAAGGCCATTTTTTTACACACCCCATTTTCACCTTGAAGATGTTGTTTCACAGTCAAATGAGTAATGAAACAATTCTTCCCTATTCAATTTCCTTTCCTTGCGTCCAAAAACCCATTGAGATCAGCCAACAATTGGCAAAGTTTTTCTATCTTTGTTTCCTTAGTGTTATCTGTAAGCTCAAACACTTTTTCATACACAACCATATGACGCTCGGTAGGTGTTTGGCATTCATGGCATTTCAGATCTTTCCACTCCAATGTGAAGGGAGTGCATGAGAGCAACCTTATTTTATTTTACCATCATTAGAAAGATCACATCTTCACTGATGGTAAGCTCGAGTATGGAGGGTGAACACGGACAATAACAAAATGGCCCTTGTGCTCTGGCTTGAGTGCAGTTTTGTGTGTGACCTTGGTCGACCATAGTCGCCATTGGGGCTCAAGCAGGGTGTGGTGCACAGTCGACTATAGTCGCCAATGTGGCTGAAAGGGTTAACAAGCAGATCTTTGTGAATTTGACCATGGTGTGCAGATACCAACGTAGTGCAAACTGTAACAAAAAGCTTCTCTGCCTACCTGGTATTTGCTGGCTGTTTGTAGCTGAGTATTGGCGTCTTTGACGTTGCCGCTGGCGTGTTCTATGTTGGCCTCTATCGAGTCTGAAAAAAAAGAAAAGCGAACCAAAATTAATTTTAAGTAGCTAGCTTTAACTGTTAAGCACCTATCACAGTACACAAATTATCCAGGCCAAATTTCATCTAGCTGCTTGCGCATAAAAAGTAGCTGAGCACAACAAAATGTATGCTTACCAGAATAAGGTTGCCGGCCAAAATATCCTTTCACATGTACCATCTGTGACTGGTACCCAGCTTATTTTTGCTCAAGCAGAAATTTGTTGAGCATTGTTTTCTGCTTAAGCAGCTCTGTGAAATTGGACCCTGGGAAATTCCACTGAAAACTCTCGTTGACCTTTCCACACTTGAATTGCCAACCCTGGCATTCTCCTGGGAGATTGCCATTTCCCTGGGAGACAGCTTCCACTGCCAGTCAGATACCATTCAACCTGTAACAGCCGTGTATTGTTTTTTTCAAGACGGAACTAGTTCTATGGACGATTGGTACTGGTTTGAACTTTGTACTCACTAAGCTTCCAGAAGTGGAACTAATCACTCTTTACTATTTGGGTTTTTCCCTAAATTGATATGTGTTAAGTACTTGTATACTCAGTTCTGTCTCTGAATCATGTAGGGAAAAAAAATCCACAGGCATATTAGTCGGGTGGAATTGGAACCCACGATCTTTGCCACTTCTAGATCAGATGTCCAATAGTATTCTTGACCTCGATGCAAATTTAATCAACATTTGTTTTTGACAAAACACCCATCCTGTACTTTGTCTGTGAATTAACATAGAGTTGTCGTCAACATGTCTTACCGACAATATCTCCTTGCTCCGACACCATTGCACTAAGATCTCTAAATATTTCATTCACATCCAGCATTGATGCCTTAAAAGAAACAAAAAGACAAAAAAAAAAAAATGAAATCATCAAAGATTAAAACAAACTTTTGCTGTATTATGCCACACCAGTGATCCTCAATTATCGATATGAAACCTGAAGAATGCTGAAATCATCAATATGTGTATGAGTCAACTGTGACGCCCGAAGCACAGAGCCATCATGGCTGAACAACAAAATATCCGCTTTCCAATCGGCGGCTCCCATGAGGTTTGCCTTACGCTAAAGGTAAAGACAGTCGTTGTCCATTGCCGACATAGAGGGCGCAACACATGAATTAAATTTATACATCATGCAACAAACCACAAGGGAAAACTGACTGGGTAAATTTGAAATCAATATTTGGGTTGAACAAAAAAATTGACTGGAGCAGGATTTGAGCCTGCGAGCACCAGCTATATGTACCGATGCTCAAACCAACTGAGCTATCCAGCCCTAATGTTGGCGATCTCCCTATTTTGTCAATATCTTTGTTTGGGGGGGGGGGTGCCAGTCAGAAGCCATTCAAACGGTTACTGCCGTGTAGCCAGGGAACACACCCCATTATACGATACAACCACAGAGCTAGCTCTATGGATATAACCTTGGAAGCGGCAGCACGGGGATCTAGCATAAGGGCAAGGGCATCGATTGGTCGGGGATGGGGGGGGGGACATTTCATTCCCCCCACTTTTTAGAGTGGGGGGATAGCATATCAAATGTCCCCCCCCCCCCCCCCCACTTTTTGAACCCCCCCCCCCCAAAAAAAAGGATGGTAAATAAAAGCAACAATATACAGCATTTCTGGAAATAATGTCAGTGGTTTCGGGTTTTTCATATATTGTTCTTCAAAGAACTGATAACCTTCGAATGGTAATGGGTGAAATAATTTTTATGTTTATTAAACATTGCCCTGACGGCGGTGCATACAAAGATGGACCACGTGCGGAATGCTACTTGGGCCTATTTCCGTCCACGCTATTTCCGATCTTCCAAGGCTTGCACGCGCACGTCCCCCCCAATTTTCGGTAGCGATCGACGCCCTTGCATAAAGGGTGATGCGACTTTTTATTTTAAATATCAGGCAATCCCTTTTGCAACCAGGGTGTTCCTTTGAGATGGCGTGCCGCTGGTTGCCTGCAACAAATCGCCCCGTGTATCACACCGTCGTACGAGCTAACCTCAATCTGTCGAATCTGTTTTTCTGTCTCCTCTAGTTGACTCATGTCGTACTCTATCTCTTGATCTTGTTGCTGCAGCTGAGATTGGATCTCTTGCCTCCGTGCGTCTTCCATCAACGATGCCTTGTCCTCATGGGCTGAAATATCCTGATCAAAATAATTGAGAAGAAAATAACGCAGTCAGAAATGAAGAAAGCAGCTTTGGAAACTGCACTTAGTACATAGTTAGTACTACCTTATCCTGTTGTTAAGTCACTGCGTCACACTCGTGCATATCTGCTACCAAAGGAAGTTCTTTCTGGCTCCAAAAATCACCCATTTCATCGTTCAAAAGCATTTCTTATGACAAAAACTTTAAATTCTGAGAAGACATTCAGTCTTTGAAGAAAGTATACATGTATGTAAAAGCCAAGTCCAATTAGCATAAATCATAAAAGAGAAATGAGCTCGGTGCAACTCCTATGGGCTTCTGGTAGTCAGTGGAGCCAGTTTGTGTGAAGTGGGCGTGGCTTAGGGTGGAACTATGTCACACTTACCAACAGGATAACACACAGTGTATACATTCTGTGTGACGCTGTTCATTAAATGCTTACCGTTCTTGGGGCTCTAGATGGAACTTGCGGACAGGATCGCATCTTGCTTGCAACTTTCTGCACAAATTTAAAAATAAAATATGGGGAAAAATCTTTGGATAAATTGGAAGCTGATACCGACTGGTAACTTGATGAAGAAAGACAACTGATAGTCCTTGGGTGGTTTAACCACTCATTACTGGAAGACTTGTATACAAGCAAAACGTTTACGGACACGAGAACTTAAGTCTGATAGACACATTTCAAAAAAATGTCCAGGGATGCCTGCTGCAGACTTGTAAACATGCCTGGACATTTAATCGTGTAGTGCGCAAAGTGCATGCACACTGCATGCACTCACTGTGCTACGCTTCGTTTGATTTTCGTTTCCCCAGTACAAACAGGAACAAAGGGTACTGGAAGTCATGCCCTTTTCCCTTGGGTTATTGAGTAATGCCTAATTCCAGACCTTTGTCCTTCTGTTGCACAAATGTGAATTACAAGAGATCAATAGGCTGCCACCATTGTTAATCATTGTGTTTTGAATTATGGGAGGCAAGTCCGTTATTCCAGCATACCATGGCGGTTAATCGGCCGTGGCTGATTCAAGGTGAACTTAATTCACAGAAAAAAAAAAAAAAATCCTACTGCATTTTATGAGAACGTTTGTTGTCTTTCTGTTATCTGTACCATATAGTCGGCAAAGCATCCTTACGGAAACATCACACCAACTTGTGGGAGCCAGTTACAGCTACTGACCACGCCAGAAACACCGGGGCGAACCCCTTCTCTTGGCGATAAGTGTTTCTAGGTTCTTTTACGTGCGCTGATAGATATTGATACAACACACGGGACCTACGGCTTTACATCCCATCCGAAGGATGAAGCAATAAGTGTCTTGCCTAAGGACACAAGTGTCAAGAACGGCTGATCAGAAACACCAGAGCTTGAGTCCGGTGTTCTTAACCGCTCGGCCACGACACGCCAGACAAGTCTTGGATAAGTCGTGGTTTCATTGTGACAATGACATTCTCAACGACAAAAATATTCCGGAAATTCTAAAAATTAATCCCAAGGACAAGCACGAAAAACTTTTGAAATCCTGGCAGAAAGTTGAAGGGAGGGAGGCATTATGACAAGAAAGAGGATGCAATTGTATTTTACGTACCTTTTGAACGCTTCCATATCTCTGGACTGAGTCGTGACATTCGTTGGACAATCTGTCCACTTGTAATCTTGAAGACTGATGTAAACAAACAAACAAACAAAACAGATAATAAGAGAAAAGAGTAATGGCAATACTAATAATTCTTTGAATCTTTGTCTTTTGTAGTGAACGACTGTTTCACCAGTCGAAGAAGAGCCTTTATCGAATTTTAATTCCGAAGATAGAAAAAACAAGAATTTTGTGGTGAAGAAAAAACTCATGTATTTTTTGGGGAAAAGTAAAAAAGCTAATTGGCTATGTATTACAAGATGACAAATATGGCAGTCTACATTTTTTCTTTTGACTATTTCTTCACGGCTATTCTTGACAAATATTTTTTGATTTCTAAAGGGAAATAAGTAAGTTTTTAAAAGAAAAATTCTGAAAACAAGGAGAAAAAAAACCCTGGATCAAACAAAAATCCTAAATAGTTTCTCTATGAATCCTATCTACAAATGCCTGGTAGAGGGCGCTTTTTCCCACACCTACTTTTTGATACCTCATGGCCAACTGCTTTGCTTTGAAATATTTAGCTGAAAAAGTCAAATACAGGGATATAAATATATAATGACTGTTGGACAGCCTCTTTCAAAGTAACCACAGTTAAAGAACACAGATGCAGGGTTCTCCCTAGAATTTTTTCAGAACTGTGGGGCATTCTGGACCCAAATTTTACAAGTTTGGCCAAAGCACGCTGAATTGAACCAAGGTTTTTTGTTTTGTTTTGAAGAACTCTGAGAGAGGACTAGTGACCAACCTTTCCCATTGTGCGAGACATCGCTGCTAACATTCTCATGTACGTTGTCGTGTCACCGACAATCTTGTTGGTTGTCTGCAGGGATGCTTGTCTGTAAATATGAAGTGAAACGAATCAAGAAGAAATGTTCACTTCTATCTTTCACTGAACAAAACCAATAACTTAATTACAGCTTCAAAGGTGGTTTGAAATGCTTATTTTTTAAAAAAAATTTTATTTTATTATTATTATTATTATTATTTATATTTATTTATTTATTCATTTATTTATTTTCTTTCTTTCTTTTTTTTTTTTTTTTTTGGGGGGGGGGTCTGGGGGAGGGGTTCTGAAGGCCTGATACTTTCTTCTTGTAAGGGCAAGGAGTTGAAACTTGTACTGGAACATTTCAAGGGCAGCAAGGCAATGACCAAGGGGCATGGAGGCCATTGCCTCTGTTGCCTCTGTAAAGTATCAGCCTGGGTCTGCCTTTTCAAATGATGTTTTCATAAAGCAAAGAATACTCAAGTGGTCTTAGAGTCCAGTAGGGTGGTTTCCAAGCCAGGGTGAAATTTGGATCTGGTTTCCTGCAGGTGTTGGACTTTACACTGGTAATGGGAAAGTGTAACCCAACGCCTCAACCCCCCCCCCCCACCCGAACTTCCCCCTCTCCCATCCTACGTGAACATTTTGCTGAAATACAGAATAATAAGATTCACAGGAAGTAACTCTAGCTAGGAAACTTGCGGGTACAACCATGTATAAATCTCTTTTGGGAGGAGTGGTGGCTCTGAAAAGAGCCGGTGTGGTCTCGACATTTCCAACAGTCTACTCTGCTCGTCTTCAGGAGAAGACCTGCAAGTTCACCAGTTATAGTTACTTCTTATAATCCACACCACGCACAGCCTCAAACGGATGGTACAGCATTATAAACAAACAGTTTCAAAAATGATCTGAACAAGAATGTGAACACTCAGTACAGGTATAGAACCTTCTCAGATGATGTCACTATTTTATCGCTCGCTGTTATTTATAGAGAGGTTTCACGTGACGTCACCTGAGCCCTTTTTCTAATGCCGTGTGTACAAACAGACGCTGGAACTCATTTAGCAGGCGACGCGCCATCCATTGAGTTTGTACATGGCCGTACCCAACATGGCTGCGAAACGAACTTTTCCCGGGGTCATGCAACCTCTCTATTGTATGCATTATGAGTGAAGTGCGCCCTCTGTTGATTGTCAGAGTAAAAGGACTAGTATTGCTAGTTCAGTAGTTGCGTAACAGGTAGCCATTTTGTGAACTTCGTGTTGTTATTACTAGCACCAAAAATGTAACTTTTGGCGCCATGCTGGAATACGCAAACATGCCCGTCACACACACACACACAGGTTACTAGACCTGCGTGAACATGTGCCACGACACGCAACCAGGCCTGATACTTCACGGAGGCAACGGAGGCAACTGCCTCCGTTGCCCCTGGTCATTGCCTTGGTGCCCCGTGAATCTTCCACAGAAATTTACGATTTCCTCACAGAGGTGTCCCTTTTTCAGGAAGAAAATGCCTTGGCGCACTTGCCCTTTCAAAGAATGAAGCAATCAGGCGAGGGCAATGCTGGATGGCATCACCCGTATGTATCAGACATGTGCGTAGTATTCAAGCGGGGCAGACCTCCCGCGCTGTTTTACGACAACGAGAAAGGTCTATTGTCGAAGAACAAGTGCCTTCCCCGTACAGTTTGGGAGAACAAAAGAGGACAGATACGTTTTGGAAAGCTTACATTCTGTTGCGTAACATGATGCTGTCGGAGGGAGTGCCAATCTGACGTACTGCCTTCTCCAAGGTGGCAACTGCAGACGAAAACAGACAAGAAACAAAAAAGAGATCGAGCATGCTTTAACAATCAGTGTGCATCCCCACCCTTATTGGTACAAAATGTTTTGGGTACCATTATAATAGTAACAGTAATCAGTTCTTGTATAGTGCACTTTTTTCTAAGGACTTCTCAAAGCCCTGATTATGTTTTTAGACAGATATGCTAAGTTGATGAATTATGAGAGCCATTTATATAGCCCCCTTGCAAAGGTTTACTGGGAGATGCGGCGCAATCTGCAGCCAGCTAGGCCAGAAACACTGGGGGTGAGCCCCTTCTCTTAACTATAAATGTACTGGGTTCTTTCACTGGCATTACACAACACACAGGACCTTTGGCTTGATGCTCATCCTAAGGACAGAGCAATAACAGTTAAGGGTCTTGTTTAAGGACACAAGTGTCAAGACCGGGACTTGAACCTACACTCTGCTGATCAGAAACACCAGAGCTTGAGTACAGTGCACTTGACCACTCGGTCACGACACGCCACCATCAACAACAGATTGAATAATGTGATCACATTGGCTAGCAGGATCTTCCCCCACCTTTCGCCTCAGTGGACCCCAATCCAATTACCACCTCAGACCAGCCGTTTGTGTGAATTCTGTTGTCAGTCCCTACAAATGTAGCCAGCTGTTTCAAGTGGGTTTTTGTTGTCTGGAGTTTTCCCGCCCACATTTAAAACTGAACATCCCTTCATCGTCTTCTCTACACAGGTATCTTCAGGCCTACGGGTCACAGTGCAAGTCACTTTTGAGGGTCCCTTGGTTTCGTTACCAGACATAAACAAAGCCGAATCCACTCAACTAAACCAAAATAGCAAGGAGACCACTAAGGAAGAGATTGAAGACATCTGATCTTACCATTGTTGCTTATTTTGAAGAGCGCTGAGCTGACTTGCTGGGATAAGTCTGCAAATTCGTTGCCTTGTCCTGCAGCGGAAGAATATTCAACAGTTAATTTCACACAGGGTACTTGAATTTCTTTCATAATTCATCTCTGAATAAATCATCAAAATCCAATGATAGCTTTTTGTAACATTGATTTTGCTGGATTTGTGGAATTCAGGTTGTCTTACTGGTTTTGGTCCCTGCCTTTCCCCTCTGTGGACCCTGGTAAAAATCCCGCTTGAGACCTGAGCTATAGGCCTATATGTGGATTGGGTTTTTCAGTCCCTACCTGATTGTGTAGGTTTTTCCCTCGTTGGGGTTTTCCTCCAACATCTAAAAAACTGACGTTTCTCCATCTTTTCTTCGCAGGTATCTTCAGGCCTATTGGTTACAGTGCAAAGCACTTTTGAGGGTTGCTTGGCTTCATTATCAGAAAAATATAATAATAATAAACCCAACGTATCTCTTTTCATATCTTTTGATTTGATTTGGTATGACTTAGACCTTATAAAATGCATTCGCCGCCATCTTTGAGATCAAATGCAGCATCGAACGTGCCTCGTAGCTGTTTAGACCTCAGCGCAAGGGTGTCCTTTCCTGGCTTCATTATCAGAAAAATATAATACTAAACCCAATGTATCTCTTTTCATATCTTTTGGTTTGATTAGGTATGACTTAGACCTTATAAAATGCATTCGCCGCCATCTTTGAGATCAAATGCAGCATCGAACGTGCCTCGTAGCTGTTTAGACCTCAGCGCAAGGGTGTCCTTTCCTGGCTTCATTATCAGAAAAATATAATACTAAACCCAATGTATCTATTTTCATATCTTTTGGTTTGATTAGGTATGAATTAGACCTTATGCATTTGCCGCCATCTTTGAGATCAAATGCAGCATCGAACGTGCCTCGTAGCTGTTTTTGACCTCAGCGCAAGGGTGTCCTTTCCTGTACTAAAAGCTCAAAGTAACGTCAAAGGTCTATTAGCCAGTGTCCTGACTACAAAACATCGTCAATGGGAGGACTTTTAGACGCTGGCGGCAGCAGTCACAGCGGTCCTTTTCGACAGTACTGAGGATGCGCGCACATGCTCAGTACTGCAAGCAGAGTTCTGAGACGCATGTGTACTACTGGTGAGAATTGCAAAAAAAAAAAGATCATCCAAAAGTCTCCCATTAGTGTCATTTATATAAAAATGTTCAGATCGATTGCGTCCTTATCATGGCTGATGCTCTGTTGATAAGGATGCATTTGACCAAAGACATTCGTCTTGTGAATACGTGCATCATTTCTTACCTGATCCAAATTGTTGCTCCTGGTGCTGACCATCAGGTGAGGCATTCAGCGACCCATATCCAAAGTCTCCCCGACCCCTCTGGGCTGCCATGGCAACTCCTTAGTCCACTCACTTCATGTAAGCTTCAAGTTTGTTGTAAGATTTTCTCGTAAATGGCTGTATTTTTTGAGAAAAAAAACAAACACAAATTAATAACTGAATTACTGTTTCAGAACGAGCAATGACAACAATGGTTTGTGGGTAGCACCATGTGATAATCTACTTAATTTATTAGTGGCTATATTGCCTGCAAATTAATAAATTTTTGACCACTGCTGCATAGCTTAGTGGGATACACTTCTGCCTTGCAACCAACATAGTACCCCCTTTTTCAGATATTCTTTTTTCCTCCTTCCTTCTTCTTTTATTATTTTCTGATTTGTGGTCCCCGGCTGAGGAACATCTCTCACGCTAAGTCCCCCAAAACAGTCACTGCGCATGTTCAGTGCCGTTCCAGCTTTATAACTATATTTACTAAAACTTAGTAAAGAAAGCCGGTGCCTGCAAATTATAGTTATACACTGCCTTTATTAAACACAAAGACAAATAAATACGCAACTTTGGTGACTAAGCCTAAATGCTGCTGGTAAGTTGTAAACTACTTCCAGAAAAATTTCCATATCAGACAAGATTTTTTAATGGATGTTGGGCTTTATTTCCCTTAATACTCCTCTTGAGGAATTGGTAGCTATTGACCTTTGAAAATGAAAGTTAAAGTGGACATTTCATTGCCAAAAGAAACTAAAAAGGCGTTTAGCGAAAAAGCGTTTTCTAGACCACTGTAGACCCAAAAATGGCTTATTTTTCTTGATTTTGACACCTTGTAACATCTCAATGTCCCTGTTCCTCTCTGTATACATTCTGTCAACCTTTCTGGACAGGTAAGGATATCATTTGACCTTAATTAAGGGAGATAAAGTGGCAGTCGGGATACAGCATTTTTGCCCTACTTCCTTCTCACTTCTGTTCTGAACTTTGCTCCATTCAAAGTCTACTACTACTAGTACTAGTACTAGTAGGCCTATCATACGCCCATGAATGTATTTGATTTTTCTCACTCTAAGATTCGATTAACTTCTAAATGATTTTCTATACTCATTAAAGTTAATTATACGTAGTTTACTAGACCCAGTAACTGGGGCGCTGTGCTCCGTTTTTGAGATTTTGACATTTTGTCAATCGTACTACCACTAGAGTACGTCTACTACTATAAGTATAATATATAGTACGTTTCGGTTAGTTAGAGTTCACTCCTTGAGTACAACCCGATAAAATTTAATTGCATAAAATTGACAAAATACATGTAGAATAGGGAAGATTAGTAGTAAACTATCCTAATTCCGACTGTTGCCGTTGTGGCACTGCCACTGCACTGGTACTCACTGGTCTACTGACAGACTCTGTCAAGACTCAAGTGGCGTTTAAAAATATTAAGGGGTTTTCCAGTAATGCATAACGTTAAAAATACACAAAGTCACGACACAAAACAAGCGATGTAAGTAGTTTACGGTTTTGTCATTTCAACAAGGTTTTCGGGGCTTAATTATCTTGAAAGATTAAATAAATGTAGCTTTATACCTCTCCTGTGTGTTCGGCTTAAACTATATTCGCTCCGAGCTTCGTATTTCTTGAAAACAGTCGTTTTAGTTGCTGTATTCCTGTCCGTGCGAAGCAGAAACCCCTATATGTTGTCGGCCATTTTGTCTTATCATGTGATTTTTTTTTTGACCTTCGAAGTTCGAAGCACAAAGTTGAAAGGTCGGGCTAAAGTTCGTAGCTAAGGACTTTTTTCTAACGCTGCAAGTAAGATTCCTCCGCTTTGTTTTACCGGATTTTTACTTTAAAATTATTCTTAGGTTCCATAATACTTTTTACAATAATAAAATATTTAATTTCATTCTGTAACGTCTTAAATATAAACATTTTGGTGAGAGATGAACGAAATAATAGGTTTTATTTGGATCTGTTTTCTTATGTTGCTAACGGATATTTCCTATCTGTATGTGATGCGACGTTTGTTCCAAAACACGAAAAGTTGCAGCAAAGCAAGCACCAGACGAAGTTTTACAAAATTTAGATTAAATACTCTTTTTATGGCATCCCAAGATTAGGAATTTGAAAATAATCATCATGACATCAAACCCTATTCTTCCAGATTTTGTGGAGCGTAAAGGCTCATTGTCTTTACGCTCTGACCACATGGATTACAGTCGTCCAACTCTGAACTCAAATTGGTAAGACAGGAATTAGGAAACGAATTTCACCCTTTTTAACTTTTAATTCTCATAAAAAATAGGGTGGTGGTAGTGGTACGGTGGAGGAGGGGAAAGTTCAGGGGAAATGGGGGAGGGTTGGCTACGTACGAAAGTAGGGACGTTTTGTATCTAAATAGTAAACATTAATGATTTTGTTATCACTGTTTTGGTGCACCGACTGCCATGACTGCCTCAAAATATGGTTAATGAATCTTGACAATTTTATAACAAAACAAAAACGACAAATTCAATCAGATTCAGCTTCTTTTCCACATTTAAAGTTATTATTTTTTTTTAAATGGATAGACATTGCTGTGGAGTTATTTATAAATAAATTAAAATGGTGATGTATGATTAAAACTCTAGATTGCCAAATGAGATATGATGTCCGATGATTAATCAATTTGATTAGACCAAGTAACTGGGGCGCTGTAAAAAGCCTGTACTCCTTTTTTGAGATTTTGACTTTATCGGTCCTGCTATACATACTACTATATGCTATGACCGATAATGTCAAAATCTAAAAGAAAGGAGGACAGCGCCCCAGTTACTGGGTCTTCAGTTTTATGATATTTTTGTATTTTGTCTGAATATCACATCCTGAGTCATAAAAATATATTGTTATATATTATCATTATTAATAAATTATTTTACAAATATGATGTGACTTCAGTAAGGTATCCTGTTGGTAATTTGTGACGTTTTGGAGCCCAAAGTGCAGTGAAAAGAATGTTCATGCACATAATGTACAATGTATTTATACCATTTGTTTACATTGCACTTCCAGCTCAAAAACGTCATCACTTACATGTACCAACAGGATAAAGGGGTCACTAACAACAAATTTTGTAAGAATAAATCTTTCATGGTTTTACCTAAATGAGGTAGCTGAAACATCCTTCATATGTTTCTTGTGTCCTCTATTTTCAGCCGGGTGGATTCATAAATCTTGAAAACATGTTTTGAGCAACTTTGGGTGTGAAATGTTGTGCGTTTAAAAACTTGCGTAACGCAGTGAAATGAAATTCCCCCATTTTTTTGTGTTTGACTAAAACTATTACAGGCACCAAGCTAGGGAAGCTGAACCCAAAGACTATGACATCGGCAGTGAGAAAGAGAAGAAAAACCTTCACCAGACAACTTACAAGAGAATTGGCAATATTACCGATGGAGTAAGATAAATTTCTTGTGTTTTTAATTCTTAAAAAAAAAAATATATATATGCATAATTAATTAAGCCTATTCAACTACAGGGCTTGGACTTTGGGGTAAAATCCAAAAGACAAAAGGGCTTGAAAGTTGAAACTCTAAATTTTTAATGAACCAGAAGTTCTTTTACATTGATCAAAATCAAAATGAGAAAAACATGTCTACACATTAGCCAGTTTAAGAAAACAATAAAGTGTTATTTGAAAAAGACAGGATTATGAATCTCGTTTGTCTTACTGGGTAAGAATACTTCCATAATCAACAGAACTGAAAAAAATTTATTGAACTGAAAGTCAACATTTGAGTATAGTTTTGTGTGATTAAAGATAAAAGATTCTACAGATATTTCCATGGTAAATGTTCCACCAGTCTAGCCAACTTGGTTCCTCCTGCCCGGGTGTTTGAGTGTGAGACCAGGCTTTCTGCCTGTTCTCATCCTTTCACTCTGGCTGTGCCGAGATGCAGAACTAAGAGCTATTCCAGTACCCTTTTTCCACGTACTGCATCCCTTTGGAACTCCTTGCCTTGTGTATGTTTTCCTTCATGTTATGACCTGGAATCTTTTAAGAGGAACATCAATTCCTTCCTTCAGCTTCACTGAGCTTCTGCATGGTTATGTTTTCTTCTTTTTAGCCCTTTACCTAGAGTGGCTTTGAGCCTTGTTTGGAGCGAACTTACATAAAAATATAAAAATAAATAAAAATATTAAACTGTATTAAAGAATTTTAGGCCTCATTCAATAGAAAAAAGCACAAGGGAACTGCCAGATTGGGAGACTTTTGAGACCTTGGTGGCAGCAGACACAATGGACCTTTCTGACAGTTTGGAGCGTGTGAGCCACATGCTCAGTATTGCATGCATAGTTCTGAGCAAGCGTACTACTGCTGGTGGGAAAAGCGAAAAAAGGACCGTCTAAAAATCTCCCATTGTCCAGTCTTGGGATCACTGGCCCGGTGCTAAAATCACTGGCCTCGGGCCAGTGGTCCTGTCTAAATTCCAAGCCCTGTGAGTAATTGCCTATACAGTAGGTCTTATTTTAACTAGACGACAGTACCATCTATCTATACTATCTATACATAATGGTTGCGGTACCCGCTGTTAATGGATTCGAACTGCCTCTAGCTACCGGGAAGTCTTGGTAGTCTAGTTGGTAAGACATCTGCTCGAGAATGGTAGGGGTTGTGGGTTCGAATCCCACCCGAGGAAAATGCCTGTGATTTTTTTCACAGGACTCGGGAAAGTACTGAGTATGCATACAGTGCTTAACACTTATCGGTGTATGGGTAAAACATTACAAATAATAATCTTTATCCCCGATGCAAAAATTAACATCTCTCATAGACGACGGTACTTCTTCAACTTGTTTAAATCTCATTTTTATTGTGAAAATCTTTCAACGCGGATTCCAACTCTGTACCTTGTAACAGACCCAAGATGACATCACAGTTTGTTTACATGTGTGCTTTTCTATCTGTCTATGGAGCTTTGAGTCTGTAGTCCAGACCCGAGTCCCATAAGAAAGCGCACATGTCAACAAATAGCGACGTCATCAATACATGGGTCTATGACACGGTGTGTAGTTTTAACCACGGTGTGTAGTTTTGATTGTAGTGCAAGGTTTGTAAGATTTGTTATTAATATACATGTGTACAGGTATACATTAAGAAACTTTAAGTCGAGCATTTCACCAAATAGTTTTTCAATTCAAAACATCTTGTCTCCAAAGTAAAATCATGAGAACTGTTAAGGTTCGATTGAAATGGAAAATTTGGTTGAAGCATTCATGAATACACGTACATGCAGGATACACTGGGATTTGAATAGAATGCATCGACCAATCAGAGAGCCCCAAAAAGATCCGAAAGCCCAACAAAAAGTTAACACGCAATAATGGCATTATAAACGTAAACAAGCGTCTGCCATTTAGTGTTTAGATTGCTGCAATTTCTCTTTTGTGTGTTGATAGCATGGAAATAAACAAGAGAATGGGAACTTCGCCGCCATCGCTGTCACCTTAATGGAGCACAAAATATTCCTCGGCCGTTTCGAAACGCGTTCAGTCACCATTGCTGTGATTGCGTACAACAAAAACATGCGAATCACCCCCTCACGTACGTTCATGATTGTCCTGGATGTAGGCGCACAAAATCAGCTGTGAATCACGCATAGGAAACATGCCGTATTTTGCAGACGCGCTATTTTGATGTGCCGTCTATTGTTCGGTTTCGGCAAATGCCAGGTTTTTCCGACGGTAGACTATATGAGACGCTATAAGGAATGACGCGGTTAAACCGGGCAGTTTAGGAAGTCCTCGTTAAAACTCTGTTTTTTTTCTGCGGTTGATAGGCAGTTGCTATGCTGTGCGGGGCTTAATGGACTGTCTAGATTCACAGAATATGGAAAGAGTAAGGCGAAACATGACGAAAAACAAAAGACTGACTTCCAAGGAAGTGATGCTGTTCAGAGGAGTTGACAATAAATGCTGTTTCTAATACTTCACGCATTATTTGATTGATTTGCCCCATTTACATATTTTTCATGTCGTTTACTCGGGTCATTATTTCCACAAGGATTCACATTAAAAAAATTTTTTCTTGAATTTGAGCTTTCAAATTGCTATAGAACCAAACTTTAAGTTTGTTTATAATTCAAAAACAAGACCCTTGTCAGAAGTGCTTCCCTCTGGAAGGAGTCACTATACAAAAGAAATTCTTGAATTGAAGCTTTTAAATTGCTATCAAGTAAATTTTTAAGAATCGTTTGTGTTAAAAAAAAAAAAACGACCCTCCACCCTTGTCAGAAGCACTTCAGGCGCTTGTTTTCCTTTTCTAACAGCCCCGTCAGCCCCAGACCAAGATATTGTCAAGAAACAGTTAATATAAATTGGCATGCGGAATAATCGTTCGACAGATTTATGACCAAGATCTGCACAGTATAAAAACCCCAAGAGTAGATTGCAAATATCCCCAGTCAAATTAGAGAGAAGGCCAGCCATAGAAAAAAACCCCAAAACGACAATATGTTTGATAACAACAGGTAATAAACTGTGGAGAAACGGCCAAATGTGACTGGCCCCTTGCTTAACAAGACAGGATAGATGATGAAAAACAAGCTGAGAAATCAGCACAAAAGTGCGTCAAATTGCCATTCCATTACCAAACACCGGATTCATTCGTACAATTTCAAGGTTCGCGAAGCACGTTTTAATAAGAACAGACAGCACTATATCATTTGTTACCCCCCCCTTTCTTCTCCTTCATCTTTGATTGTTCTGGATTCGACGATATGACGAGTAACACAAACTGGGTATCAATTTGCCCTCAATTAGTCACAGATTGATTGCAGGTATTGCAATTACACAAAACCGTAAGCTCCAGTATCACCGCTGACTTTGGGTAAATCAAAGTTAGCTTAGCCAGTGCGAGGGATCGGCTCATCAGCTCTCACAAACCTTTAATCAAGCTGCCAATGTCTTTGTCTACGTAGTTCTCCGTTTCCAACGGCAATCAGGACTACTGATTCACGTTACACCGAAAAAGGGACCAGACTATTTTGTACCTTCTAGCCTCAATATGGTTGTAGGCCTATTGCAAGGAGTGCAGACGTGGTACTTTCTTCTTGTACTGTAAGAAACAAGGCAGTTTCTCCCCAGTAAAGGGCATTTCTATGAGGGAAATGTAGATTTCTACTGGAACATTTCAAGTGGCACCAAGGCTATTTCGTGAAAAACGGGCTTGGGAATGAAGGCAACCCTGGTTGGTGTTAAGAATCTATAAACTTGATTTTAAAGGGTCTGTTTACATGCGGTAATGACTCTGAAAATTTGGTAAGAAGTACAGCAGCTTTGGATAGTATAATGCATTTTGAGAAACGTTTCACTTCGAATTTTTTACTTGGTGCCGCATGTGGCCATGACTGGGCATAGAACACAAAATGGACCAATCAGATCAATTGATTGGTATGCCCAGAGCCTGTGCACTGTATGATAAAGATGGGAGAAAAAGCTAGTAGATTAACCCCATATTAAGCCCTGCCTACCATCGGTAAGCACGTATGACACGTCTTGCTGTGCCCCGCCCTGCACAAAATAGGCAATGTCGCGATCCAATTGGCTGAAACTCGTTTACAATTTGAAATGGGATTTTAATCGTGTTTTTGGCCGCATGCCTGGCTGTGATTGGTCAACGTATTGGCCAAGGGGCGGAGCTTTACAAATCAAATTACTGTAATGTAGATTGACACGAGATTAAAGGACACTCCAAGCAAATGTTTACAAAATAAAGTTCATAAAATTTAAATTCTACTTTTGGGACTCCCCCCCCCAGTAAAAAAACCCTAAAACGACAACAACAACAACAGCAACATCAACAAATTATTGAAATGGCAAATATTTCTTTTAAGATAAAGAGGTATTTCTTTAAGATAAATGAACGGAAAACATTTCAAAGGGCTCACTTGATTGTTGACAACAGGTTCCATTATATCTTTTGAAGCCAATACAAATCAGTACAGTGTAAATACAACAACACTTTATTGCCATGGAAATCTCTCTGAAAACTTGCATTTTTCAAATCAGTTAGTCCTTAGGGATTTGTCGTCTCGCTTTGTGCCCGGTGTAATTTCCAAGCCTGTCCCCACATTACCTGCACTCTCTCATATCAGTTGATAGATGCCATGAGCCAGCACCAATAATCTTGGACTAACAATTTTGATTTCTGCCCAGCGTTCTCCTAAATAGTCTTCATTGATAACCGAAACCGAAACAATAATGTTCCCCGGATACTGGAACATGCCAAAGGCGGCTTGAAACCCGAATCTGCGCTTCCAATTTGGGCTTGTCGGCAGTCGTTAGCCAGGCACCCCGGAGTTTATCTTCTTCAGATTGCCCATCGCAAATTGTCTGAGTACAGCATTTAGAAAAAGCGTTTAGAATTGGGTCAGAGGTTTTTTTCGTCGGGGATACTGTATCCCCCAAAAACACTTTATTCCTCATTAATCAAGCTCTGACATTTGTACATTTGTGATCTCGCTAGAGAAGTCTGATCAGAAACAACCCCGAGTCTCAGGATAAAGCACGGGAGATAGTACTTGTCACAGTAAATGTTGTTTTTAATACGTTGAACACAACCGAAGCATGTAAACATATCTCGCCCATTTAATGTAACCAGATATCTGCTGCGCTAAACAAAGGGGAACATTAAACAACCAAACTGACAACAACAAAAAAAAGGACCAAGTTTGAGAAGTTAAACCTGTGCAGTTTCAAATAATTTTGTAGTGCTTCCTTTAAAAAAAAAAAAAGTGCTTCAAGTCCGACTTGTAAACCGTGCACTTTTCAGGAAAGAAACCTTTAGTACAGGATGATTGAAATCTAACTGATTAAAACACATGGCTGTCTATCTTTCATCCCCAGAGAAGCGGGGAGTTTAAGTAAATCTCTGTGGTTTCTGTATTGGCGTTAAAATAAACAACGAAGCATATTCTAAAGTGAGATTAGATGCTGATTCTCAATAGATTTACCTAGTTATTAGTGCGCTTCGAACTTTTGTTGTTATTGTAATATTTGGCAAGGAAAACTGCCGAAGAGCTGGCGAACGGTTTGCGGACGTTACAGTGAGACAAAATTACAAAACAGAAAAAGGGGTTGCTCTGTAAGCAGAGAATGTCCGCTTAGAGATTTACGTGGAGTAAAGACAGGCTTCAGACTAGGGCCCAATTTCATAGACCTCCTTACGCAGAAAATAGTGCTTAAAAGTTATCTGCTAAGCAAAAATAAGCAGGATACTAGTCACAGATTGTACATTAACATGCTGTTTTTGCTGGTAACCCTACTCCGGTGAGCATAATTTTGTTTGTGCTTAACTACTTTTTGTGCTGAAGCAGCTATGAAATTGGGCCTGGGCAAATCTGTCCTTTGAAAAAATATATATGTAGAATAACAAGAAACTTTCAAAATGGCTACCATTGCTTGTTATTCTACCTGTGTTTTTTTTCCCGAAAGGACACATCTGCAATGGCCCTACGAATTCTGTGCTTGTATCATCAAAGGCACAATCCCATCACCTACCTGCCATCAAGTAGGCCTTATTTTTGACTGCAAGAGGGCGCCCATTGGGGTAGATTGGGGGGTCAAACCATAGAAATAGTGTGGTCAACCAGACGCAATTAGACTTCTAAATAAAGCAGTTAATATACAACTGATGAGGTTTTATTAGTTGGCAGTTTTACAATTATAATCAGTGCAAGATGTTTGCTGGGAAAATTTGTATTTTTAATGTTTTGAAATATTTTTGTACTTCCAAAATGGAATTAGTATCGCGCCCTCTTGCTGTCAAAAATACGGCCTACTAGGGAAAGCGCTGAGGAAAAAGTGCAAAACGCATCGGGGTAGGGTACAATCATTCTTTATCCCCATTGCAATCGTTACATCAGTTAATTAGCTGTCTTGTTTATGTTTGTTGTTTTTGTTTTTCCCCCTGCAGTCCTTTCCGTTGACAACAACGCAGTACTCGATGCAACAAATCCACCTCAAGAAGGACTTTGAGGAGAAAGAAACCAGGAAGTCGATGGTCAACATCGATACTTATCCAAGCGTGGATATAGACAGGTCAGACATGAAAGAATTCAAAGTTTGAATTTGTTTTGGAAATACAGACCAATCCATTAAGCCCCGCCCCCTTACATGTTGACCAATCACAGCCTTGGCTACGCCACCGAAAGTCCGACTAAAGTCCGACACGATAAAAACCTATTGGAAAATGTAAACATGCGGTGGCGTACTTATAGCATGCGCGTTCATGTCGTGCAGTATGTGTGGCATTGAAGAGACGCACATGGTGCTGTCCACGCGTGTACAGTGGTGATGTAGCCAATGCTGTGATTGGTCAATATGTTTAGGGGGTGGGGCTTAATGGATTGGTCTATTCCTTCTAGAGTTCACACCCACACTCATTTGTCGACCAGGTACAGGTGTGAAATCAAGGACTTCTCTTTGTTCTCCCATTGTTTTGACTTGGTTTTCTTCAGAGACATCCTCGCTGGTCTTGCACACATTATAACGAAGCGAGGATGAACTCCCTCTGTAAACACTGGGATCCCTTTTGTTAATAAAATCCTAGGTTTCAATGGTTAGACATTATTTGTTATCCTTATTATTATTAATGTCTGGTAATGAAACCAAGGATGCCTCAAAAGCGAACTTAATCCCTGTAGCTCGGAAGCCTGAGGAAACCTGTAGATAAGGGTGCATGCTATCTGAACCAAAAACACCGGGGTAATTCCCCTACTCTTCCAGGATAAGTGTTCTGGGCTCTTTAACTAAGCACTACCCATCCTAGTACACGGGACCTACGGCTTAATGTCCCATCCAAAGGACAAAGCAATTACGGTAAAGCGTCTTGCTCAAGGAAACAAGTGTCACGAATGGTTATGCCGGGATTTGGACATGACCACACATGTTTCTCAACCTGGTAATTAAGTTAAGGACTTGTCTTTCTTCGTCCTTGTTCGAACTTTCAAATCCTCTAGTTTTCAATAAACGAAGTACAGAAAAAAAGTTGATGGAAATTTCATGAGACTAGGAAGTGCACTTCTAAGCAAACTGAGAATAACAGCTGATCTTTTGTCAAGGTTTTTTGTTTTGCATGTTTTTATATGATGTGCTTGTTTTTTTATAGAATAATTGAGTTTTGTGGTCAATCTTTCTTTCTGTAGAGATACGGGTCACCCTAAGAGTGGTTACGGAGCTGTGCTGGCCAGACACCATCCTGAACATGATAGGAGACATCTAGAGACAACCAATAGAGCGGATTATAAAGCACCCTTCCCATACACACCTGTTCCTGTAAGTATCTAATTAATTAAGGAAGATATTAATTAATCTATCGTTAATTACTAATCTACTGTTACTAGAGGGTCCGACATTCCATTCCCCTTGATACAATCAAAACAATGGGAGACATTTGAGGACACCAGGTGGCAGCAGACTTACCAGGTAAATCCCTTGTTCTCTGAAATTTGCGCAGGCTCAGAACGACGCAAACAATGGAAATTTACCTGGTAGGTCTGCTGCCACCTTGTGTCCCAAAGTCTCCCATCGTTGGGTTTATGTTTATTTGTAGTTTTATTTGGACAGGCTAGCCTTATCAGTAAAACAACGCCTATCCTTTGCCCTGTGTGCAAACAGTAAAAAAAGGAAAACGTAAAAATACAGAGCAATTAAGAAAAGCCAGTAATCAAAAACAGACAACGGAGTTTTAAAAAAAATAAAAATTTTGCTGGGAGAATAGTCAAAAATAAAACAACTCTAAGCAAGGTACATGTATATGATAATAAAAAAAAACTAAAATACAGAAGAAATATATACTAAAATATATGTAAACATATACCAAAAATTAAACAGGCAACACATAGAAGTAAAAATACAAAGAGGTTCCAGCACATACCACAAAACCCACTCTCAAATCCAAGTAAGATATTGACGAAATATATACATACACAAATTGGACACCATTGGATTTACACCATTGGATATGTGAAAATAAAAAAAATCTGATTCCAAAATCAGACAGTTCTCGGAAATAATGAAATGGCTTGAAATATGAAGACAGCCAAAACAGCAACCATGGACTCATTGTGATATCATGTCTTTTTCACTTGAATCTATGTTAAGAAATACAATTATAAGCCCTAATTTGAAACCTCTTATTCCTCATCAATTTGATCAGAAAATAAACCCAGTTTTGAGTTTTGGCAGGTAATGCCTGGTTTTGGTTTATAGCGTCACATTTGTAGATCTGACAAAACTCTTTACATCAACAGTGTCACAGCAAACCTCGTTGTTAGTCTTTTTAACGAATGAAGGTCAAACAAAATTCAGGTCCCTTCTCGTGGCACTGCGTACCGCAGAATTGCAGGCGTACAGCAAACAGAACTGGGAACTTTACTGGTCTGAAAGCACAGAATTCCAACACCGTGAAATATGGCACAGTTCAGCCACCAATTAAAGAGACGACACAGCTCATAAGAGATATTTCAACTAACCAACCACAAACCTCCCTTGAAAAAAAACAACCTTCTGCAGAGCCAACGAAAGACTTTTGACGATGCAATCACAAACCTTCTTCCATGTCTTTAATACCTTCTTCTTCTTCTTCTTTTTTTTGGTAAATAATTTTTGTAAATGCAACTTAGAATTCGTAATTATTTACACAGGAGCAACCCCCAGACTTTGAAGACAACTCCAACGTCTTCAGACGCTGTCATAGTCAGTTCACGGACTCGGCAGACTACCGGCGGTTCGGACGCAACACTTGGCAGGACGAAGGGGGACAGTATGCCAACTCCCAACTGAAGAGAGACCACTTCAAACCGACCAACACAATACCCGATGTACTGGAGTAAAATAGACACTACAAATCTGATGGGTCGGGGATTGAGAATTTTCCTGCAATGATTGTTGTTAAGGTCAACTGCACAAACAGATATTAATCAACCTTTTAAAGGCTTGGGGTGGGGGGGGAGGTTTCGGGGGTGTAATGGAATTGATTTTCCAGAGTTCAGATCACCTCGCCCATGCAACCATTGGTCAACAATTTGTAAAAATGTTTGTCATATTTCTGTTTTTCGAGGTCCAGTGGACGCCCAGATCCACCTGCGAATTTTGTTTCTGCCTCTGAATCTAGATAAAGTCACCGACGCCCACAACCTTAAAATTAATTGCTTTTATTTATTTATTTTTTTTGTCCATTGAGAGTTTCTGACTGACTTGCCTGTCTGAGGTTTCTTCACATCGGTTTCTGTATAACGCTTGTCAATTTGTTTCTACTTTTGTTCTGTTTAATATCTGCAAATTCAGTACAGACTTTTAAACTAAATATTTAAGCACATTTTGAAAGCAAGTGTTTTTATATGAAGGGTGGGAAAACATATTTTTGATATTCATTTAATATTTCAATTAAAAATATTCAGTAGACTTGAATGTTTTTAATGATTAATAAGAAGTTATTTATCAGTGGAGGGGGGCATTTATATTAATTTGTTCAATCATTGATAATCATCATGGATACAAATTTCAAAAACACTGGATACAATTTTTTAAAATAACTTTTCTTTGACTTTGTATTATTTGTTTCGAAAGTATTTGTAAATAGTATGTGGAATCACTGTATTCCTGTAATTTTAATGATATTTTTCTGGCATTAAATCATGAAAGTCATTTCAGTTTAAATCACCAGGCGTTGATATGAAGTGATTTTGTGTTTATCCCATCTTCGGCAAACAGTCTAATTATTTCCTTTTAAAGTATTATTAACATTTTTGTTTTAAATAAAACCAACGACCCCTCTAATCTGATCAGTTGTCCCGAATCCAAACTGTGAAAAGCAAATACAAACGATGGGCGTTCACTTTTAGGTTTGTTAAAGGTGAGGGGGGGGGGGGTAGCAGGGAAGCAATCAAGATTTTAGATTGGGACTGAAAAACTACATAGCATACGAGTCTCCGGTCCGAGGTTCGATTTTTTTTAAACCTGGTTCCGCAGAGTCCACAAAAATGCCTGGGACGCTCTACGGCTTTTAGTGTTTTTAGAGCATAGATTTCCGCCCGTTGTCGAGAAGATTCAATTTGGTAAACTTTCAAATTTTGACTTATCACGCTACAAGGATTAAACTAAAATTTTCAGTCGGCAAATCTGTAGGCTTGCCGAATGGATTTGTGTTCAGCCCGAGCCCTTCGGGTAAGTTTGGTGCTTAATTTGCCGAATGTAGGTCTAAATGCCGACTGGAAAAATATTTTTTTTGTGTGTGTGTCACCCCCCCCCCTCCACACACACACCCCCCCCCCTACCCCCCCCCCCCCCCGCCCCCGGTCGCTACGCCACTGACAACCGGATTCCACTGTTGGGTCCAAGGGTGTACCCCACTAAATAAACTCCCATAGCACTTTACTTCAAAAATTCTTAGAGGTCTCACAGTTTAAAAAAAAAAATAATAACAAAAAAGTTCTTAGAGTCCTAAACACCCCTACACTTGTGTAAATTTCAAAACGTCCGAGCATCAATCTTGAAAAATGGCCTTACACCTCTGAGCAAATAGGACCATTTTCAGGGCCTAGGTCATCCAAAATACTTCAAGTTAGAAGCCAACAACCCCAGGTCACAATATGGGCAACATTTTTACACTGTGCCCCCTTTTATTTGGCTCTCAAATCTTTCTAGTATGGACAATATTCATGAGGCCGGCGGGCTGTTTTCTGCCTATTTAGTGGGGTGCACCACAATCCTCTCTGCTACAATTCATCTCGTCGGCTTCATTATATTCGTCCTTGATGATTGCCCCTTCCCTTTTTTTCTCAAGAAGGAAGTAAGGTGCCTGCTAAAGTACAAAGGAGGCATCGAAGAAGGCAGCTTGTGCTAAAATGTTTGCATTTTATTGAGTAAGTTGCCTGTTGTCTTGTGGCCAAGCAGACAGCAAACCCAGTTGTGTAACACCGTGGAGATACCTCCATGGTGACACCCAAGACTAGATCAGGTGAAGGGGCTTTATCTTCCAGGCCAAGGGGATACCCAAATCCAAACCCTGCCAGCAATTTTTGTAGTGTTTTCCATGTTACTTTCGTCATTCCCTAATTTGGCTATGCTCGTGTACTTTTAATCCGCTCACACCACGACTGCTACATAGAGAAATGTGTAGTGAGAAGGTGAACCCGGTCAACGCCACTGATCCCCCCCAAACAAATTAAAGACAACCGTGCCATCGGATACGGCCGGGCCGGCGAACGCAGCCAAACCACGGCACGAACCAGCCGACTCGGCACTGGTGGTCGACGCCGGAGGGTTGTATTTATTGCCCCATTAGATCCGCTAATCCTGCTTCTTGCTGCACGGATCATTTCTAATACACGCCGATCTGCCACTTTTTGTTAATAAAAGTGCTGGTGATTATTGTTTGTAATGTAACTTACACAATGACTGGTAATGCGCAATGCTAACAGAGCACAGCACGGCCTGCATATAAAAAGCGGCATTAAATCTATAAATTCTCACTTTAACATCAACATTTTAGTGCCAAATGTCATCCATACAATTGGTTAAAAATAAACACATCAAACACAAAGGCATATGGGGACTCAAGTTTGGTTACGGAGGGCAGAGGGGTTGATTTGCCCAAAAATAAAAACACAAGTACCAATTTCTTATCAAAAGTCCCCTTCCCCCATTCTTCTTGCTTTGCCCAAATTTCCCCCACTGTTTTGCCCGAATTTGGGAGTGGGGGTGGGGTGGCAACTGCCCCCTTATCCCCCTGGCTCGTACGCCTATGCACGGCACACACACCCACACACAGCCGAAGTGAAAACCATTTGAATTCGTAGTTTAACAGTTTGCATTTACTCCCTCCGCACAGGTTGTTGAATACATTTTTCTCAAAAGATTGCCTTCAACTAACATATCGCTGTCTTCATGATCAGTTAAAATCAACAAAGGGAACAGCATACGAAAATGTTGGCACTGAACTTTACTAGAATATTACTAGTGATATAATAGGCTACTGGGGTTTCTGTATAAAAAACATTCGTCATTCCAAAAATTTCCCGACAAAATAACCCCGAAGAACTTTGGTTTTATCGTGAAAACAAAGTTTATCCAATAGATTTGGTTTAATATGAACGTGTCAACTCATTATTTAATGCATTAAAAAACAATAAGAATAAGAATAAATAAATAATTTAATAAAAAAAAAACGAAGAAAATAAAACAACTCTACTAAAAGAGTTTTCAAGTTTTTGTTAATATAAAAACTAATTATTTGACAGCTATTTGAGTATTCAGTAATCCTGCGATACGCTATTTGTAAACAAATCGTTAAAAAAAGTAGAAATGTTGGCTCTGAAAAAGAGCCGTTTTTTCCTGAAATAGTCGACTCTTGGCCCAATTTCATAAAACTGGTTACCAGTAAACAAATTGTTGTGCTTACTAAAAAGTGTTTTTCATAAAAGGAGAAGATTTGACAGCGCATGCGCACGTTCACAATGGTTTTGCATTGTTGTGTCTCCCATCCGCTCACATCAGAAACCGCCGGCAAGTTAACAGGCTTTTTTGCAGAGGCGAAACTATAAGGGTAACATTTTTAGGTGGGGCACAAGGGGGTGCACCATTTTTTTCTAGGGGGGACTTCTGGCCAATGAAAAATGTTCACTTTTCCCTACACAAGCCCCTTTTCAGTGCTCTTCTTATGCCGTTCAGAAATTGTTTGCTAAGATAATCTGACGTGGAGGTAAAAACAAATACACTCTCTGTGTATATATAGAAAAAGAGTTTACAAAAAAATCATTGAAATTACTACATAAAAGCTTACAAAATGTAACATTTTACTCTGGTAATTTTTAATCTCAAAAGTCAAGATTTCAAATCGGGACCACAGGGGGGGGGGGGGGGGGGGGCACAGACATCAATGGGGGGGGGGACACGTGCCCCGCCCCCGTACCCCCTCCCTCACAAACCAGTTTTATTGTTTTGCTTACGGTTAGCAGTGTTTATGAAATATAAATTGTGCTAATGGCTGCCCCGTAAGCACAAAACGTCTGCTTACGGGCTTTATGAAGTTGCGCTCTGGTCATCATCCTGTCTATCAAAAACAACAAAAGTAACGAGACACCCAAGTTCCCATCCAATTACTAGAAATAATTATGTGATTGTTGTAGCATCCGAAGAAAGTATTCAATGCCCCCCAAAAATAAGCAACAAGAACCATACCGTCAATTTATCTCAAAAGGCACTCACATAATTTTCCATGGTCGAAACCTAATGACGCTGGGACCTATGTTGTTGGGATCTGAACATGAGCACACAAGAGAACAGCGCTGAAGCCAAGCCACATTATTCTGAAGTAATTGCGTACACAGAGAGTGAAAATTGTGACTTAACGCGTGTCTTTAATGTGACGAGGTCTCCTAATTTGAAATCGTGAACATCAAGTATTAATCACTTAGAAAATGGTTGGTATTGGGAGGAATAATGTGGTGTGGAGCGTCAGGAACGACGAACGAGGCAAGAAAAGTTCAGTGCACTCACGCAAAATACATTGCCTGTTGATGATAAACTCGCCCCCTATGTTTTTTTTTCTTTAACTGCGTCATACGGTAAAAGGATGTTATAACAATTGGTGAAAAATAAACAATAACAAAGGTCGTGATTGAACCGTTTTCTTCACTCGTAACTTTTCCTTCTTTGTTTTCAACATCAATGTGAAAAATATTAAAATGATTTGAAACTTTGCATGGTGAGAATACAATCTGGTGAGGTTTGTGGAGACATCGTGTACATGAAAACTCTCTCTATGAGTTGTAGTGGTTCTGGAACGAACCGGAGGTTTGCCAACTCACAAACAATCGGTTCGTTCCAGAACCACCACAACTCATAGAGAGAGTTTTAATGTGTAAATTATACATGGTGCCTCTGCAAACCTCACTAGATTGTGAAAATATTGAACGTTCGTGGAAGTGAAGTTATCAGCAAACCTCCTACTTTATTCTGATTTTACAAGGACGAATACTTTTTGTTGGCGGTAAACGCACTTAGAATGCATCGTACTTTTCCATAAACCAATGATCGCACGTCTCGCTAATGATATTAGTTTCGATTAAAGATTTGAAATTATTGCACTTTTTCAAACAACAATTATGTAGGCCTATCATATTTTTTTTACAACCTATAAATATAAAGGATTAGAGTGGACTTACTCTCCCCAAACAAAATCAAGAAATGAAAAGTAAAGAAGTAAAGATAAATGATATAATTATCGTCTCTTTATGATATGTTTCCGGGAAGCTGGATAATATTTGAGTTGCAACAAACATTTTTATAAGAATGAACGCACAACCTGGACAAACGCAACATTGAGAACAATACACTTAGTCACAGTTGATTTATTCGGTACACGTTCGCAAAGCTTCTGATGCGATAAACCCATTCAGTAATTATACAAATAATATCCATTTGGTTAATGAGCCTCGAGTATTATTACCGTATAGGTGGTTTTTTTTATTGAGGTTGTTGCGGAAGTATGAAATATCACTTTTATATTCAAATCTGACTGATACTGGAGATGTTTTCTGCAGTAGAAGTTTCGTTTACACTATCAGCCATATCACTTAGAGATTAATGGTGATAAAGGACAGTTTGATGAAATGCATCATCAACAGAAAGGGTCCTACACTTCAGATTTGGGGCGGATTCATCGAAATCAAACAGCAAAACCCATGACGGCTTTCTGCAACTCGAGAGCAATCTAAAGACAAGTGCGTCTAGTGAGATAGCCAGGTGCCCGAAAATTTTGAGTTTCTGAATTTTATTAAAATTGGCAATCATCGTGACCCGAAGGTCAAATTAAACAACGCCAGTGCAATGGTAAAACGAGCCGTAAGAAAAGAACAGCAAGCTTCTTATGCAATCAACCCATTCAATAATCATTCGAATAAAATCCATCGGGTTAACGAGTTTCGAGTATTATTACCTTCGGTGTTTTTTTTTAAGAAGCTTGGAAAGTCGGACAGGTAAGAAAACTGGGGTTACGGACAGTAAAACAAAGGAAAATGGGGGAACAGGCTAATCATTTTTCTTTAAGAAATAAAAAGTCCCATGTATTTAACCATGTTTTTTGCTGTTTTTATCCGAATAAATTCACATTAAATCAAGTCAACCAAGACGTGGCTGTAGGAAAAAAAGATAGTCTGGTTCCTTTTTTGTGCAATGAATATTAGCATTTATTATTCTTTTTGGATGTTGGGAACATGACCAAGATGGTGGCCGCATGGTAAAGGTCTGTTAAGAGATGACATCACATCTTATCAACAAGGACAGTAAGGCCAGGAACTAGAGATATCTGGTGTGTATGCACGAGGAAGTCTACATCCTTCACCGTATGAAGACGGCAACCACGAACATGGCGAGATGGGAGGACAAACAGAGGACTGTAAAATGGCAGGCATTATACCCGGTATTAACAAGAATAGAGACAGAGGTAAGGAAGGCATAGACTGCGTGGTGGCAGGCATTATACCTGGTATACCAACAAAGGAAGCCATAGACTGTGAAATGGCACGCATCATCAACAAAGGGAGATGTAGGTTTTGAGATGGCAGGCATCCCACCTGGTAATCAACAAAGATAGAGACAGAAGTAAGAAGCATTGCTGTATGCATGAAGACGGATTATATATCCAGACTGGATGAACACAGCTCATGGCAAACGAGGACAAGAAGATGAGATAGACGAAAAGAATATGAAGAGATGACATAACGTCTTGGCAAAGATCAACATAAGAAGAACAAGAGGTGAAGTGAGCATATGAAAGAAGAGCAGCTTCACTGATGATGATGGCGATGATGTACTACTGGAGTGCTCCCAACACACCCAAGAAAGATACAAGTTTCCCATTGGACTGTGCAGATCCATACATTTTTTTTTTTAGAGTCATTACACCCAATGCCATTGCACCATGGATCCTAACCAACCCCGGTCTACAAACGTTCACCCCCAGCCCCCCTCGGGCGGTGCAATTCTATTGACAAAACAATAAAATATTCATTATTATTGCCCCAAGACCGTAGCGATTATACCTCTCGCATGGCTCAGGGTTTACGGGTGCCGTGCGGGACGCTAGCTGGTCCGGCCGGCCAGGGGAGAAGGGCAGCATGTTGGGCGGCACACTTCGCGGGCTATTATCGTCATTCATGAGCCCCGGCCGTCGACTTCCAATCTCGGGTCTTTCAACTCGAAAATGAACCCACTTCAGTGAAGAATATTTGAGGTGGGTTGACAATGGATGCCTTCCCAAGGTCAAACAATAGGCGATTGAAATTCACAATCAAAAAACAAACGTAAAAGTCGGTGATATATTGGACAAAGTAAACACTGTATTATTTGTAACCAAGATGTTCCTGGGCGTCGAGGCACACAATGAGATGCTAGTTTAAAAAAGTAGATGTTAACAAAAAAACATCAGTCAATTTACATGATTGTCAAATTGAGAGATTTAAAAGAAAAAAATAATCCTGGGAAAATAAACAAAGGAAGAGATGTATGACATACAAAATATTATTTCTTTATCTCGCAAAAGTCAATGTCTTTATTTCTTTATTTTAGTTAAGACTTCCTAAACAGCCCCGTGTTTTACCAGGAAAACGTAATATTTTATTCATGGCGGGTGATCGGTGAGTGCATTTACTTAATATCAAAACAGACGGATCGGCTATTATGGCATGTTGCACGAGGGGACTGTATCCAACGCAAGCTGCCGTCAAGTTCACTGCAGGCCAACTTGCCGCAATCCCACCCATGTCACCACGGGCCAACGATATCATCTATCACCCGCTGACTGTTCCCGTACAAGGCTTGGCGCGGAACACCGTGGATGCGGCGGTGGATGTTCCGCCGGGAAATTGCCCCTTTTTGTCCGTACATCGCGGAGTTTATACAGTGCAAATTTGTAGATCAATCATTTCGTGTATCAAAAGCAAGCAAATGTCAAAAAAAACAAACCATGGGCTTTGATTTTTTCCCCCGGCTTTTTTTTCACAAGATTGTGTACATCAACTTTGTAAAAGTTTAGTATAACTGTGTTTAATCGTTTAATTATCGCTCGTTATCATATTTTTTTAAAGGTTGTTTTTACTTCCTTGTCGCCATTTTCGTAAAGGCCAACTTCTTTAATGTAAACAATAGTTGATAGTCAATGAATATTTACTGATGTTTATCGAGAAATGCCGCTATTGGAACACTTTCAGGAAAGAAACGGCCGTCTTCCCCCCCCCCCCAAAAAAAAAATAACAATAAAATAATAGACAAACATAAATAAACAAAAACAATATAAACAGTCAGACAATTCCCAAGGCTCAGTAATTCGATCTTTGCATAAATATAATGCAGCCCGATATACCAGAAAGCATTTTAATTCTAAAATATTTGCTTTTGAAACTTTTCGCACAAGTTTTGCATAATTATGTTCAGTTGTACCCTATTTGTTCTGAATTGTATGTTTACTTATAAACGTAATGTATCCTTGTTAACTGTGGATTTTTTTAAAGAACTGAACTGAACACAACGAGAACAACCTTTACCAATGGCGGCAGTTATGTGGCTATTATGGCGTACCTTATTTCGACTCAAAAAGACAAATAATTACAAAATACTCACAAAAGCTTTCTTCTCATGCGTGCACAATGCTGTAAAGATCTTGACGTGATTTATCGAATAAGCAGAGCGTAATCACAGCAAAAAGATCCATTGCCACAAAAAGGTCGATTTCTATCACAATCAAAAAGGTATAACTACAATTCGCGATCGCGTATACGTATTAAGCTTTGCAGAAAAACAACAAAAAAAACCAATTTCTGTCGACTGAATATCCTTTGGAGCACATCTCTCTCTCTCTCTAACCATCAAGCAAAAGTACTTAGGTTTTTCGTGGGGGTCCCTACTGAAGGAGATTATCGCAAGCTTTTATGATAACTGGTGAAATTCTCTGATGAAGCGGCCCCGACTAAGACAAAGGGAATGCCGTCCGGGACCTTTGATGGCGGTGCGCTCACAAAGATCTTAAGTTACTTGCGAGACCAAATTTGTGGTATTGCAGAGAAAAGGAACCGACTGTTGCCCAAAGCCTTCTGCTTTGATTCGAAAAGTCATAAATATTTCTCATTTGTTTTGTTTCTTCTAAATGCGGCATTTTTATAGTTCAGGAGATTTGCTTTACTTAAGGATAAGTTTTTTTTCCCTTCTTCTTCCGTGTGGGTATCCGTTACGACTGACGTTGATTATAAACGAGTAGAACTCATGTATGCCGCCGTTTACCTTCGACTGCGTGTGTTCGTTTTATACGTATAATCAATACCAAACTCTTACTCGGCATAATGAAAAACCGTTGGGTCTGTTATCCAACGGCAGCGTTTTTTTTTCCTTCTCCCCAAATTGTTAATGGGGAAGGCATTCCAAAACGAATCTGTACAGGTTCCACCCTTAAATTCCACGCTCATTATCATCTACAACAGTCTCATGGGTGTATTCCGCAGAGAAAGTTTGGTCAGCTTGTAGTGTATACGTGTACCGTTGCCTTTTGGGTAGGATATTTCGCGTTATAAGATTCTATTATTAAGGAAACAAACCGCGCTGGTTGGCAAGGACGGCCAAATGTAGCACAATGTTCAAGTCTTGTTGACAGACGTCACTGACCGAATTCAAAATTGTATGCAAACTTTCTATTTAAAGAAAATCTTTTGGTCGGTTTGGTTCCAACGAATTATAAACGATTTGTGAATATTTGTGTTACATTTTCGCAAATTGTGATTATCTGTTTTGGCCTTGCATTGAAGGCTCCCCGTAGTTTCTCCATCTTGGTTGGCAAAAACTCGGGCTGTGACGTTGCAAAAGAAACGTCTAGGCCTATTATGCACGGTGGACATTTACTAGGGAGCATTGCTGTTGGCGTTCTCCGACCAGTGGGTTGGGGTGGGGACCCGAACCTCCTCTCTCGAGATCACCGCCCATGCATCTAATAGTTAGATATTAGACTTGGCTAACTTGGGTAACTCGGGTAAGTTCGTAAAGGAGGGACAAAGAAGGATTGTTGGGATCTCACAAACAGCTTGTGGAATGCCAAGAAGAAAGCCAGTTAGTTTGGAACATAAAATATTGTAAGAACAAAGATATAACCCATACTGACACTCGTCCATCTTCAAAGGCAATTCAGACTAAAATAGCAAATCCACACAATAAAACCCCCTGGGTCAAAACGAGCCCCGAACCCGGGTTGAGGTCAGTCTGAACCAAACCGGAATCTGAGCAATTAAACTTCCTCATAATAATTCCACCTGCTTGAACCTGATCTTGAAATCGTTGCTTTTGATATCAAGGTTCAACAAGCCAGCAACATGACTTTGTTTTGAACATCAACAACTGTAGCCAGTTTGTTGTTTACTTAAAACATCCCTTCTGTTTAAGCCAAACTCTTGGGCAGGTTTTTTTTGTGCTGACGGTAAGGCCATCGCGTTTTGATAAACTTTTCCCCCCCCCCAGCAAATGATTACACTTAAACAGAAAGAATTTGTTTTAATTTCCATACTCTAGTTTTTGTGTGGAGGATTGGTTTGAAGTTCACAATCAACGACCGTTCACATTGAAACATATAAGTCGTACCCCGGGTATATTTATACATTTCTCCAGGATTGGTTTGAAGTTCTTAATCAACGAACGTTCAGATTGAAACTTATAAGTCGTACCCTGGGTATATAATATTTCCCTATAGGATTTGTTTGAAGTTCATAAACAACGACCGTTCACATTGAAACTTATAAGTCGTACCCCGGGTATATTTATACATTTCTCCAGGATTCGTTTTAAGTTCATAATCAACGACCGTTCACATTGAAACTTATAAGTCGTACCCCGGGTATGTTTATACATTTCTCCAGGATTCGTTTGAAGTTCATAATCAACGAACGTTCAGATTGAAACTTATAAGTCGTACCCCGGGTATATCCATACATTTCCCCAGGATTGGTTTGAAGTTCATAATCAACGACCGTTCAGATTGAAATTTATAAGTCGTACCCCGGGTATTATTTCAACATTTACCTAGCTAGTTTACCAATCACCACTCTGTCTTCTACAGACATCTGTGATATTTCTCAGGCCAGTTTTTTAAAACTATACGCCCATCATGCACCTAGACTAGCAGCACTAGTGTTGGCGTTGTTTTTTATAGTGTCCATCATGCAAACTGTTTTACCGTAAATGTTGATGATTTGTGTATATCTACGGGCATTGGCCTCCTGCCTCATAGCCTTACGCGTGGATGGCTATAAATCAACAAAAGTGCAATCTCAACAAAAAGTGATGTCAAGTATTTATTTCTGTAACCTATTTCGACTTTGTTTAATTCAAAAACCAGGCTAATCGACAATACACAGTGGTATATATATGTATATAAAAAAAACGCCACACGCAAGTGCATGAGTTATGACCGCTCGGCTGTATTTTGAAACAAACCACCGGTTGTTAAAAGTCAACATCGATTTATGAAATTGCCAATTTATCAGCAGTTGGTAGTTTAGGGAAAAGTGCCGTTTGGCCAACAAAGACAGTTATAATAGGGTATCTATTGGGTTTTTTTTCTTCTTGAGACAAAAATATTGGAAAACGAATGGGTGGCGGCGTGGGGTTCTGGCATTGTGTAGTCTCGCAAGCAGCTGTTTTAGGGTATAAATCAGTGGACAGTTTGCCGTAAGACGCATTTAGATATTTTGTACAAATAAATAGCGGGGTTTGTAAGTTTAGTGTAAAGACTACAGACCGTGAGGGATGGGTTTTGTTTTGTTGGGGACAGAACGAGTGAGATTTTGGACTCCTTTGTTTCAACAGTTCGAGGTTAGATTTGAGTTTAATGACATGGGCCTACACGCGTCTACGGACAAGAAAAATCACAACATCACTGTCTTTAAACCATAGACACAAGTTTGGTCCAATGTCGTCAGGGGCTATTGCCATTCTAAATTTGTTAGTCCTTCAGGACCCCGACACCCCCCTCACCCCAATCAGATCAGCTACCCTTAACTTGCCGGTACGGTACGGTAGATTAAATAGCGCGACGGTAGATTAAATAGTACTTTTAAAACCTTATTAACTTCAATTGTTTAACGTCAATTTAGAAAAACCTGATCGAACCAGACATCAAGGCCATTTTTGTTATATGCAAGGGTTTCAAAAACTTGTTATTTGGTGAACGCAAAATTCGCTGATTCCCCAATAGGTTTCGAGAACTCTGTTGTGGTGTTTAGGGTCTGTTGCTAAACTAACCTGTGAAAAATTAATTGAATATCAGGTGGCCGGGTTTTGTTGAGTTGGTTTCGTGCGTTTTTAATTTATTGTTGTAAACAAGTATTCATTGTTGCAAAAAAATATTTATTGTTGTAAATTAGTATTTTCTGTTGTAAAATAATTGTTGTTGTGAACAATTGTATTTAATGTTTGTAGTATTTATTGTTGTAAACAAATATTTACTGTTGTAAACAATTGTATCTATTGTTGTAAAGTATTTGTTGTTGTAAACAAGTATTTATTGTTATAAATTAGTATTTTTTGTTGTAAAATAATTGCTGTTGTGAACAATTGTATTGTTATTAACAAGTATGGATTGTTCTTAACAAGTTTGGTAACGGTTTACCGTTTCGAATTTCCCCCCAAACATATAGGCCCTATGTTCTAAATGTGTTACCATTTATTACGATAACGTTCTCAGGTTGACTTGTTTCGGCATCAAAGTTTCGGGAGAAACTTTCAATGTTTGTTTTGTTTTAAATTCTGCAGATACAACCGTCCAGTTTGCTTATTATCGAGAGAGAGGATACTAATTAAAATCATAATAATGTCTTGAAATAGAAAACAGAAAAGAAAAAAAAGAGGCAGCTTAACATAATTCGACATTTCTTTTTCTTCAACGGTCATTGTGGTAGCCTATGTATTATGCTTATTGCTTAAATATATTCCATATCTAAAAACTCTTAATTCAATTTAAAAACAAAGTTCAAGCGGCAGCGTTTCAAACGGAAATACTTCTTACTGTATATGGTGTTAGCACCTACTTTATGTCTTGACAATTTTCAGATTAGAAATCATCAACTAATATTTTGATAGCCAACTGGTTTAGGTAAAATATAATCAAAATTGCCTTTCCAGCCCTATAGAACTATAAATCCGTTTCCATCACGCTACATCTTCAAATTGTTCTTGTATATATTTAACAAAATGTTTAAAATTTGTGAAAAACCATTTCCTTTTTAGTGATTTACTGGTGGATAATTGACCCCACTTCCCAGTTCACGAGAAGATCGCTCTTCATGTAAACATTCAAATATCTCACTCGGCCAGCGGATAGTAAAACGAGCTCGTAAATAGTGTAATTTATGGTTATTTACAAGATTGTCTGAAAATCAGGAAACGAAACAGGGTTTTATTTGATACCGCAGTTTGGTGGAATGTCTCGTGAAGGTATACGATAAACTTATTGCAGCTTGTCGAATACCGTTGTAGTCATGAAAGTGGGCGTGGGCAGTAATAGAGGCGTGGGCAGTAATAGAGGCGTGTCGTGGCCGAGCTGCTTGGTGCATCAGACTTTGGTGGCTAAGTCATCAGGATGTGGGTTCGAATCCCGGTCATGACACTTGTGTCCTTGAGCAAGACACTTCACTATAACTGCTTTAAATAGGGGAAGAGGCAGTTATGTTTGTCTCGCAATGGATTCATTTACCCCTTCCCTGTTCTTAGCTGTGCTGTGATGAGACTTGCGTTTATATCTCTCCATGTTTCTGTGCATTGGGGCAGGTTTCTATCCCTTCTGTAGCCCGCACCTCGAGTGACCTTTTGGGCCGTGTGATGGGCGACTTGTAAAAAAAAAAAAAATAAATAAAAAAAGGCGGGGGACGGACTTTCTCTGTAAAGTCAGGGCAAAACTTCACAATAAGAACAGAGAGTGGTAAATGAATCCGTTGCATGACAAACATAACTGCCTCTTCCCCAGAAAATATTGCAAAGTAAAAACAGAAAGGATACCAGTCACAGACAGTACATGTGACATGATATTTTAGCTGGTACCCTTAGGCTGGTAAGTGTATTAATGCTTAGCTATTTTCTGTGCTTAAAGACATATTTGTAAAGCACTTAAACAAAAATGTTGACTATTATTTTATCCAAAAAGATGTTGAGATATGGGCCAAATTTCACAGCACTGTTTACCACAGAATTCTGCGCCTACTCTGTAAATGGAAAAGAGTGAAAATTTCACTCGCTTGCCAGAGTGGTGCCACTCTCACTCACTATTCACCAGCCTTTTTGAGTGAAAGTGGAGTGACTTTCACTCTGAATCTGGTGAAAATACATGTTTTTCACTGGAGCTGTCCGCCATATTATGGCTCTTAGCACGAGTGGTTTTTCACTCTTTTACATTCAGAGAGTTCAGACCGACGTAAAGCTTGTGATTCTATGGGCTGTGCTCTCTTGTAACGTAAAAGAGTGAACGTTTCACTCTGTCGCCCGAGTTGTGTCAGTTTGTCTCTCTTTTGAGAGTAAAACTCACCGTGCATCACCCTTTATGAGTGAAATTGGAGCAAATTTCACTCCGATTCAAGTTGAAAATACCAAATGAAATTGGGCCCTGATTTTACACAAGCTCGTCTGTGATTCTCCAAACCCATCATCCATGCGCTGTTCAGTTTGTTCTCCTTCGGATGTTTGCTTTTTCTTTTTTTGTGTTGGGAGAGTTTCTAGCCCCAACCCGCCAGCCAACAAACCCTTGCAGCGCCACCATAGTGATCATTTCAAATGTATAAAGAAAAAAAAAACCGCAACGACGTCCGGCATGGACGTTATCCCTATCTCGTTTTCTATTACAAAAATTAGTAATAAATTATTGCTTTATGCCTTCTGTGGGTGGTACCATAATTTTACTGGAGCCTCAATTTCAGATTTGGGGTGACAGATTCTAGATGATCCACACAAGATGGCTTCATCTCATTTTGGCGCTTCTCTGCCAAATCGAAAAGAAATGTCTGCGTTGTCTTATGTGCACTGGTTTACACGTGTGTATTTTGCGAAAGCCCCATTCACTTCGTACGACTTTTGTAAAAAAACATTGTTTTAACAGTTGGACGATAAGCTGAAATATAATAGTTATATAATATAATAATTAAACAACATACAGTTTTAATTCGTTTACGTTGTGTGAAAATGTTAAGTCTCTGATTCATTAATGTCCACACGAAGTTTTAATTAATGCTACGTCTATTCGTTCACTTTTATTTGTAGATATTTCAACAAATCTTGCACCTGTGAGTTTGGTGTTGTTTATTGGAGCCAATATCAATGATATCTCGCTACAGGCTACACCTGTTTCCCACCCCCCACGCATGACATCGACCATGCGGGCTGCGATGGGTTTAGGCAGGTCACAAATCACTCACTGTGTGCTCGGAAAGGCGTGGGAACAACCCCGAAATTAAACCTAAAATCAGATTGTGGAAACGATGCCGTAAATCATTTCTTTTAAGACGACAAATCACAGGTTTATCTTAACACTTTAAATGTGTCTGTAATTTGTCATGATGTGTCGCGAGACGCAAAAACGGCTAAGCGTGAAGACAAACGGGTAGCGCGCCTGGGCAGTTAACCGTTATGATCATCCGAACGGGTGCACACGCAGTCAAGCGTCCCGTACGGAATGATGAGCTCAGCAGCCGGCTCGTCTGATCGCTCGGACACGCTCGACGAGTCTGGACCACCGTACTCAAGATTTTACATTCTCCTTGATGTGGTGTAGTGTAGCTAAACAAACAAATTTCCACACTTTTTTGCGACAGTTATTATTCACCAAACTGACTGTGAAACTGGATTAATATTATAAGCCTATAAGTGGCTGTAAACACATCAACAAAACATAACTTGCCTTGACTCTTCGACTATGAACAATCACGCCGCCAGAGGGCCGTTTAACAGATCACGGTAGAGGGATCTAAACGCGACTGATATCACAAATAATAACTTCTTGCAATAATATTTTGTTATAAAAGTTTATAGCTACGGCATCACGTTAACAAACAAATCAACTAGGGGGTGGGGTGTATGACTACGCCCTCTTCGATGGCGTTAGTATAATTAGACTACTGCATAATGGGTTTAGTGGTCACTACAGCACTGTTTTCATCTATACATTACACCACTGTGCAACTATTGCAAACGAACAGACAGACAGACAGCAGCCCACCAAAAGAACAAACAGACAAAGAAACTTGCAACCGAAGTCCAGCGCTTCAACTTCCGTATGGAGGATTGAGTTCGTTCAGGCCCAGACAGGCAGACACCTCAGCAAACAGACAGAAAATGAGGCTGAGAATACGTTTCCTATTTGATACTTGTTAAAGACTGTTGAACACATTGTTTAGTTTGCAATCACAGGCGGAGGTCTCAAACTTGCGCGTCCCCCCACCCTCCTCGTCTGATTGCGCGTATCATCCCGGTACATCTCTTGCAGAGGGACACGCGACTAAATCGCCAGCGGCTATTTGATGTCTCCCGCACTGGTGCTTCACTACTTTGCCACTGCGTGTCTCCATTAGCCTTTATTACCTCGAGTGCATACCCTAATAGTCGTCGTGCTGAGCCACCGCTGGTCATACTGGGCGGGCAATCCACTGGTCGTATCAGAAGAGATTTGAACAGAGAAAACTTTTACAGCTATAATGAGATTAAACGATAGTGAAATTGCAGTCTAATGAAAAACCAAACCCTGACATATTAGGTGACTTTTAAGTTTATGATACAAAGAGGCTTTTTTTAATTTTTTATTTTTTAAAGACATCCCTTGGGATCTATAGAAATTAATCAGAGATGACTTTGTGACGGAGCGGACATGGCCGAGGCGAGGTGTGCCGGTGAAAAAGACGAGAAGGTCGGCGGCAGGAATGATAAGAAGAACGCTAAGGGCGAAGGGGGTCCTCGGGGACAGACGAAACAAGGAGTTAACAAGAATCTAGATTGAGGTGTGTCCCCTCAAGAACGGATGAGTGAACACAGATGGATGATCGCCGCTATAAACAGACATCGTATTGGCCCGAACACTATTCCATGCACATTGGCTATTAGTGATTAATTCGTCGCAATAGGCGTATAACCTAAAGGGGGATAACGAACCGCCGTCTATTACAGAAGTAAAGTAATGATCGTTGTAGAGATATTACAATGTAATCTTCGAAAACATTGCTGTAAGCAGCTAATGACGGATGTAGCGACGGGGTAGTTTAGGGGGCTTCGGTGAAGGGAAGAGGAGATACAAATTTGAAATTTAAAAAACGCACAAACTGAAAGATATCTACCGACAGCAAATTACGACAGCAAATTGCAAAAGCAACAACAACAGCATCAGCAGCAACAGCAACAGCATCAGCATCAGCATCAGCATCAGCAACAGCAACAGCATCAGCATCAGCAACAGCAACAGCAACAGCAACAGCAACAGCAACAGCAACAGCAACAGCAACAGCAACAGCAACAGCAACAGCAACAGCAACAGCAACAGCAACAGCAACAGCAACAGCAACAGCAACAGCAACAGCAACAGCATCAGCATCAGCAACAGCAACAGCAACAGCAACAGCAACAGCAACAGCAACAGCAACAGCAACAGCAACAGCAACAGCAACAGCAACAGCAACAGCAACAGCAACAGCAACAGCAACAGCAGCAGCAACAGCAGCAGCAACAGCAACAGCAACAGCAACAGCAACAGCAACAGCAACAGCAACAGCAACAGCAACAGCAACAGCAACAGCAACAGCAACAGCAACAGCAACAGCAACAGCAACAGCAACAGCAACAGCGACAGCGACAGCGACAGCAACAGCAACAACAACAACAACAACAGCAACAGCAACAGCAACAGCAACAGCAACAGCAACAGCAACAGCAACAGCAACAACAACAATAATAACAATAACAACATCAACAACAATCTACAATCCGCACTTCTTCTGGCAGTTATAGTGCTTTGTTCCACCACACATTTATCTCATAAAGTATAAACAAAACTCTATCGACTTGGTTGGCCGACAAAACTTTGAGACTTGTTTTAGTTACTTCGTTATTGAACTTTTAAAAAAGTGAGAAAGAAAGGGGAAAACCCCCAAAATGTACTTCCTTTAAGGGGCCAGACGAAGTGAAAGACAAGCGTGTGTGTAAGGGGGTGGGGGTGGGGAGTGGTATGGTCTGGTTTCCAAATACAATTAATATTAGGAAAGGAATTGTACAAAAGAGGAAATTCCTCAAACGTATCGCAGGAGTGGATCCGCTCTCAGAGGCCAAAACTTTTTGAAAAAGCATATCATTGTGAAATGCGATGAAGAATGGGAAATTTAAAAATGGCAAATAAACTAGATCTAAATCTCTGTGAATAGTTATACTGTAGTTATTATTCATATAATAATACTCCTGATGTACGGGGAATACATTAACTGTTGCTCTATATTAGTGGTATAAACTTCTTAGTGAAGAGAAAAACCCTTGCATTTGAGAAGTTGATTGAAACAAAATATATTTGTTTGAATGTAAAACTATCAAACACTACATGTTTCTGCGAAAACCCTTACGACTAAAAGTTACGACTGCTCTATTTAACCAGTCACATTGAATTGTTATAATTTGGACAAGTAATTGGAAACTAGACAAGTTACAATCTTTTTATCCAATGTTTTTACTTGATTTAATTTGTAAAATGTCTGTGATGTTCATGGTTTGAGCCGTCTCTAATGCAGCGGCACTAACCCGATCTGATCGTGCGATAACCCCCATGGCCCGTCTGGACAAGTTGGGCCCAATCAACGAATACAACGCGTCGCTGCAACGTCCCACGTTCCATTGAGTTGACGCACGACATGGATGCCGGCATGTTGACGAAACAAAACTTTCTCCAACATTCAGTCTGACTTTGAGCGCGGTGTAACATTATAATATGGGTTCATGCCCCGTTTTTGGCTCATCTGTTTCCCGAGCCGGATACGTGTTGGTAAGATGCTCTGATTTCTTGCGAGTTGGGCTTGATTCCACCCTTGCCTCGTCACGCGCTCTTAATTCGGCATCTGCAGACACGAGTTTTGGCGGTTGCTAACAAAAAAAAAAAAAAAATGAGCGAAGTTGCCACACAAACTGAGAGCTTTCACGAGGACCAAAATCGCATCAAAGTTTCTCATTTAGCTAAGTAAAGAAACGGGTTCATGATGTCCGGTAACAATCAAGCCAGCCACATAGCTACTTTCTTAATTTAAATCCAAGTGGTAAATTAGTTAATAACTTTTAGTCTCGCTGTTGGACTCGCCCCACGTTACGCGTCCGGGCGGCCGGCAGAGCAGGCATGCGATACGGTAGGGTGTCAGTTCTCGCCACAACGGTGCCTTCCGAGTTATTCGATGCCGAGGGTTCAACTAATGAATTGCGACTGGTAAAATATGAATTAGTTCTGATTAATTTACAAGACACTGTTTGACTTTTCTATGGTTGCCTACATGTGGTTTGGCTGTACCAGCCAATGACTCGGCCTGTCGAAGTCAATTTGGTAGATTATTCTGCAAAGAAATGACTAGCCTTTTTATAAGGTTGAACAACGTCCAGACCAAGTGCCACCCGCCGCATAAAATCTGTGTTCCTTACCACCCGTCAGACGCGATTGCCACTTAATTTACTCGACAAGTGTCACTAAGTTCGGTCACCAGTCAGAATGAACAATGGTTGGAGACTCTGCGCATGCGTAGACACCACCTGTTAGCACGGCGCGCGGTTTGAACCCCTAGCAGCCAGCGTTTTTGGCGCGCTGGAGATGGTGATTTTGGGGCGATGTTTGTGCGTTTCTTGGCGGATTTTTCTGACATATGGTGCTCAATCAGGCTTTGTGGCCACGTGCCGCATAATGTAATGAATTGCCGCCGTGAAATACTACCTCATGGTGGTCTTTTCAACCCCCTTGGACCGGTTTTTAGAGGCAATTTGGTCCGTAACTCCGGCTAGGTCTCTTACCGAGTTGCTCATGTTTGGACCAATCGCGTGGCGCAAAAATCAATTAGGGCCCTGTGTTTCCATCTCAGTTTACAAAAGCAATTGATTCAGATACAACCAGGGGAAACACTGACGGGGGATCCAGCCATTGCAATTCATAGCTCTGCTCTGTTTAACTGGTTACCTATGCATGGACAGGTTTTGTTTCCGCTGGGGTTGGGTGTATACGTCGATGCCGGTTTGCCGTACTCGCCAGCGGGGCAGATGTTCCTCCTTGCCAAGTTCGACGCATAAAAACCAGGGAGATCTCTACCCGTCCCGGCTATAGAGCTGTTTAACAAACGTGCATCTGTTGCGTATCATGCCCTCAGGTATATAAAAAGCCCCAGACCCGCCGGTCGCACTAAGACAGTGACACCAACAATCCAAGCGTCTTCCCCGTTACTCGTCTGTGACAACACAAATTGTCATGCGCTGAAGGACTGCCACCGTGGAGAACACCGACAGTCAGTTTTCCCCTCAGCCCCTAAAAAGCAAAACGCGGGAAATAAACTTGACGGTACGCCTTTCCAAGAAACTCTCCGTTTGACTTTATGAAGACGCTACTTTTGGAGGGGGAAAAAAGATGGAATGAGAAACAATTGTGATCAAGAGTAAGAAAGTTTTTTGTGTGTGTGACGAGCTGATAAAGAAATCAAAAAAGCAAAAGTATCTTGAAAATATTGATACCAAAAACGCTAAGTTGAACTGATCAAATTCAACCCGCAAATAGTTCCAAAGTCGCAAGGAGTTGCAGTACGACAGAGAATAGATATCCAATCATTTGAGTCTGAAGTATTTAGTTTCATCTTGGCTCAGTCATGCCGAAGAATGTCGAGAGAGCGCTCTCAGCCTCGCCGGGCTCGCCGACAAGTTTCCCGTCGTCCGAGGCTATCTTGTCTGCCGGGTCATCGCCTCTCCTTGCCTCATCCCATCACCAGCAGCAGTCCGCCGCGGCTGCCGCGGCAGTCTTCGGGCTCCTTCCCCCGTCGTCTGTCTCCAAGTCACTGCCCGTCAGCGTGGTCACGCCAAGCGGTAAGTTCACTCTAATATCGCTTTCTTCAAGACTTCAAAAACTTTTTTTTTCTCACCTCAGGTCGATAATAATCCGGTGCTGAAGTTAAATTTGTAAAAATCAAATTTTACAAATCTCCGAAAAGTTTTATGGAATTGACATTAAGACCCATTTGTGAACCCATTTATGGTATTTGCACACTAAAGTATTCATATTGATGTAAAAATGCACTAAATTCCATGACTCCAAAGGAGAATCACTGAACTAAGTTTCTTTGCCGTTAAACAGCTAAACTCCACCCGAATCGATTTTGAAATGGAAAGTTTTGTTGAACTTAGAGATCTCGAGCCAAGAATCCAAAATTAGATTCTTTCAAATATTTTGAGGGGTGTGTGAGGGACGACAAACTGCAGAGAGGTGATGGATCCCGTCTACAAAGCTATAACAACACCCCTATCTTCTTGGGTATTTTTTATTAGTTTAATATTTGCTGTGATAACGACAGTGTCTCGTTTTGAACAACGACCCTTGGCTGAATTGCCAGAAAGACCAACAATTAAATAATAACAAACTAAAATCTTTGCATTTGTAGAGTTTTTTTCTTCTTAAAAAATTTGAAGTGACGCGTACAAGGTCTTATCTATATAGTTTTGAGTTTCCTCGGATAAAACTATGCATCATCTTGTGGATAATCAAATACTACATGTAAAAATGTTTATAATTTATGCAAGAACTCGGTAATTAAAGTCATAGCTTAAATGAAACACATGTCGATTGAAACTCAAGCGTCTTATAGGAATGATAAACTGCGGTGTAAGAATCATACTTTGTGGTATACGAAAGGAGAAGGCCCATGCAGGCACCGCGATGGGTTGAAGTTGTTGACTGATAAGACAGCGGGGGATTTGATGGCAAGCCACCGGGTAAGGTTGACGCCACGTCACGGTGATGACTGAAAAGTTACTCAGAAAAAAAGAGAGTTTTGGCTGAAATGTATGCCGAACGAATGAGAAAGTCTTGCAACATTTCAGGTATTTCATGATCAGTATGTAAACTTCCAAGTTCGTTGTTCACAAATTCATTGCGACAAAGAAACAAACATTTCTCTCGGATTAGATTTGTATTATTCAAGAACAAAGCAAACATCTTTGAACGCACTTCCACGTGTGTGTTCATTCTATTCAATGTAAAAAATGGGCCTTCAGCGGTAAAACAACGCCATTTTTTATTGTTATTATTATTTTTTTAATTTATAAATTCGTCTTAGTTTCTCCTGATAAAGTTATCACACCTCTTCAGGCAGAAAGAAATCTCACAGGAAACTGTCAATTCAGTTACTTTGAACTGGTGATTTGAATTAAAGAAAAGAAAGACATCGACGGAAAAAATCTGTTCATAAACGTTAAACAGCCAAAACATTGCAGCATTTTAAAGTGTTCATGCGAATCAATATGTCGAATTACTCTAAACAAAGGAGGAACTCAATGATACAAACAGGCAAGCAACAAATAAAAACATCATATTACAAAGTGACCGAACTTGGTATAAACTGATGGATGTTTGTTGTCAATCATTTACCAAGGGCATCTTAGTAAAACAATAACTTACATGGAGTTAATTGACTTGACGAGTCGACCTTGCAAACTGATTTATGGGATTCAACTTGCCAGTAAGGATTTTCCCAGACAACTCAGAAAACAAACACAGATGATGGTAGAGACATGTTGCTTCTCTTCTACACAAACCGAGGCAGGAAGGGGACACAGACTGATACCTTCACATTGTTTGAATTAGAAATACCTAATATTAATGGGTATTCAGGGAACCTGACGACACATGATCACACTGCATATTATAAAACTAGACATATTTACAATCTTTCTTGTAAAAACAATCAAAGTGAAACTGAGGAGATTTGTCAAGAAAAAGACAAATTCATCGAAGATGGAACCAAACCACGGAAGAACAACCCTATGATCTACAAACCCTACTTGGATTGTAATCTGTATGAAAACCAATCTGACTTAAAGGGTAAAATACATTTAAAAAAAATTGTATTTATTATTATTATTTTTTTTTTTAAATATGTACAATCTATTCTCTGGTTTCCAAAAACAATCTCTGTCTGTGAATTTTCCATCAAAAAGTTGGGTATGTTTTGTCATGACTTTTATTTTGGTTGCTGTAATGGATAAAAACAATCGTGATTTTTGTGGTCTTCGAGTACCCCTTTCTCGACTTAAAAAGTAGTTCAGAGGGAAATATTTCTCTGGAGGATTGGTAGTGGTATGAACTTCATAATCAGTGAGTTTCCCGATTAAAAGTGATCATGTTTTTTTGTGTTTTTCGATAAACTATACTACGGTCGGACTTTGTCTTTAAAAGTTCTTAGTTGATGAACCTTGGCCTTTCAACTTTGACCTGACTTGTGCCGTACTATTTCGAGCCCGGTCCTTTCTTATAAATGTAAATACATCATCGTTGTATCACTTGGTAAGATTAGCGGAGCACGTGTCCTGACACCGAGCATAGCTGGGACGTTGGGCCGTGTCAGACGGCAAGCTTTAGGGGTATTGTAACAGACTATCGCGGACACGTGCCGTGTGATCCTCCCTTCCTTACGACCGTTTATCTCTTCAACTGCCGATTCCCTTTTTTTTTTTTTTTTTTTGGGGGGGGGGGGTGAGGATTCTTTACTTTTTAACTGGGCATTGTGATTGGTAAAATACGGTGCTGAAGAAAAAGTAAAAAAAAATAATAATAAAAGCAGCATGGCTTATGGAAGTCGTCATTGTGAAGTTCTTGCGCCTCATTTCTTTTTATTTTTTTTCCGACTAATTTAACTGCCCCCGTTTGTTTGTTTACTACTTAGTATTCTTAATATTTCTTTGCAATGATGACATAACAACATAACAAGAAACAAAGAAAATATACGCCTACATATCTGATGTCAGCATTGTCACTTGTTCATAGTGTTTTGAATGCAACTTTGCATCTTAAGATGGACTTCACTTTATTTTTTTTTACTAAGAGTTAACAGCAAAATTAATACTCGGAGTTTTCCAGTGAAGGTCACTGCATATCCCACTTAATATTTTAGGGTATTTTCAACTACATCAGACTTTAAATAATAATTGTTGAACTTGTTTTGATCAATATGTCATTACAATATATTTCATACTGCAGGCACGTTTCCCTGCTGTTATCAAACAGGGGTGGGGAGGGGTGGGGTGGGATGGGGGTTGAAATGGGAAATAGTCTGGTCCTTTGTTGAGAAAGAAGCTCTGCATCCTCTATCATCGCTATACAGCGCACTGGGAACAAGACAATGAATGACACTTTTTATCTGATATATACCCTCTAAAGCTAAAGTTAGTCAAAACAGCCTTAATTAGTCAGTTTAGACCATTTTTTGACTAATTTTTAGTCAGAATGTGGTCTAAAATGACTAACTAACGCTGTTTTGACTATGATTTTGACTTCCCAACTAGAAAACTTCTAGATCTCTGAAGATCTTTTACAACTAGTCTGTTGGTTGTAACTTTTTTAGCGGATCAGTGACGTCAGCCGATACGTGTGAAATTGTATTTTGTTTAAGTGTATAGAAAGAACAATGGAATCTTTGGAGAAAGAACAATGGAATCTTTGGAGAAAGAACAATGGAATCGTTGGTGAAGTGCATGAACCCGAAGTAACACTAGCACAAATATGCACCATTTTATCAAGACAATGGCCGTGTCCCAAACAGGCGGCTTAGGCTATGGCTGTCGCTAAGGGGGTGTTGCTACGGGCATCCTACGCTTCAATGCATGTTCAAGTCACGGTCAAGCCACAGCCGTAGCCACTACGTCGACCACAACCTCGACCAACCTTCAAGAGTTTGCACTTGGCTACTCGAGCCCTCTGTCTCGCTCATTACCAACTCATTTGCCTGTGAATAGGCTCGGTCTACCAGCTCTGCACTCTTGTTGTTACTGACTACAGCGCTATCAGAGCAAAAACAGTTTAATTAACCTTTTCCTCATCACACAGAAACACACTCCAATAAAAACTCATAAAAAAATAAGAGGCAATTAAGCGCCCGGACGAGCTGTCAGTATTTCACCGGGCGATTCTATAACCCGACTGATATGATCTAACGCTGAACACGGAACGCGACACATATTGCAATGTTATGTATTGTGTCTTATCAGTGGGCAACCGGGGGTTTGGACGAGGTACCGCACCCCGGGGGTAATCCCGCTCTGGAGAGGGGCGAAATACCGGCCGCCAAGTTCCTGGTGGAAGAGTTGAATAAACTCTAAATACACCAGCATTGTTTGGTCGGCCGCGAGACCAGTCGTTTTTTTTTTTTAAAGAGTGGAGGGATTTTACCCCGTTGATCACCAAGTGGTTGTGACTGATGTGTTGTGGCAGTGTGTAGATGTCAGTAGATTAGATTGATAAGGATATGGAAGTCGAAGGGGGGGGGGGGGGGGGGGGTTAAATCGATGATATGAGGGGGAAGAGAGACAAAACAGGCATTTTCTTTTATCTTTTAGCTATTGACACGGCATCGCTGCCTCAATTAGCCCGTCCAAAGAAGCCCGTTAACTCGGCACGTGCATACTCCACTGACCGCGACCCAAAACTTTGCTTGAATTGTCTCTGACAAAAGTCCTGCTCAAATGGCTGAAATGATCTCCCGGCCCAACAAACCCCACGTATCTAATTGCTATCGATACGTGTAGTAAACTACATTACGATCTACATTATTGATAAGCCTCCAGTCCGGTTGATTTGTTTTATTCTATGGCCGAGCACCGCTGAATGCCGCAACGGCGGTAATTATTAAACAAATCTGTAGCTGTTAAACTCAATGCCCAAAACAACAGTTACAAAGTCACGTTCATACGTCAATCCGCAATGCCACGCACTTATGCAACAAAGCAATCTGAACGTTATGCAAACAAAACACGATTCTTGAACCAACTAAATGTACCCCTTTTCCCGGACACAAGGAACGAACTTTTGCAAATCGAATAGAGTCCAAAATGAATAAAATGGGGTGCATATTAGATGGACATGACATTGTACGCTGAACGAATGACACGTCTGTATTCAAATGCCCTTTTTATGAATTCTTTTTTTAATGCAAGTCGCCCATCAAAAGGCCCAAAGACCACTCGAGGTGTGGGCTACAGAAAGGATAGAAAGCTTCCCCAATGCGCAGAGACAAGACATGTCGAGATACAAACGCAAGTCTCTTCACATCAGCACAGCTAAGAACAGGGAGGGGTAAATGAATCCGTTGCGAAAACAAGCATAACTGCCTCTTCCCCTTACTCAAAATGTGTCTGTTTTTGAAGGGTCCAAAAGTGAAATGGCTAGCAACTGTTAGGAGAAGAAAAAAAAACAATCTTGTTAAAGCGTTTTTTTTCCTTTAACAAATCAGGTGATTATCTTCAGACTCGAATAATCATTCTAACCAACCAAAGCATCGCAGGAAAACACCTCAAATGACAAAGTCATTTTGTATTGCAACTCCGGATAAAAGCCCAGAAATTTAAATTCATTACAACAATTTAGATCGTGTGTCATCGTCAATCTTCTTACCCAAGATTTGTTTTTTTGCAGTAATAAGTCGTGCTTGGGCCCGGTCATTACCTCACCGTGGCTCGGAACCACTACACATGCTCGCTTGCTGACACACGGGGGTTTTGGGTTTAGAGTAAAATACACGAACACCACAGTCGAGCCCGTAGGCGTATTTTCTTGAGGCTGTTACCTCGCTGTAGCGAAGGGTGGGGGGATGCGGTCAAAAGAAACAAATCAACACGGCACTCAACAGGCACCGTCAGGGTGTAAAATTAAGTTTGAAGCGCGTAAGAATCTTCATCCCCGTGATGTGTAATTGTAAATTTTTATGGGGGGCACGATTGTCTCTTCCACGGTTGCCGCTTTTTCTCACTTCTTTTTTTTTACAGACAGCCTACGGGATTGGTAATTATTGAAGAACAAAATTAGTAGTTTCAACCTGAAAGCTCACTGTATGTAAAGTTCGCATCAATACCAATCTTCCAGAGAGTTTTTGCCTCCTGAAATACTATTTATTTATTTATTTTTTATATATTTTATATCTTCGAACACTAAAATACATATACGTTAAAAAAAATGTCCGGGTCGAGACAAAAGTTTTCAAAAACTTTCATCATAGATGTGTCAGCCCCAAAACCTCCAATTATCCAGATATAAAATCCTTCAAATAACTAAAAAAGAAAACAATAATAAAAAAATAAAGATAGATAACAACGGGAAGCTTTACATTTGTAAACAAACAATATTAAGACTGAAAATATGCACAACCGAAGAACAGTATTCCCAAATCAACCAAATAAACGAGAAAAGCTGTTGGTAACAAAATAAAAAGACAAACTAGAGCCATCAACCCAAAACTAGGCAATTAGAAAAGGCTACCAATTGATCAATAAAACGGGGCAACTAGTAAAAGAAGTCAAACACAGTAACAGTAGACCCGCAGTGAATTCGAAGTTAAAACCTGAAACTTGATTATAAAACGAAGTGAAAACATTATCAACAACGTTGACTGTCCTAAGTCCCCCTGAGAGCACCTAATGTGATGTCATTTTCACTGGTCAGTTGAATAGTACGCTCATTCCAAGCTAACAATCTGAAATGAAAGTTACTCTTGCAGAACCAATAATGTTCCCTAAATGTTTGAAAAAATGTTAGTTTTGTTTGTCTGGAAGCCATTTGTCTCTTTTCACTATATCACTTTATTTCTTTTTTAATTGACTTGTAAATATATATTCAATATGCCTGTACACATTTGTATTCATTGATTTTTATTTGCTTGCTTTTACTCCTGTAGGACATTTTAAATACATGTTACATCATATTTTCTTTATTTGTATTATTATTAAAAAAAACCTTTGTTTTGTCATGAATTTTATTGTATATTTAATCAAGTTTTATTACCTTGAATTTACCAAGAGCTAAATGCCTGAGGGCAACAATAATTTAGTTCACTTTTTTGTTCATGTCATCAGTATAGTATTTCTTGTATTGCTTTTTGTTGTTGTTGTGTATGATGAAAAGTAAATAATAGTAATAATAATAATAATAATAAAAATAATAATAATAATAACAATGTATTCACAACATGAAAAAACAAACTAGTCATAAACATCTGTAGTGTATATTTAACCAACACACTTAATGTCACGGTGGGGTTTTGTAATACGAAGCACATTGTCTCATTTTCTAAATTAGTATTTGTGTTTCTAAAATGAAAATAAAATATTATAACCATTAATGTTTCAAATAATTTGTAGGGCTTTCGTCGATGCACGACTTATGTCGATGTAAGGGTATAACTCAAACTAACTTCGATCCTGATGCAAACAAAATTACAAACATATTCATTTTTTTGTGTTGTAACAATCCAAACAGGATAAACGTATTATCACGACGTGTGAGAACAGATTCCATCAGTAAACCTATTTCTTGGGCAATTTCAAAACTAGGCTTTCAGAGTTAATAATTGGCAAAGACTCCCTTTGTCTTCCCCCACTCCACGGATTGTTTCACTGAGCGCTTCACCTTTGTCCAACCAATAAACATTTAAACCTTAATAAGCCGACCGGTTCGCACAAAGAAAGAAACTCCTCTTTTTTTCCCCCTAAACCATTTTAATTAAAAAATGGGACTCCTCAAAACCAATATAAAAATTGATCAAACAATTACCAGTTTTACTACCCACACGATGATGCACAAAAGGAGGGAACACCGCTGACTACCAGATACCACGCCATTCCCAAACAGACCTTAACAAGCCCCGTTAACAAATCTTGTAGTAGCCCTCTCAACACATGTCAAATGCGACCACCACATTTCTAGAAAGATACATCCTCTATACCATTAAACAGCAGAGATTTCCGATTTCTTGCACCTGTCCCGTGGCCGCATCGTGAATTTTTGTTTTTTGGCCGAACACCCAAGTTTTACGCTGATTAATTTTTAGCGGTGGAACTGGTCCCCGAACAGTCGTCAAGTTTTAATGTTTAAAGCTGTTAATGAGCTTGTGTTGGTCGCCGAAGCGCGAACGCGTGAAACGGCCCTGTCGGCTGACGGTCGGTACCTCCCGACCGACGGGGTTTAACTTTAAGCCCTGCGCGGTGTACTTACCCACTCGCCCGGTGTCTTGAAGAACCCACTAACCTTTAGGGCAATTAGGTTAATTTGACTTTGGGGATATGAAATGGAGATGTATACGAGAATTGTTTTATCTTACGGTTTTCTATTTAATAAAGAAAAGGAGGTTTGTTACGTTAACTCAGTGACGCAAACTTCTCTTCCAGATTTTTTGAGTCATGACAAAAAACATTGGTGTATCTTAGCTTTGAACGTCTATAGGGAATAAAGACGACTCACACATGTCGACGATCAGAGCTTACTGATCGAGTTGTTACACTAACATGCTTTTTCCTAAATCCACAAGAAAACTTTATATGCTGCCAAATTCTTCAGATGTAAAAAGGACTTCTTAGCCAATAGGTGGCGCTTCTGTCCTAACCCCAGCATAATAACCTAATCAATTCTATATTTGCTGGAAAAATGGGGTTCTTGTTCACGCAGTTTCAACCTTGTTTATATAATTGTTAATAGGGTCCAATTTAAGCGCACAATCCTTCTGCAGCTAACAAGGTAGATCTCATGGGTATGTGATTCATTTACTTGGGATGTGATTTTATGTTAAAAAATAGCAGTATATAGAGTTGTTTTTGTAGTTGTTAATGTTGTTGTTGTTGTTGTTGTAGTTGATGTTGTTGTTGTAACTTAATTCTGATAAAAAAAAACCAAAACAAACGAAAAACAACCAAACAAAACAAACAAAACAAACAAAAACAAACAAAACAAACAAACAAACAAACCAACAAACAAACAAACAAACAAACAAAAAAAAACAAAAAAAAAACCACACAAAACAAACAAAACAAACAAAACAAACAAAAACAAACAAAACAAACAATACAAAAGACACCAAACACACAAGACAAACAAAACAAACAGACCAAAAAAAACCATCCTCTTTAAAATCCAACCATGTCGGTCTCTACTCAAAACGGCCAAGTCCAAAGATGTAAATAAACAAATACAAAAACATTTCAAGACAAAGCCTCGACTAATTTATCGTCATCTTCATCAGTGTCACAGTCATCACAACCATTATCAAAACATCTTCAATATCACCTTTAAAACTCCACTCGAAGACGCTTAATTATAATTCAAGATCACAATTTAGCATATTTAGGACCCCCCCCCCACACACACACATACGGTGGAACACATTTGACATTGACGTTCAAGATATCATCATACAAGGTTAGACATAAAATCCTGTCTTATACCATAATTAAACTGAATCTTTACAAGTAACCCAAACTCCAGAAGTAATTAGACTTTTCAATTTGTCAAAAGCTCTTTGCCATCTGATTTTTTTTTGTAGCTTTCCCTCCGCAAATGCGAAGGAAATGCTGAGTATAAAGAAGTGGGTAGTATTGCGTTCAGCGTGTCCCAGCGATTTACATCCAGCGTAAGTAATTTGGTATATAAGAACGGATTAGTCAGGTCCTTGGAGTACTCGGGTTGGGTTTCAAGACCCATCCTCTTTTCAATACATTTAGCTGAGGAGATAAGGTATAAGGTTAGGACATCTGATTGGACCACGCGATGGGTCCATTTTGGGTGAAGTCTAACCATTTTAGAGTAATTGAAGTTAGTTACCTTGTAACTTCATCCAACCAATCGAGTCAAGACACAAGATGAGTTCCGGAGGGGAGAACAACTCCGGTTCGTAATCTTTCGTTAAAGGGGCATCAGGGAAAATAAGCTGTTTTGGAACTAACACGAAGTCACTGGGGAGCTAATCGTATGAACTCTATCTAGTTAAGGAGGTTTCCTTCATAGAGTGGATTGGGATGCCACACCCACACTGCAAAAACTGGGGTGTTAGATTGATTCTCTTGGTATCTATATGTGACAACACCGACATGGTGTTAGTTATCCCCATTGCCTTATCATTGGTAAAATTAACACCATGTTGGTGTTGTCATATAAAGATACCAAGAGAATTAATTTAACACCCCAGTTTTTGCAGTGCAGCACCAAATTCGTCAACACTTCCTTAAAAACAACAACAGCAACATACTAAACAACAACAACAACAACAACAACAACAACAACAACAACAACAACAACAACAACAACAACAACAACAACAACAACAACAACAACAACAACAACAACAACAACAACAACAACAACAACAACAACAACAACAACAACAACAACAACAACAACAACAACAACAACAACAACAACAACAACAACAACAACAACAACAACAACAACAACAACAACAACAACAACAACAACAACAACAACAACAACAACAACAGAGTTGAGTGTGATCCTGCCCCCTAAGGAACACAAACACACACACGTTTGTCGACCCGGTAAACTAAGGACTTCTCTTTGCTCTCCATTTGTTTTGACTCTTTTTTTCTCATCGACCTCCTCATTGGTCTTGCGTACACGAAAACGAACCAAGGACGTATTTGCTCTGTCAAAACACCCAAATCCCTTTTGTTAAAGTCCTCGGGTTCATCTGGTAAACACACTCACTCATGGCGCAAAATAAACCTCAAAAACAAGCAAAAACAACAACGAATGAAACGTCGCACCATCTTTATTCCAAAACACTGCATAAAAGGGGAAGGGGCAGTTACGTTTGTCTCTCGCAACGGATTCATTTACCCCTCCCTGTTCTTAGCTGTGCTGTGAAGAGACTTGCGTTTATATCTCTCCACGCCTTGTCTCTGCGCATTGGGGGTAGGTTTCTATCTCTTCTGTAGCCCACACCTCGAGTGGCCTTTGGGCCTTGTGATTTAATAAATAAATAAATAAAATAAAACAAAATTTAAAAATCTCAAAAAAATTGTTCTCGATCTAATGTTTTCAGTATTTGTTTAATATTTTGTTTGCCAGAACTTGATAATAAGAATCTAAAACGTTGATGGCTCGAGGGTAAATTTTGTCTGGAAAAGAAAACAAGAGTCAGCGATTTCATTAGTATCTTGTAAGAAACCGACCGCCAAATATGCATTGTAAACAATATCTGTGCAACTGAGTACGTTAGCGATGAATAAATGTAAAAATGACAACTTTCTAAAACCATTTTTTAAGAAGTTGCAGTGCTTAATCATGCAGATACTAAACAACTGAAACTGAATAGTAATATTTCATTCATACAACACAAATGAGTAACTTTTAACTTGATCAACGTATCTCCAATGAAGTTTGAGGAAACAACAGTCATTTCCTTGAGAACGTGTACGTCATTTTAGTAACCTCCTTCCCCCCCCCACCCTCCAATCACTTCAACTTTACCTTTAGGGGAGTGATGGGACGAGGTCTACCCCTAACTCGTAAACATAAAATGATGACGTTTTTTTTCCCGGTCCTGAGGCCGTGCAATTCGTCAAAGACTTCATCACGTCCCTTTTCATTTCTACTCCGAAGTATATTATTTCTCGTATCATATGCATCTATTAATGACCATTACTGGTAATCCACTGTAAAATGCCGGGGGCCTTATTTCATCTTTTTTTTTTTTTTTTGGCCAGCGATTACTGAAACTTCACTTGATCTCACTTGCACTGCTGGCTAGTGAACCAAACCGTGATCTTGGGGAGGGGGGGGGGGGGCGAAACAAACAGGTCGTATTTGCGGGCGGATCCGAGATTTAGGCCGGAACGGTTAGGGGTCCGTGGCGTTTGTGACCGGCGGACTATCAACCACGAACCCTTTCTACGTGATACAGCAATCACAAAATGGGATTCTTTAATGGGATTCAAACAAGGATCTTTAAAAGTAAGTAGCGAAAAAAAAAATGATTGGGAATGCATTTTTTTGTTGTCTCTGAGATATGTTAGTTTCAAAACTGCATGTGGCAAACCCGTTTGTCCATGGACGGCTTTATTCCATCCGCTTGACTGAGCTCCGGAGTTTGGTTTGAAGACAAAAAAACAAACATTACACTTCAAACAATGATTGCTACTTCTTTTTCTTTTTCCATGTGTTTCTTTAAAGATTTAGTCGCCATGTAAGGTTGAAGAGCTACAGTATACTTCACTGTATATAAAAAACAATATGTATGTTAAAATTCCTTCTTACTGCTCAGCGCCGTAACTATAGGGTAAAATTGTAGGGGGTACAAGGGAGGGGGGGGGGCACTATTTTTCCTAGGGGGAAATTTTGGCCAATTAAAGTTGTAGTATCTGTTTGTATTTTTTTATAAACAAGCCCCGTTTCAGCGCTCTTCTGACGCGTTTTGGTAAAACAAAATACATTCTGCGTGTAAATAATAATAATAATAATAATAAAAAGACAGTTTTAAAAATATTGAAATTACTACATAAAAGCTCATAAAATGTAAAATTTTATTCTGGTAATTTTTAATCTAAAAAGTCCAGATTTGGTGGTGGTGGTGGGGGGGGGGGGGCACCCGGGTGAGTGGCACGGACATCAGTTGCGGGGTGGGAGGGACGTGCCCCCGTGCCCCCTTATTTACGCCACTGTTACTGCTCCACCCTGTAGTAGGTTAAGCAAGAAACAAGGGAATGTCATTTGAGGTGGGGGAGTCGCTAATTCAAGAAGGTCGGATAAAAACGCGTGGAATTTCCCTCATCAGGCCAAATTAATGTTTTAGAGTTTTAAAGGACCGTAATGGGCGGTTGACAGACTGGCTACAGGGGGGAGGGGGAGGTGCCGGTGCGATGCGCTTAAAAAACAGGTCAACGGTGTTTAGGATGTAACTAAGACCATCTAGATTAGCCTTCTTCATCTGGGAGCGAAGGAAACAAGAACAAGAGTTGACAAATCTAGGTGAGAAGGAATTTCATTTGGGGTCAGGTTACCGTTTCGTCTGTCCGATCCTTTTAAGGTTTCGTGTAAGTTGAGGAGAGTGATTAATACGGTGCCAGACCAAAGGGGAAGAATTGTTTTCATCCGTAATACCGTAATACGTTAGTTTATACATTGGTTTCTGTCTTACTGTAACTAATGAAATATTGGTAAAAAAAAAAAAAGAAAGAAAAAAAACACGATTGTTTAAACGAATTTGCAGCACTGTTTTTTTTTTTTTTTTTTTTTTTAGAAGAGTTCAGTTCATCTTAAACTTTTTTATTTCCTGCGTTTCATCAGGAAAGAACACACATTTCGTTCCTCATCAAGACCCATCATAATGAGAACAATTATTCCAGCTCTCCAAAAAGAGATCGTTTTTTTTCCCCTTGGGGTGGAGGTGGGGGTGGTGGGGGTGGTGGTGAGGGTTTTGGGGTAGGATGGAGAGTACATTTATTCTACTTCTCCAGTTTTCTATAAACATTATCATTAAGGGATGGTAACATCATTGGTTTGGGAAGAGTTTTTTAATTTTAGTCAAATTTTGAAAGACGGATAATTTTGAAAGTGGCACTGTACTTCATCAAACCAGACAAAATTGGCTTGTGCATACTCCAGACCCCCCCCCCCCACAGGTCTAAAAAGTGGGTGACATTTTAGGCCGTATCCGAATTGAAGGCTACGGCTACGGCTACGATTGTTGCTAAGGGCGTTGTTAAGGCCGTCCTATACTTCAACGCATGATGACTCGGCGATCCAGCTGTAGCCTAGCCGCCAGATCTGACACGGGCGTCACCAAAGAATAAAATAGTCGGGTTATTATAAAGAGGATGCACGTGCATTCATCATATGGATTCAGGGAATCATACATCAGACGGTACACTTATGAATATTAAGATGAATTCGTTTGTGTCCGTAGGGTCTGCATTCTCGTAAAATCTCGCGAGTGCTCGGGGTCATCCCCACAACACTCTCCCCCCCCGTATTCTGTACATCCGTTATCTATCATTACTTCCATCCTCCTCTACATCAATGGCAATCTCATCATCAGCGATCCTACAAGACGTTACCAATGTTAAGTAATTACCCATCCCCTTTTGTCATTTTTGGCCATTAAGAGTCTGTCCAACGGGCAGGAGGCGATGAAATAACCGGCAATACATCTATTTACAAGATACAATCTCAACAAAATACATAATTAAACCCGTCCTGTGCTCAAAAGAAAAGGGTATCAAAACGGAGATCCGGCTGGTTGTTTTATATGGTTCCTGTCCCCACGGGGGGGAATGGTTAATTCTGGAGCGGACGTCAGCAACCAGCCCTGCCGTCAGGAGTGGGTTGTTTTCCCCCGTTGGCCTCTTGTGGGACTACGCTGAGGAATCGTCCCCCCGGTCCCAGGCGCAACTCATCTGTCTAATGGAGAGTATGAACTCGGGGCGACATTTTTTCCCCCCTTTTTCTTTCTTCTAACGTCCACCAATCTGATCAATAGCAGTAATCTTCATTCGTTACACCCTCACGTGTTGATGTAGATCTAAGACATCGTTACCGTTTTTTACAAAACTCGCCTCTGGGAATTTAAGAAAGTCGTTAGTTTTCTCTGGTGTGGTTTGCGTCTTCAAGTTAGAAAAAGGTCGCGAGTTTTGTTAGTTACGTGGAACTGGAGAAGCATCGCTTAGTGCTTCGTGACTAATAATAATAATAATAATAATTACAAAAAAAACTTGTTCGAGAAAGAAAAGTCAATAATCTTTAAAGCTTTCATAAGAACACATCCACAATAAATTTCCTAAATCAATCTGGTATTTTAGGGAACTAAAATGCTAAATAAGACTTGAAACTTTGCATGGTGGGAATACAATCTAGCAAGTTTTGGTGTGACACCATGTAATATCTCTAATGAGTTGGTGAGGTTCTGAAAAGATGGTATAACAACTCGACGTTTCGATCAGTATACTCTGATAGTCTTCAGGAGAAACTAAAATGCTATGACAAAAATATTACCGAAAGGTCTATGTCCTCTCAAGATAAGAAAACCTTTCTGAATATTATGGTCGATATAAAAAAAGGAATACAATTAAAATCCGGAATCGATGCTTCCAATTTAAAATGCAATTTGTATCGATTGTGATGTACGGCTTCAACTTGGGACCAGTTTTAAAATCATTTCCAGTAATGCAGTTTCATTAGTTTCTTGATAAATTAATTTAAGTTTTAAGAAAAACTAATTTTAAAGCACCGTATACACCCGTGTACGACAAGACTTAAAGTACTTCCGCAGAATTGTGGAAAGCAAACCACAAGGGGACTCGAACCCACTGTCTTCAAAGGAAGACGTCAAACCGACTAGACCATGGCTTTAGAACGAGAGGCCTGCTCGATTTTTCAAATTAAAAATCTTGTGCAGCAATTTATTTGATGCAATAAAACATTAAAAAGGTAAATAATTACAGCCCCGCCCCGTCAAAAAAAAAGGACAAACATTAACAAATTAAAATAAAAACACAAACTGTTTTTAAGTCCTAATGTGAATACATGTATTTAATATATCTAAAATTAAAAATTTGATCATTATTAAGTGATGTCTTATTTCACTTCTTTCCACTTGACTGCTTCTGTTACTCCAGTATACTTGTATGTGTGTGTTTGTGTCGTCATTTAGCCTTTGAGAAAGACTCTGCAAGGGTCGAAACGTACGGCCATTAACAATTGTTTGCATTATTTTTTGTATATAATAATTTGGTATATAATAATTATAAACGATACCCAATAAAATGAAAGCGAAGTGTTTTCGAATCGAAGTTGAGATTCTTACTCATATCGTGACGAGAATACGAAGGGGAAACCAATCAAATCTGTTTACTGGATTAAATTGAGAAGAAAAAAAAATCCGACTTCTAATTTCACAAATTACCTTGAATTCATATGTCTCAAGACTGATGTTTTCCACAGACGTTACTTATGTGTTTTGCGTCTCGAAGATGCATGCACGCACCCCATAAAACGTATTTAAGGTATATGGGACACCGTTATAGTTTTATATTCAATATTTAACTAATACATCTAACTTTGAGATTGTTTTTTGTCCAAATTAGATGTTCATTATTTTGAGAAAATGGAGATGCACTTTTTCTTTGTGTTCTCCTGATTTTTGTGTACATTAATTATAGTATTACAAACAGTGTTTAAAAAAACAGATTTACGAAGTCGGAATGGGGAATGAGTTTTGTTTTGTTTGTTTGTTTGTTTGTTTGTTTGTTTGATGGGTTGTTTGTTTGTTTGTTTGTTTGTCTGTCTGTTTGTTTGTTTGTTTGTTTGTTTGTTTGTTGGGTTGTTTGTTTGTTTGTTTGTTTGTTTGTTTGTTTGTTTGTCTGTTTGTTTGTTTGTTTGTTTGTTTGTTTGTTTGTTTGTTTGTTTGTTTGTTTGTTTGTTTGTTTGTTTGTTGGGTTGTTTGTTTGTTTGTTTGTTTGTTTGTTTGTTTGTTTGTTTGTTTGTCTGTCTGTCTGTCTGTCTGTCTGTCTGTTTGTTTGTTTGTTTGTTTGTTTGTTTGTTTGTTTGATTGTTTGTTTGTTTGTTGGGTTGTTTGTGGGGTTGTTGGGTTGTTTGTTGGGTTGTTTGTTTGTTTGTTTGTGTTGTTTTTTTTGGGGGAGACAGTGTTTCCACATCTGGAAGTATTTGAAACTAAAATAATTCTCAGGAGATTTAGTACCAGTATCGAGGTTATACAAAAAAAACCTTTTTGGGTTGAAATAATTATTTATTGTATCCATCATTACTAACCATGTAGTTATAGCTTCAACTGATTGGACTGGGTGATCGGGAGTCTAATTTCGCAAATTACTTTCGAATTCCTCTCGAATTGATGTGTGTAGCAGATACATTTAGCTTCCAGAATTTCGTGGTCGTGTAAAAAAAAAAAAAAAAAAAGCAAAAAACAAAATTGAAATCATTTTTGGCACTCACATTGCCGCTTTAATTTCAATCAATCTTTGGGCCCGATGAGCGACACAGCTGTCCCTGACTATGTGAGGAATCGGGACTTGATTAAAGGAAATAATTCGCCTGGTTTTGTTATTAATAAATACCAATAAGGTGTGAATAAAATGATGAGAGATCGGCATTTGTTTTTGGTTGGAATCTTGTCTCTCCCCTGCGCCTAGCTGTAATGTTGACAGGTGTTATGCTAAATGGGATGCTTTTATCGTCAAATGAGGAAGGCGGGAGAAACTAATCTCGACTTCATTTAGGGCCCCTGCAAACTGACTGTCTCAAACCACGATGTGGTTGAATTTAAAGATGATACAAAAAGAGACCCATCTTTGTTACGTGGAATCTTTTTTTTTAACCTATATTTCTGAATTAAAAGACAAAGCCTTTGGTGGGTGAGCAAACCGAAGGAATGATAAAATAAATGTAATGTAAGTAATACCCTCAACTCATGAGTTCGGGTTATATTCTTAAATTTGAGAAGTTAATTGTTGTTTTGCTTTTATCTTGTTGTTGTCGATGCAGCTAACGTTGATTTGGCTGTTATTTATTTTTTTCTTGTTATTGTCGCTATTTTTATTGTTGTTGTTTTGCTGTTTTTTATTTTTGTGTTTTTTGTTGTTCTGCATATGTTTTTTTGTATCACATACGTTAAAGTATTACTGGTCACGTTTTCGAGTTTAAAGCGAAACTGTGACGGCCCTATGAATGAGTTTTTTTTTTATTAACCAAATGATAATTTATGTGCTTGAAATTAATAATGAATTTATAATTAATTGGCACATTTGTTTCGCACAAAACTCAATATGTGTAGGAACATATGGGAGTAGCTAGAGCACAGATCCAGCTGTTTTAAATTTCTTGCAGATATTATGTTGGGACTACTTTTTGATGCAAAAATTAAGTTTTGAATTCCTCAACCAATACGACTACTGTCATGGTGGGATGACGTGGCTTTGATGCGTAGTTTGTCGCCTTGTTCTTTTCAAATTAAGGGAGAGCCAAAACAGATCAACTGAAATGATAAAAGTTTCATGCCATGGAGATAAAAGAAGAAAAAAAAATGCTGATCGTCTGTTTTTCGTCGACTACCAATCTCCGGCAATGAAAATTGACTATAAATCATGAGTAGATTACCAAGCCCACAGAACTCCGAGGGTTTTTTGACATGATACTCATCGACACAGAGGGAGAGGATGACCGCGGTGAAATGAGGGGTTACACACGGGGAGTTGACAAGCCGTTCTGCCCGATAAAACCAAACCCGGTCCCATCATCACACGACACCCCCAATATAACAACGCGCCCCATGTGTTTTTCAACTTTGCTTAATACCGTGGACATTTTACTCTCGACGATCATCTCTTTTCGCGCGCGAAGTGTAAACTCCTCGTGAGATTAAATATCTTAATAACTTCTAAACATATTTTCGACCCACTTTTTTCCCCCCGCGCTGGGGGGAAAAAACTAACGATATAACTGATGGACGAGTTGTTACGCCTTCAGTGACAGATTGGTGGGGAAAACGTAAGGAAGGTTTTCGCGGCACTTTTCACGCCCGTTTCAAAGTGGCTGATTGTGTCACCTTCTCGGACCGCTGTCCCCGGGGAATGTTTCAGCGACGGACGCCTCGTTTGTTTTAGGGAGATTAAAACAAATTAGAAATACGTTTACGGGGTTGATTATTTGTTGTAATAGAGATGAGTTGCAGATGTGGTGGGTAATGACAGGATCCACAGTCGGAATTAATGTGATGGGTTGTCGATTAAAAACAATTGAAATGATCAACGGAATAAAGGAGGGGAAAATGGCGTCTTTCAGTCTGAAATTCTACTTGATAGAATTTCAGTACAGGTGCATATATCAATAGTATGACAAATGTATAACAAAGGAAAAATGAATAAATGTGACTGGTCTGATTCGATTGTGATGCAGTATTGATTTTTTTTTTAATGAAATAAACAAAAATAGTATAAATAATGAGCTCCATGACCGCCAGCTTCACTTGCTCTATTTTTGTTGTTGTTTCATTATTATTCTATTGTTCCTTCTTTTCGGTAGTTCTTTTATTGCAATTTGATTCTAGCTTTTGCTATGGGCCGCTTTTCATCTCGTTTGATGTTTTCACCAGGTCCCTGAATCCAAGTATACACAAAACAAAAATAATAAGTAAACATACTTACAACAGCTAGCCTACTCAAATAATGATTACTGTAAGATTGAAAGCCGTTGCAGTACCATCGAGATCGGGAATTCTTCATGAAAACAAACAAAAATATTACTCAAAATGTAGACACTGTCGAAACAAACAAACACAATAATACAAATCTTATAAACAAATACTTTAGAATGGGGACACGATTTGAAATGAATTTTTCAAGTGATTCAAACTCTCCAGACTCAAAGCCTAAACAAAGCAAGACAGAGGGGGGAAAGGCGGTGGGGAGAGGGGGGGGGGGGTTTGCCAAAACAACAATGCCGGGACGGATAGATGTTGAAAACTGCATTCGTATAAAAACAAATAAGACAATGGTGTGGCACGGGGACTAAACCATTTCATCACAGGGATATATTATAAATCATGATTTGTTCTGTTTATTTATCTCGGTGATTAGATACAGGCAGACTCTCCATCCAATATTAATCAAGTTTCAGCGAGCATTGATGGCCGTAAATTTGACTCGGATTAATTTGGCTCGTGGTGGTGGTGGTGGTGGTGTGTGTGTGTGTGTGTGTGTACCGGGGGGGGGGGGGGGGGTTGTCGTCACAGAGGTAATGGTAAAACTATTAGTCCATAAACAAGGTAACGGGACACTCAACGGACTGATTAAAATAACGATATCTACACTAGGCCATCGTATAATTAAATACCTGATGAATAGATGTGTAAAAGTAATCACAGACTGGCATTTAAAGGGATGATGCAGTTTGGGTTACACTTGGAGGATATTTTACTTTCCAATCTGGCAGTTTGTCACAAAGGAACGGTGAGGCAATGGTTATGGAAGAGACATTATAATGTCAAACCTCTCTTTTCCAAGACATGTGTAACAACGGTATACCGGTATACATTGTAAGGTTTTCCGAAGAGTGAATCCTACAATTATAACAAAGTCTGTAATTTTTCATGGCATGCCGTCTTGTGCCCGGAAGAAGGACGTTATGAAGGGGGAAATGGGGAAAAAAGGGCGCAAGCAATGTGAAAGGGAATGTTTTTAGGAAAGGGCCCATCCTTGAATTTGTGAAGAGCACATCCTTTCAAATTCTCTAATTTTCAAGACACATTATTTCATTTCATATCATTTATTGATTCTGGTTGTGAAGCCAAGGATTCTCAGAAAAGCGAACTCAATCACTATACTAGCCAAGAACCCCATGGAGAGAAGACAAGGAAGGAAGTTTCAGTTTATAGATGTGGGAGGAAAACCACAGAGATGTATTCCAAGGAAAGACCCACGCTATCAGGTAGGGACTGAAAAACCCAATCCGCATAGTGCCCCCCGGCGGAATTCTAACCGGGGTCCTCAAGGTGGAAGGCGAGGAAAGATACCACTACGCCAACCCAACTACCCATCATAAAGGGCTGGAATACTGTACCTCATTGAATTAGGGTAGAAAACAACAATTTAAATCCTCAAATTGTAAAGAAATATATATTAACAAGATGGTAAAACATTGGTGTTTTGAAGGGCACACTCTTTCAAGTCGTCACTAGTACTACAAGGTATTTATGTGATAATATATTCTGTTTTGTGTTTGTTTGCTGGGTTGTTGGGCTGTTGTTGTTTTTTCATTTCATTTTCATCTCGACCTTTATTTCCAAATTGCAAAATGTAAAATAGATAATCACTGCAGAATGTCATTTCGACAAGAACATTTAAAGAAAGCAACAGTAATAGATAAGGGTGTAATGATACAAATAAGACAGAGGCAATTATGGAGGCATATTCAGAAGTCTTGTTCAGGAATGCCTGTGCACGGTACAGCGAACAAAGCAAAACTTACTCTAATCTCACAGAGACAGACAGGAAAACAAAGGCAGGGCAGACAAAACAAAACAAATAACAAGCTAATAAACTGGAAGAAATTAAAACTGAAACTGTTTGGCGGTTGTTTAATTTTTTAACTTCATTAAAATTTTCTAGATTTCAAGAAACATGACGATTTATATTTATCCAATCTAAATCAAAGTAAAATATTAGATGACAAAAAATATGTTCCCCAATTTCACCCAATCTTTACCGCGGCTTTAAAAACGCACCAATAGCGGTTATGACGGGTTACAACAGCGGTGAATAATTTTGTTTTTTCAAGTTTAATTGCTGAGGACCTTCGAGACGAGATTTGAATACAAAATTTTGTCCATCTCAATATGGAATTAAATTTAAGAACAGGTCATGGTAAATATTTATGACGGGTCAGTCTGTACATTTTCTTCGTCCAAAGGGGAGGTAAATTTTACGATGCAATTTTTAATGTACTGAAATTATGGGTTTAACTCTTGAAGGTGCTGTGACGTCATGATTATAGCAGGCCTGAAGCTGTGCATGGAAAGATGAACTCTCACCCAGATACTGCACACATGCGTGCGCTTGCGGTCAAATCACAAAGGGTGCCGTCTTTGTCAACTGGAATGTGACAGCCGGTGCGCATGCGTGCGTAGTAACTGGGTTATTCCATTTACTGCTATAACCACAGCCCCTTTAACAATCAACGATGTGTGATAAACATACACTCAATGCTTACAGAGGGCCTACAAAAAAACACAGGCTACTTGGGTGGGGTTCGAACCCCCATCAATTAAAATCTACTCCTATAGTTATCAAAGAACAAATCAAACAAAATATGCCGACTAAATACAACTGAAAACAATCAAACCTTAATATTATAGCTGCCGGGCAAGCTAAGCCGTTATGCCATGTAGTAAATGCTTGGTCTAATGGTGGTCCTATATAGCGGTGGTTATCTTATATAGCGGTGGTTATCTTATATAGCGGTGGTTTTCGCTTATAGCAGTGATATCTCATAGCGTTGATATTCACTCATACCACATGAGTCTCAAGTACCTAAAGCTGAGCACACAGTTTTGCTTTGATGAATCGTCCTATCTAGCTGAAAAATGTCTTCTGACTTTTGACTTTCTTTGTCTCTACGAGAAGTTGTATCGACCCCTGACTCTGACGTCACACGCGGCTACTATCTGCCCATGGTCTGCCATATTTGGAGTCAAATTGCTTGTAAAGATACGGCGAGCGTGTAAATGCGCGCGCGTTGCCTAAAATGCCCACTACACAAACCCACGGGGAAACTGACTGACTCATAACACGGTACAACCAAGATTGGTTGTGGTGATGACGTCAGGTGAATTGCTTTAAAAGCAAAACATTCTGCTTGAATGGTGTCATTCTTCAGTAATTTCAGTGTCGGTTTCACAGCGATGATTCGTGCGTGAAACTCTCCCCTGATTTTACGTCCCTCTCTGGATCCACCATGACCCCGAGTGGAGCCCGTTACACTGTCTCTTTCATGAATAATTATATCAAATTAATTGGTTCATTCTCCCGCCTTTTTCTACATACAGTATCTGGAAGCAGCGCACACAGCATGATCACGCCCTCTATCACCTCAGCGTTAGGTGAGGAGCTCTTCATGGATGAACTGATGTACAACCGTCGGCGCCAGGTACATGCCGTAAGCATCCCATTTTGTACATTCAATGTTATGTAAGAATAATGCCCCGAAGGCCTGTAGGGATTGTTGCAAATTGACCGTATTTTTGACCGCATGAGGGCGCTCTCAACGGCCTATTCCCTTGCGTCGCAGTTACAGTTTATTATTGTTTTGCCTGTGTGTTGTTTCCCTTTGTATCAATGGCCAAATAAATAACACTAATGACAGCAATGGTAAAACTAGTTCGTTTTACTTGTTTTGCATCACTTGGTTCACACGCGCCCTCACGCGGTCAAAAATACTGCAAATTGACAACCGAAAAAGGTACTTGTAATACCAAGCAACGTGAGACGGAGCCTGACTATCTGACGACACAATTCGAGGCTCATGAGTAACGCCAGATACCGGCCTCTGGAATCTGGCAGTTACCTGCCAGTCGTGTTTACACACACACTGCACTCATTGTATCAGCATCAGTATGGTGGTTATGCATCATTACATGCATAATGTCTATCCAATGAAATCATTTGGTTCGTAAGACCAGTGCATGTCTTTATCCTTACGGATAAAGACAGGGGACCAGTCTACACGAGACGTGCAATTTTATTTCGGGTATTATCAACAATGCTGAAAAGCACGGATTACAATTTTTCCATTTGAACATGCGACCATGCACAAACAATTTTGACCGTTTTCTCAGGAAGAACAATAAAAAAGAAAGAAATATACAAAGTGAAATCGATAGCAAATCCCAGCTAAATTAAAGACTGTCAAGTCATAACGCACTATTTTATTCGTTTGATTCTCTTCACAGCGGCGTAATCGCACTACATTTACACCTCAGCAACTGAGTGAGCTGGAGACACTTTTCTCCAAGACGCATTACCCTGACGTATTCGTCCGCGAGGATCTTGCTCTGCGTATTAATCTAACGGAAGCCAGAGTACAGGTAAATTTATTCACAATTGGTATTAACAACAAAACAACCCAAAGTGAGGCCGTTCGGCTATGACTTTTTAGAGAGCCGGCCATAGCCACTGCCGAAAGCCATTAGTTCGGACACGGCTGCGCATCCGTATCTGTAGATTGTCCAAGTAACCGCGCGAATTCGATCACTTTGATCTGCGCAGTCTAGTTTCCTTCAAACGAAAACTCTTAGGCCATTTTCGAAACCACAGCCGTGGGCTTTTGGGCTCCGTCTACCTGTGTTTGAAGCCCCGTACCGAAAGCGCACATTTTTTTTGTAATAACAGACGGAGCCTCAAGCCAGAACCCAAGCTGAAGCCGTGATTTCGAAAGGGCCATATTATTACATGCAATGCTAAAAAAGGTTCACGAAACTTAGAGTACATCAGAGACTTGCGCAGTCTAGTGTAGGTTTCTGCAAACTCAAACGCCTATGGTTGGGCTATCTCGTTCAGTGATATTTTGGACAAAATTATTGAAGAAGGCATTAATCTACTACAGAGACTACTAATGGCAAGCCTTGAGTATATGCAAACGAGGTGTGTCCTGACGTCACAACGAGAACTGTACAGTGCTATTCAATTAATCACGCACAACCCTTTTCTTTTAATTTTCAGGTTTGGTTTCAAAACCGACGGGCCAAATGGCGCAAGATGGCCCGTCAGCGACTCGGGATCGACCCGTGGCGGTCACGCCAGATCACAAACTCCTACAGCGGCGGAAACATCGGATTTACCGGCAACCCTTGGCTGGCCGCGGCCGCTGCCGCAGCGGGGGCAGTGAGACCGCCTGCTCTCGCCCCAAGCTCGGCTGGGTTTCTGTACAATGAAACAATGGCCCGGGCGGCCCATAACTCGCTCAGAGAAAGGTGAGTAGTAGGATCTGGGACGTTTGGTCAGCTTTCAAACAAAGGGGTAACCAAGCAGAATGACCTATACGATAATGTCTTTCTGTTGGGAAGTTTGCCTTGCCGAAATTATGGTGTTTATTGTTGAACGTAAGAACCGTTATCGACGACAGGAAAGGACATACAAACATGAAACAAACTCCCCATCTGCAGCTAGTTTGGTATCGAAAAATAAAATCTTAACCATCGTATTAGTGTGACAACTTGTGTACTTCTTACCATTCCTCAGTATGCTCGCGGTGGCTGCTCTCAGAGATGGCTCTGGTATCCCTCACTTGCACTCGGGGCTCCCTCTACCGGCCTGCGGCTGTCACATGACCGTGACGAAGGAATCCAAGGATGACGTCATGAACGCCCCCAACGGCGAAATGCAGGGGACGTTCAGTTCGTGTAGTGACGATAGTGTTAGTAGCTCCAGTGTGGCGGCGCTTCGACTCAAGGCCAAAGAGCACGCAGATCTCGTCCACAGGGAGTCATCTGCAAAATCAAGAGATAACGTCTGAGGTTACATTCCAAAATAGTTTTTAATAACATGAGAGTGAACAGATCTTTAAAAGGTAATAAAATAAAAATCTAACATAAAGAGTACATTTCTCAAATTGAGGACATACTTCGACCAAAGAACAGTATTTTTTCATGCACAAAGACTATACTGTATACTGTCATCGCGCTGATATTCAGTTGTCGGGGTCCCTATATGCAATAGCAAGCATGGATATGTAATATCATTACACAGAAATGGGGCCAGACTTTTTCATTACCTTAACCTCGGTTCGGTTACATTGACTCAAATGAGAAATACACGAAAGCTTGTATACCCACAATTTGTTGTGGGTTAATGTAAAATATTAGTTGCAATTGTGTACAGTGTTTTAATAAAAATGATTTGGGGCTAATTAAAAATTACTTTTTTTTCCCCATACTGCTAAAATTTGGAACAATTATAAAGTGATAGAGGAATATATTGTGCAATAGTATATTCTCAAGTATCAAACAGCTCCTTTATTTAACATAATATATAATAATTGACAGACACACCTCGCACAAACATTTCTAATAATAGTGTGAATAATATACACTTTATCAAGCCATCCAGGCCTCTCAAAGCATCTTTCAGAATCATTACCCCTGTTCATCAGGCCCTAAGCATTCCTAAAACCATCTCAACTCCTTTGGAGTATGCAGCACCGGCAGCCAAATCAGCGCACAGATTGCTAATCATTCACATCAACAATCTCTACCCTCGCAGGTACCCACCCATTCACTCCTGGGTGCACAGAAGAAATTATGAGTAAATTGTCTTGTTCAAGGACACATAAGTGTCACGACCAGGATTCGAAACCCACACTCGCGGTGACCTAGCACACCGAAACTTGAGTTCGATGCGCTGGATTGCTCAGCCACGACATGCTATTCTATTTGTTGATATACGGGAAAGCGGCCCGAAAGGAGAGCAGAGTTGTCATAATGATTTATGAGAGCATTGGTTTTTCTCGCTAAACAGCGGTCTCGGATTTTTAATTCAACAGGTTTACAGATTCAGATTTATGGATTAACAGATAATGGCACCCTGAAGGTCCCTTAAACTTTACCAGTGGTAATCTGTAAGTTTAGAACTCTTATACAGAGATTGCTTTGCAAGAATTCTGAGTCCTTCGGTCTGGGATTGTCAGCTCACTTTTCCAGAACGTTTAAGCTGGGGTCTTGGGGTTGTTTGGGGGCGTGGGTATAGATGTCTCAAAGTCAAAGATTTTCAGTCGGGTTTGCGGCCAATATTGAGTGTTTATCTTTAAAAATACCTTCAGATAACAATTTTTAAACAACTAAAAATATTCGAAGTTGTTACCAGGAAAGTATGGCTCCATACTTATTTCGTTGTATGTATTACCCATTGGTTATAATATAAATTAAAATGTTAGAAAATAATGTGCAATATAATGAACATGAAATTGTAAACTAAAATATTAATATCTTCCCTCCATATTTATAAGGGGAAAAACTCCTTTCTGAAGTTGAAGAAATAATTTTTGAAATAGTTTTCATAATTTGGTTGTGAGAACAAACTGAAATGTCCTCAATCCGGATCGGAATGCTCCAAAGAGAAAAGACATCTTTGGACAAATCGAAACGTAGCACTAAATTGTACATAGCAAAGAGCAACTTTGGTGACTTAGGATCGCCAGGACTGCACATTACGAAATATATAAATTTCACACAAAGGGAGATATTTCAGGACGCTAGATGGCAGCAGACTTAACAGGTATACCCATAGTTCTCGGACATGTGCGCATGCTCATAACTACGTAAAACAATGACATTTTACCCGGTCGCATTTTTTTTTTTGCATTCAGAGTTGCCACCCTCGAAAAAAGTGTCCACTTTTTTTTTTAAGGATTCCTTTTTTGGAATCGATTCAAACAAAACAACTTCCACATTGAAAAATCATTACGACAATGGCATCTTCGGACTGCAGAAAAAAAATTACTTGGTCAGCCTGCTGCCACTTATCGTTCCAATGTCTCCCATAATTTCTTCTTTACATTGTGAATCAAACCCTTTCGAACCCTTTCACTGATGCTCTATTATTAGTTTATTTTAAAATTTCATCCTCCACTTTGTGTGCAATATAATCTACAAAATTTATCACACATAAATAAAAGAACAACCAAAATGAATAAAGTAGATAAAATATAATTTGTCTGATATATCATAAAAAAAACCTGGTTGGAAAATAACCAAGTGTCTCACAACCGCCATATAACCAAGTCGGTCTATGCCACGTTTACGGTCACACAACCGCCCTATTACCAAACTTCCTGTGGGGTAAAACCTCCTATTAGGCCTTTTCCCAAACCTCGGCTCACAGCTCCTAACATGATGACAAAGCCCAAGCCGTAGCCAGAACCTAAGCCGGAGCCGTAGCCAGAGCGTAAGCTTAGGTTTGAGACAGGCCCCAGGTTACAACTGTTCCCAACACAACAGAAAGAACCCAAATAATCCAGAAAGCTGTAAAGCAGCAACTTTGCTGATCAAGTTTCTTTGCTATAATTATAAGCAGTATTTTAGCGGGGCACCAGTGCCATCACCGTGAAACTTATGGCGGTGTGGCTGATAACCAGTTTCTGCTAAGCAAGAATATTCTGTGTTTAGCAAATTACAAGTAGTATGAAATCAGGCCCTGGAAGAACTGTACCCAGTGAGGGCAGCCTACTGACGCCCTCTGTTGATATCTACTAGTTAGGCCTATGTAAACTAAAGGACGTGTCCAAGTTTGCGGCTGCGGCTGCTGCTGTTGCTAAGGGCAGCCTGTGCTTCAACGCGAGTTGACGTGGTGATCAAACCGTAGCCGTAGCCATTGCGATCACGCAGACACTGCCTATTTACCTGTAATAATCATTTGTATTGTCTTACTTCAATAATAAGCCAGGCTTTGTAAATATCAAACCAGTCAAGTCTGGGGGGCAGGTAGATCTAGAAAATGTAATAATTTTTCAGTCAATAAAATTCCAGTTGTATTATAATATGGGAAAACATTAATGTCTGTCTTTACTTCTTGTGTTGATAACGGTGAGGTTTGTTTCTCTCTAACTGTTGATCTTAGTTGATCGAAAAACAAACATTAATGGAATTGAATGCTGTTGATCTGTCCATCGAAAGGTAACTTAAAGAGGCTGTGTCGTCATGATTATAGCAGTCCTGTGTGGCTGTGCATGGAAAAATGAGCTCTCACCCAGATACTACACACATGCGCGCTTGCAGTCAAATCACGCGCACGTAGTAACTGGGTTGTTCCATTTAATGCTATAATCATGGCGACACAGCCCCTTTATTAAGGTAAAACGACGATTTTAAGTTAAATCAAAGATCGACCAGGGTTGCAATAGTCGAACTCTTTTATACTCATGCTCGAGTACGTTTTTCTTTATTCCAACCCCAGCCTCGTACTCAAAGCAAAGTACTCGTACTCATCATGATGTATAAATCAACTACAATACTGACAAAAAAACTTTCTTCTGCTTACTCAATGCTTTGCTAAAATAACGTCCTCAGTATTGTTACTGTTACTATTAATTTCTGGTAATGAAACCAAGGATGCCTCATAAGTGAACTTAATCACTGTAGCTCTTAAGCCTGAGGAAACCTGTAGATAAGGATGCTTGCTATCTGAACCAGAAAACCGGGGTAAACCCCTACTCTTTCACGATAAGTGCTCTGGGTTCTTTTACGTGCACTACCCATGCTAGTACACGGAACCTACGGCTTAACGTCCCATCCGAAGGACAAAGCAATTATGGTAAAGTGTCTTGCTCAAGGACACAAGTGTCGCGACTGGCCAGGCCGGGATACGAACACCGGGGGACAAAGACCCCTTTGACACCGGTACTCAATGATAACTTTTTACGCAACTGAGAGCCCTAATGTCAACAAAACTTTCACCTCGAGTGTTTCCAAACTGTTTGGCTCGCACACCAAAGTTTGTAGTCAGTACTGAGATTATTTTTGAAGAATTGAAACAACTTTATTCCTCATGCCAAGAGAAACGACCTAGAGAGGGCGCACTGTTAAGTGGATGGGTGCATTACATAGAGAGAAATCCATGAGCCTCATTAATAAAAATAATGTAATCCCACATTTTTTTTGTAAATCAAAGATTTGAAGGTCCTAGCTTATTATGGATTGTTGAAATGGTCCAACATTGTGCCCCTGGGGTTGTTGATTTTCATCCTGGAGCATTTTGGGTAGACTGGCCCTAAAGAAATGGCCCTATTTCGCTAAACAGTGTAGGGTCATTTTTCCAAGATGAACTCTGGCCAGTTTACTCGTTCAGGGGTGTTTTTTATTTTGAGTCAGCTTAGCAAAAATTCACAACAGCTAACCTACTAAAAATTGAAAAGAAAAATGAAGTTCAGTTGTCAGAAAATAGATTTGATTTGTTTTCTAGAAACTGAGAGACTTTTAAGTATTTTTTTTGAGTACTTTTGAATATTTAGCATTTAGCATTGGTTACTATGGGAGCCTATTAATTAGTGTGGTGCACCCTGATGGCATTTATTTTTACAAGCAATACAACCGATAACAGTGTGCCATAAAAGAAGATTTATGTTGTCAAGAGGGGGCGCACTTCAGTCAGTGTGGTAAAGACTCGACCAAATAAGAGCACGGCATAGTGAATTCCTTATTTCAGCAATGGAAAGAGATTCCGTCCCCCATTCAGCGAATTGTGTAGAATTTTTGTCTGATAGCGCCCTCTTTGGATGGAATCAACTTCCTTCAGCCCGTGTTAATCACCGTGTGGGGGATCGGATCGGACACAATCAATCAATGACCTGGCATTTGTAGAGCGCCGTCATTCTAGTTGCATATTCCGAGACACTAAGTGACGTAAAACAAAACTTACAGATACAAGAATTCACAGAATTTCATGTTATTGGAGATGACAATGTACAATGGATTCATAGTTGACACACACACACACACACACACACACACACACACACACACACACATACTTTTTAACACCGAGTTGTGGGGACTCCCTATTGTTGTTCTATTATTCCCTTTTCTATTGAATTACCTTGTGGGGACAGGGTTTGACAAAGAAAAACGTTGTGGGGACCTTTGTTCCATTGTATAAATGTCCCCATAACGGTGTGTGTGCCTACCCACACACACACACACACACACACACCGGGGAAAAAATACCCTATGATACCGGATAGGCTCAAAGTGTTGATCCGTAAGACCCACGGAAGAAAATACTGTGTTTATTAGCTTTATTCTGGCGATAATCGATCATGTGGACATTCAAAACCAATTACAAATTCCCATGGAAACTACACGGTGCCTACGCCCCTGCCCGAAAATGCCCAGTTACATTTAAGATTAAAATATTCTTGGAATCAGTGTAACGTCACCCGCAGGTTGACAGACTGTCCCATATCAGTCGAGATGGAGCGCGAACACGTGAAATATGCAACACCGATAATAAGAACATAAAGCAACTTGCAACAATTTTTTGACTGCGATTACTTTTGTAATTTGTGGATAGAGAAACAGCCGTGGCATAGAATGTTGTGAGTCAAAATTGTATGGTCGTAGCGTTCCTGGTTAGAGTCTGTGGCTGTGGCTTTGGCTTGGTCACCTTGCCAACACGCGTCGAAACATAATAGGCTACCCTTAGCAACGCCCTTAGAAACAGCCGTAGCCGCCAAATTCAGACACGGCCTTACGTCATGGTGTACTAAATGCACCGAGCCTCATTACTAAAATGTAAACCCACAACTTTTTCTGTAAATCAACGATTTGAAGGTCCTTGGTCCAACATTGTGCCCCTGGGGTTGTTGACTTTCAACCTGGAGCATCGTGGGTAGACTGACCCTCTTAAAATGTCCCTATTTTGCTAAACAGTGTGGGGTCATTTTTCCAAGATGGAGTCCGACGCACCAGTTTTCTCGTTCAGGGGTGTTTTTTGGGGGGGATCAGCCTAGCAAAAACTCTCAACGGCTACTACCTACTAAAAATTGAAAAGAAAAATGATATTTGGTTTGTTTTCTAGAGACTGAGAGACTTCTAATTTTGTTTGAGTATTTTTGAATATTTAGCATTTAGCACTGGTTGCTATAGGAGCCTATTTAGTGTGGTGCACCCGTCAATCAACCAATATTCGTGACGTACGCCCTCATACGTTTTCAATGGTCCAACCTGTCCACAGTAGACTTGTATCATGCTGCTGCCATCTCTCCAACAGTTCCCGATGCAGCAAGAAAACACGATTGCTGCGTAAACAAGTGTTGACAGGTTTTTGAGCGCCACACGAAATCATACGGAGTATGAAAACAATAAAAACTAGACATTATGATTTTGTCTCTAGGACAAAATCAAAGCTGTTCCGATTATTGTTTCTTAAGGTACTTGATTTGTAGTTCTTGAGATATCGTCAAGCTTCCGGTTGAGCCTCAATTTAAGACCAAAATGCGGTCACGGTATCCCGAGGGTAATGTTGAATTTTCAAGGACTATATAATTGAAAAAGATTTTTAAAATTGGCTGTGTACTTCTTAAGTCATGGTTCAACTTCCGGTTTACCCGGCAGTTAAGGTCAACCCGAGGTCACGTCAATTCGAAGCTCATCTTTAATGCCCAATGCCTATTATGACCGAAACAAGTTTGAAAATCGGTTGTGCCCTTTTTCAGATATAACGATATAAAGAGTTGCTTATTAAATATTCACGCAACAGTCACGTGAGTAATTAGTTTCTTAAGCTAGTGAGGCCAATAGATGCACCAGCAAAGCTAAAGTGATCATTGCCACCATTACGCCTATGAAGTGTTATAAGCCTACATGGTTTATTCCAATCGCGGTAAATTTCAATGTAGTGCAGTACATACACACTAATAGCTATGGTGTTGACTGAGTTACCAATTAACAGTTAATTACTGAAGAAACACACTGCACCAAGATTAATGTCCGTCTGAAATGACATGTATTGTTCTCTTTGTTTTCAAATTGATTTGAGCTAAATGGGAACCTAAAATTTCATTTATTTTGAAAACTGTGTTCAAAAATGTCCAAATCTGGACACTTTTAAAACCTATGCCTTTTGTACATAGATTAAAAGCCCCGTTAAAATGATGTCATAATGACGTGACGGTAAATGTTAGACCAGAAATCACATCTACAATATAGGAAAAGTCTATAACTGAAAAAGTTTGAGGATCGATTGTGCCCTTCTTCAGATATAGCCATATGAAGAGTTGCTTATTAAATATTCACGCGACAGTCACGTGAGTAATTAGTTTCTTAAGCTAGTGAGGCCAAAAGATGCATGCACCAGCAAAGCTAAAGTGATCATTGTCACCATTACGCCCATGCAGCATTATGAGCCTATATAGTTATATTCAAGTCGCGGTTAATTTCGATCTAGTGCAGTACATACGCACTTATAGCTATGGTGCTGACTGAGTTACCAATTAACAGTTAATTACTGAAGAAACACACTGCACCAAGATTAATGTCAGTCTGAAATGACTTGTATTGTTCTCTCTGTTTTCAAATTGATTTGAGCTAAATAGGGAACCTAAAATTGCATTTATTTTGAAAAATGTGTTCAAAAATGTCCAAATCTGGACACTTTTAAAACCTATGCCTTTTGTACATAGATTAAAAGCCCCGTTAAAATGATGTCATAATGACGTGACGGTAAATGTTAGACCAGAAATCACATCTACAATATAGGAAAAGTCTATAACTGAAAAAAGTTTGAGGATCGGACGTATACTTTTTGAGATATGACGGACACAAACTTGACTAATTAAATATTCACGCGACGATAACGGTCATCCCTGATGACGTCACGACGAAAAAAATGTGTTTTTCATACTAACAAATTTTATAAGCTACAAGATGGTATGTAACTTATGACCATCCAATGCCTTTTAAAGAAAACCCTATCAAAACGCACGTTGCATGTATCGTTCGTACACATACAGAATGGGCTATACACTAACTATAGGTCCTCTCTCGGTTACGATTCAAATATCAAGGAAATCTCCAACGCATTGCCGTGATTGCGCAATCAAAACAGCTAGCCATGGTGTCCGATTTGTCACTTAATCGTTAAATTATCCTGGATATTGTACTTTTATTAGTTTTTAATGACCTGGAACATCTCTTATAACAAGCGTTTAACTTTTCAAAACATCTTATGTAATTTAGGAAACTAACAATTAACTTATTTAGAAAATATTGTTAAAAACTTTCCAAATCTGGCCACTTTTTGAGCCATGCCTTTTGTACATAGATTAAAACCCGCATTATAAATGATGTCATGATGACGTGACGGGAAATGTTAGACCAGAAATCACATCTACAATATAGGACAAGTCTATAACTGAAAAAAGTTTGAGGATCGGATGTATACTTCTTGAGATATGGTAGTTACAAGATTGCCTAATTAAATATTCACGTCATTATAACTCGGCTAATTAATTAAAAATTTCAACCAAATTTATTTTATGATAACTTCATGTCCTAAGCTTCAATTTAGTATAGGATTTGAGTTTGTCATACTTACACATTCTAAGATTAGGGAAGAACAAAAACGTGTACAAATGCTATGGGATTTTGAGACGGAAACAAAGTATAATAATAATAATAATAATAATAATAATAATAATAATAATAATAAAAACAATAAAAATCTTGACGAAAACAAAACCTGTTCCGACTGCTATGTCGGAACAGCTAATTATCGTCAAAATTATTACAGAGAAAAACAAGTGATTTAGGCGTCCGAAGATATTCGATTGTAGTCGTGGCTTCGGAGTGTTTTATTCGTCCTGTGCCTTTTTCGTGTATATGCGCCTTGAGAGAAGGCTAGACGCAAGCTCCATGATAGCTCGATGGTTTGTAACAAAGATATGAAGTCGGGTTAAAAGGTTTGCGTTTAGATGAAGTAAAAGCACATGACCAGTCCCTCGTGTTTCGGCGGTTAAACTTTTAGCACTCGTGTCACATTTGGCTACTCTACTAGCTACTCTCTAAGTTGACCACTCAAGGCCACTGACCAATACACCTGTCTTCGTCTACGATGAGGCAAAATGGACTTCTCGGGGGAACAAAATACACAGAGGGAGCTATTTACGAGGAGTGAGGATTTCTCACGTTTACAGTGCACTGATGTAAGTAAGTGATAACGTTTGTGTTAATTTATTTACATAACAAATATGTTTAGTTTTTCTTTTGTTCTTCTTCTGCTTGGAGTAATTTGAAAAGTTGATTTGCAATGTTTACGAGTGGATACCAAAAAAGAAAAGAAAATGCCGTTGGCGACTCAAATGGATGAGCTCTTAACCTATGATGAAGACCGATTGAATTTTAAACTAATTATGAACTTTCAGTTCTAAGAAAAGTAAAGTCTATACGGCCATGGGTTTCAATGATATATATAGACTAGCATCTGTATATTAGTTGATTCCGTTATTAACAGATATATGTATAGCTAGCTCTTTTCTTGGAAACTCATTATAATTATTATCGCATAAAATAGACAACTTCGCAAATACTTGTTTACTCGCAATACAGCTATATGAAAACGCACTCGTTTTAGCTGTGGAACGAGGTGCATGCTGGTCTAGATATCGACAAATTTTGTAGATGAACTAGACCAGCATGCACCTCGTTTCACGGCTTAACGCGTGCGCGTCCCCATCTAAGTGTATTGGGCATAAAAAAGTAATTGCGAAGTTGTCTATGCTCCTCCCATTTAGATAAAGGGCGCCACTATGTGTCACATTCTTCGCCCTAAAAGGTTTTACAGCGCCTAGACTGGTTCCCGGTCCCTACATCGTTTTCGTTCTGAATGTGTATATGGACCGGTAGTGGGTATTGAAATTTAGCAAATACCTGGCGATTTCTGCCAGGTATGCAAATTATAATTAGCAAATAGGTCTACGTAATCCCATAATGCAATGCGGCCTTTACACAAAACATGACGGACACAGAATCTCCCATCGTGCAGACGATGTTCTTCTAAAGTTAGCTTGGATTTTGATGTTGAAGGTTGGTTCACTATGTCTGGGTAAAGGGTTACGATACACACGTGCGCTGGTGTCAAATAACAACATGTACACGTCACGAGCATAGCCAACGTCATCTCTAAAAACTGGGAAATTATTACTGCGCCCGCGCAATCGAGTGCCAATCAAAAGCGTCATATCGGTAATAACTACCGGTCCCTTTATACAGTCAGAACTAAAACGATGTAGGGACCGGGAACCAGTCTACACAGCGCCCCCATTTTTACCTTGCTGAAAAAGGGGTGGGGATGTTATTCGTCTATCAAAACATGGAATCGTAAAAAGGGTGTAGCGATTGCACTTTTATCTACCCTTTACCGTAGCTAGTCCAAGAAGTTTCACTATCTTTTTTAATATTGCTTTTTAAAATTTTATTTATCTTAAATCAGAGCTCTAAAATATAAACAAATAAATACAAAATAAACAGAATAACAGATAACAACCGAAATCAGCAAATCAATACTTTAAAAAAATGTAAAAAATAATAATAATAATAAATAAATAAATAAATAATAATAATAATTTAATTTACACTCACACGCAGTGTAATATTTGAGCCTTATTCAATAAATACTCTCAAGATTTTGATCAAAAAATAGCATCAGAACAGCTTACATCGTTTCTGAGTTCAAAGGTCATTATGTTATAACGAACAAGTCACGTGATTTATTTTCACCGCTCTGTTCTTTGGCAATTGACGAGTAAATAATAATAAATTAAAAAGGAAAAAAAAATCATCCCCAAAGGAAGAAAAGGCGGCAAAATGACGCATTCAAATTATCTAGGATACAACGTGATGTTCAGTGACGGACCGTATCTCCCATTAAACGAACCTAGTTCAAGTTTTTGAGATTGTTTATTTTCTTGAGCTACCTCCTTCTTCATGTTATGCTCGAGGCGACCAAGCTATCGGTGCCCTCTTCAACGCTTCGTCCAAATCGCACACACCGAGGTAGATGGCGCCAATTTTCTCTCAGCATCCACAGCGCTTGCATCTGCCCTAGGCAATGACCACTTTGACGCATCAAGAACCAGTCTAAATTTTCTAGCACCGTACCTTGAGTGATGCTTGATATCTTTGCCCAAGTAATCAATGCTGATTATGGCATCTCCAAAATGGAATATCCAAAGTTGTGTTCTGTAAATTTATAGTATTCTTGCACGAGGCTAGGCATATAGTGACTGTTCGAAAGAGGCGAAATAGTTTTATTGCTGAACGAGGCTATGCGTGGTAACATGGCTGCCTTGGAGACACAAAACAAACGGCACGGATGATCTGATTGTGGATATTTATACGATCGTGTCTAAGAATATCGGGGTGTTCGTCTGCAACCGTATAGTTGAGTGTGTTTAGGCGCCATGTACAGAGCGATGGAAAGTCAGACTGGACCGGGGAACAAGTCTTGTATTGATTCCACTGGGTGTAGAAACAACGTTAACGGCAACATGGTACGGTGGTTTCGCGACCAGCGGTGTTTTCAGCTTGGTTCTCTCCATCGGCTTCACAAACACAGCCACAAAAACACACAGAGAGAGAAAGAAAGAGAGATAGAGAGAAAGCTCGAGTAGGGTAGAGGGCGCCCGGGGCGTTGGATGTGGGATGGCGACTGGAAACCCGAACGATCTCATTATCATGGGGGACAGTGTTTCCAGCCGCGGGGCAATCAAACAGTATACCGGTCAATGTTCTCTTTATTATTTCAATAAATAAAAAACCCAAAATGGTACTCATAAAGCATGACACGTTTAACATGAACCGCGTGGTGCTCATAGAATATAAAAATACAATTATTGGGGAAAGGATATCCAGTGTTTCAGAGCTACAAGATGCCATGAATCAATGCAGGTACATGTTTTAGTCAGTGTTATTTGACAGACCTGTGCGCAATTACAAGCCAAAACCACACACACAATATTCTCACGCACAGTCAATGTTTAAACTTAGATTTGGCAAAGTGTAATAGCAATACTTCTCTCCGGCTCGTCGACAATACTGACATAAAATAAAAAAAGTCAAATGCTGAAAATATTTTTGGCAAATCCATGATGAAATCATAAAACCATACAGTAGCTCGCCAAAGACAGTTGTAGCATCAGAAGGGTGTTTTGCTTGTTATAAATACATTAGACAACATTAATAATGGTCAAAGACCGGTACCCGGACTTAAGTGACCCAACATTATCCATGAAGCAGCAGACCTGTGAAAAATTAAGCTTAATTGGTCATTTGAGTCACCAGAAAGTAGTAAAAGAAAATCATTAATGTCTTCACTAGAGCATTTACGGCAAATTTATTTCAAAAGAAGTTTTCTACCAGGACCATTTTTATACCACGTAAGTTACGTGCAATTCTGTATAATCTTGCCAATGTTGTGCTGCATCCTTTTGAAATAAGTAAATAAATATACACACGGATAGATTTGACAAACTATCGATTTCTCCACATGAAGAGCGCCCTCTTTCTGTTTTTTACGAGAAGCGAACTATTTGCCTGGTGCCGGAATTCGGTGCCTGGGGACACTTTGTCTATGAGTTCAACCATTCGTTAACGGCACGCGAGATAACCGATTTCGCACTGAATTATACATTTCAATGGGTGGGAAAAACCTCGCTGTTTCTGACAAACCAACTAACTACCGGCAAACTTGCGGGACTGTCGAAGTGTTAGGACATTTACAAAATGGAAATTTAGGCTCACTTGAATTTATCTGTGTCCAAGGGCCATGACCAACCCCCCCCCCCCCTTCTCCCACCCCTGCTCCATGAGAATAATGGCTCTTTATTTATTCTGACTTCTATAATGTGTCTTTTTGATTAATAGTTTTCAGTACAAAATTCGTCACCTGACTTATCGTCACCACAAAAATAAAATTACAATGATCACTGACAACAACAAAACAATCCCAATAACATATAATTAATTTTTAAATCACTAAAATGACATAGAATAAAAGCCGAGTGATTGTTCTTATTTTTTTTTCTTTTGAGCGGTTCAAAGTTTCTGTGTTTCTGCATAAGCCAAAATCAAAACTTCCAAACAGTAATTGTTATACTAAATATCAAAATAGTAATTGTTAGCATTTTGATATTTATTTGATAATTACGTTGTATTTGCTTAAAGTACCGATAATCTCCAACCAACTTCCCCAACAGGAAAAGAACAATATGAACTCTGACCTACATATCTGTCAAGGTCAACACGCCAGCTCTTGGTGGCGCTCTTTATACGTTGAGGGAAAAACTAGAGTAAAATCGGCTGCTACCTCGCTGGTACAAAACTGTAACCTTAATGGACCACCGGAGCACGTGGTTACAAACCGTATATGCCTACAGGGAACCAGCATGAACTGTAGTTTTCCGAGCAGTAATTTGTGAAGGTGCAGCGAAGTGGTAACTGCTGACTGATTCAATCGCATGGCCACTTTATCCGAGACAATACAACTTGATCGATCGCCTTTTGATAGCGTAAAAAAAAAGGAGCGCCACTGACCGTCTTCGCAACTCTTCATTAACACTTAGCACTCTAAGTGGTGTCATTCACTCCCTCGGCAATAACCACAAGAAAAACCAAGTGAAAAACGATTTTTGGCATATTCTTTTCCCGCCTTTTTATACTAGGGGGGACTACAGTGAGAAGAAGGCATCTGCGTGATTTCACATAACGATAATCACTCAACATCGACTGTCACTCTAATAACAGCCAAACTCGAGCTACGTTTTTCACTTTGGCGCGTTTTTTTTTTTACCCTGCAATGTTGCCGTCTGCTCGGAGTCGTTTGCGCCAAATTGTCCAATCCTATTTCCCATCTCACCTGTTTTTCCCCTTTTCTCTTGTTGAGAGGGAGTGGTGAGGGACGTGGCGAAGGGGCCCCTCCAAAAGGATGCGAGTTGCATCAATATCACTTATTCGACCGTTCCCCGTCTTTTATTTATACCCTGACCTTATCAGATCTTCACGTAAGCCGAGTGCAAGCCGCGAAATTCCCACCTTTTCGTATATTGAATGACGCCGCCCTGCTCTCCTTTGCTATCTCTCCTTTCCTTTCACCCCGTGCACGGGTGTAATGAAATATTTCGCCGAGATTTCAAGGTGAAGGGATTCATCTACGATTCAAGGACGGACAAACTTAACGCCCGGCTGGTCAAAAATAGCGACCAGATGCTCAGTGTCCCATCAGTGTCATAACGTACACGAAGGCTTATATTCCCGGGACCAGATTTGTTAGATTTGTTTTCCTACCGATAAGGCTCTTGCACTTAAAAACTAATATTTCAATATTTGGTCAGTCAAGGGTGACGAAAACAAAATCCCCGAATTAATACTCAATTAATCTTTCCCGACAGGAGAAAAGGAACCAAAATGGACGTTGAGGGCGATGTTTCTTTACTTAATTAAATTTCTTAATCATCACCTCGTTGTGATCATTTAACCTTGCGAAGGTAAGAAGGTCACCAACGGCTGAGGTGATAAATTTATATCGACTTTAAACCGGTGAAGAAATAATGAACACCTTCAATCAAGACAGGTGCAACAAATCTTCCTAAAAGAAGGCAACCCTGATGCTAAGCCCGCCAAAATAATTCACGTTTCTACATGAATGACCGCGATACATGTCGCCACATCTCTCGGCCTCGGAGTGGCTCAAAATGGAGATACCGGCACGAGTATATGTGATATAGAACTAATTGCAAAATAAGGTAAATGGCAAAAGTAGACACCAAATGCAGTGGGGGCAAAACAAAAGGTACACAAGTAAGGAATGGATACGAATACAAAACGGAACGAAACAGAACAGAGCAAAAGAGAAAGATATGAAGTATAGGAAAAGACGGAACGAAAAATATGGCGCGAGTACAAAAAAAAAACCAAAAAAAAAAACTGATGGCAAATATTTTGTGAAAGAAAGAGCAGAACTTACATCTTAAAACAGTTGACAAATTATTAGTAATATCAAATATGGGTAATTGGTTAGGTTTTTGTCAGTAACATCGCCAAGATAAAATATCAGTAAAAGAAACAACCCATAGAAAAGATGTAAGCTTGTTTTTTTTTTACTGTTATGTTGTCTTATAGACATACGGTATTGATAATGAACACAAAGGGGGTAAAAATATTAATAATTGCAGATCAATCAATTATGTGGAGCTCTGACACCTGCCAATCAAACACGAAAAGTAATTGGAATCAAGTATCGGGTATTTTCCTTCCTTACGAAATTACTAAAATCCTCAATCACATTGGCACACACAGAGTCCAATACCTCGAATTGAAATAAACGACTTCAAAGAAGGTCTGAACTCGGAATATATCGATGAATACAAGAGAAGAAATGTCGACAGACCGAGGCCATCTGGACCAGGTGCCGGGTAGTATACTATATCGAACCTGCCAAGCAGACGACACTAGCCCAGAAAAAAAAACCATAGCGGGAACCTGACAACAGAAAAAACAAGGATCACTCTCTTTTGTCTTCCTTCTTTTGAATTTCGATTTAGATGAATGACACTATACTTGGCGCGTAAACTGATGATAGTGACGGTAGTGGGTTAAAATATAGGTAACTTGCGTGCATTGTTGTCCATTCCCGCCATTGGGGGTTTCATACACGGGGCGAAGTGACAGCAGTGAAAGCCAGGGTGTGAAATTAGAAGTCTCTCCCCCCCCCCCCCTCCTGCTATCATCCAAGCCGATGGTATTTCCACAGTTGTCATTACTGACAACTTCACTGCACGCGTCTTATCCAAATTTCATTACTCCTAAGCTTCACGTTTGTCTTGGGACCGACACCTTAAATTCGAAAAGACACTAGCTGTGGCACGGATGATGATTTCAATTGCTATAACGGTTTTTTGTAAGAGAACAATTTACGCTAATAATTTTAGGTTTTTTTTGTGTGTGCGTATAGAGTTTTCAGGGGGAAAAAAATCAGTCGAAGGACTGAGGTGTGTTTTCATCGCTGAAGGTATTACCTTACAATCAAAGTAAATAAACAGTAACGTTTAGCTGAAGTGGAGGCTCGATAAATTCACAAGTGACATGAACATATCTTTTTAGTGATACTTTTTTTTTAAACCGAAATTTAGCTTTAAATTGTTTTACAGATCTGGCGATTGTTACGTGCAATATATAGGCCTACATTATATCATCCTCTTAATGCAATTGACATTTGAGTAAAATACATCTTTGATGACTGAATCAAATGATAAAGTTCCTCGTTTCATGTACGTTTTTGTCCTTGTTAACAATTTAACATGCACTGTATGGTAGCCGCTTATGCTAATTAGTCACATGACCAACACAAACCGTCACCAAGAAGCAATTATGGCTGAAAAAGTTTCCCGCCACGGGATGTGTACACAGGCCGCCCGTCTTCCCACAGATCTGTTGTCTGCCAGCCCTGCGTCACAACCCCTCAAAAAAAGAGAGGAGAAAAAAAGAAGAAGATAAAAATGGCCAAACCGCAGGGGAATCCACATTGCAAAGGAATAATGCCGTGCCAAAACGCGCTACTGCACCATTTCTTCACCTGCTTCCTACAGGCTATATCTTGGTACTTGTGACCATTCGTAGAAGGTATTAGGTTACCGAACGCCTCACGACTGAAATCAGTCTTAGAATTTCTCCCTGTCTCTCTCTCCTCTTGTTGGCTTTTTTTCCTCCTTTCTTTTTGACTAAAGGACTCCCAGATCGCTTGGCGTGTGTAACTGTTATACGTCCCTCGTAGGGCGAACGGGGTTAATTAAGAACTGATCTGTCTTCCCAGGGTGCAGTTCACCGGAAATTACCTGTCATTACGTTACATCTCATGTATTAACATGCCTGTTTTTGTATGCCGAGTATGACATGTCCTCTCTTTACCTGACATGTACATTAGGCTGCCCGTGTGACGTTTCCAAATGCGAGGTCGCGGTGAGCAATGATCGAGCTACACGCGGCAGCCATTTTGTGTTCCTTGCTGTCGACTACATTGGACCGAACTACGGTATGTGCCAGTGCTGCTATAGTCGTTAGTGCATGCACGGGAGTCAGAGAAAGATGATCACAGCGAGGAAAATGTTGAGTCAATTAATCTGATTTTGAGATGCAAGGCGGGGAATGCAGCTGATATTATAGTGACGTAGTAGCACCGTTTTCCGTGAGATTCGACGAGACTTTGTGGTCATAAAAATTCCCGTAAATCAATTAATCACCCAAAAATGTAAAATCTATTAATTATGACTGGATCTCCACTTCCCCTGCCGTTTTTCTCCCCGATTAGCAAATGAAACTTCTAAGCAACTGTTTTTCTTCTCAATCTTAGAAGCTGCTTTTACTCAGACCTATTGCTAGGCTTGATAGTCTGGTACGGACAGGCGGGCTTCACCGGGCGGGGGGTAGATCTGACCGGGTCAGTCAAAGCAAGCAAACTAGAACAGAGCACTAAAAGGTAAACTGTGCGTCTCCGGGTTGAGAGGCAGTAATAAAACCTAGGGCTGCAGGGAAAGGGAACGGTTGGGGCAGGATAATGTCAGGAAGGTTGGGTATATATGAGGAGGTCTGATTGAGGTAACTGGGTGTGGTTGGGCAAAGGATGCCGTTAGCGGCTGGGTGTGGATGGGCGTGGATGGGCGGGGTGGCACAAAATTGTAACAGACTTGTTTTCAATGTAGTATACAAGCAAGAGGGAAGCAGGGGGCAAGATGTTCCACATGGGGGCAGCTGCTCCCTTTGCCCCCCCCCCCCCAGCTACGTCACTGGCAGGCACTGCACCTCCAATCAAAATGTGGGGTGCTGCTAATTGACTGCAAGTTTTGCATCTACACCTAGGAAGTCCATGCCATGCCTGTCCCATCCTTTTAAAATCGCAAATGGAATAATTTGCACAAATCAAAGACAATCGGTACATGAAAGAGCAGCAAATGTGATTAAAGTTCAAGAATTGAATCACACTTTTTTTCTGACCTTCAACCGAAGCCATTCAATGATGTGGCTTTAAAATCCAAACCATGAATACTTATCACGAGCAACTAACCTCCGCACTGCACTTTGGGCACATCGGTTGATGCAGCCTTATCTCAACGCGAACAAATTCAAGGTCGTAAGTCTTCCGCGGTCTTAAATTTCTGAGTTCATCGTTAATTACCTTTCTGTTTTATCTCCATTTTGTGTTCCTCTTATCTGTGGCACATCGGGGTAGAGGTGAAGGGGGCGGGGCGGTGTAGGGGTATAAGAAATGTTCCCCCCCCCCCCTCTCTTCATGATTCAGAAGAGGGCGCCCTTTTTATTCATTAGTAAGTAGTAAGCGATGCATACCGAAATCTCGAAATGAAGTAGAAACGTAATTTCCTCTTAAAGAATCTCCTAATCGATTCCGCTTCTACTGGCCAGCTGGCCTTGGAACTAAAGCTTAAATTCACCTTTCCCCCCCGAATTTATATAAATAATATTCCGGCAATCAGTACCGAGGCCAGGTGAAAATGAGATGTCTTTAGATTCCTCCCCGATTGCTTTGAAGGAGTGTAGATAAGATTATTGGGGGGGGGGGGGGGGGGGTGGTGGTGGGGATGGCTTTGCACAGTGGACATATTATTAGAAAATGGCATCCGGTTTAGGCACTATTCAGATCGACACGTTACTTATAACTTCTGGGAAGATCCGCGATTCTGAATGGGGCTTGTTGCGAGAAACAAATCCCCGACGTTTCGACAAGTGTGCGTTGTCTGTCTTCAGAAGTCTGAACCACAACTCTACCAACAAATGATGTCAGTCAAGCCGTCACTCGTTTACCTCTTCCCTTTTTACATTGATTATGATAAGGTTGGCTTAATTATATTGCAATTCAAGTTTTGCGTATAATTGCTCTCTTCTTTGATGTTTTTTTTAGACTGGTCCCGCTCCTCAAACCTTATGTCCCTCGGATCCCTCAGATTGATTGACTGTTTATCTTTCAGTGCCTGGTTTGATAATTTGTTTGTTTACTTGTTTGTTTGTTTGTTTGTTTTTTAAATCATCGTATTGTCTCAGCTACCACTCATACGATCTGTGGAAAGCAAATTTTGTTTACTGGTTTGGACTTAACTTCTTTATCAAATCGCACAGTTTACTGTAACCTAAGGCTGAATTGAATGGCATTCTGGTGACGACATTTTGTCAGGGTAATGTTTTTTTTTTATGTACTTTCTGCAAGTTTGATTTATACGTGCATATTTTTATTGCGGCAATCGATATAACCGAAGTTGCTGGGGTCAAATGCTATTTTCTCTTTTTTCAGACTGAATTGTTTCCCTAGGGGAATGGTACTGGCGTGCACTTACAATCAGTGAGCTTTCGAATTTAAAATTAATCATTTTGTTTTTCAGTAACTGTTAGTTCTGTGCTTAAAGATTGCTCATAAGATTTTCGAAATTTGTTCCGCCTTAACCTAACCGTTCCCTTTGCCGCACGACTGAAAAGTTCATCGATTTGTCTTTGATCAGTTCTCTGCCGACCTTATAGTCCATCAGAGTTTGTCCGTCAACATTCCATCAAGTTCTCAATTTTCTACCATCATGGCTGACGCAAATAACTTAATCCCTGCTTTGATTCTAGTGGGGGGGGGGGGGACCCTGGGAGTCCGAGTCTTTTAAAAATCAGGACTTCCCAATTAGAGATCTTCCCGGTGGAATCCCCCGGTGCATTTCACGGTCACTCAACAGAGCAATGAGCTCGTCCCACCCAAAGCAATTACGGCTTAATTAATCTGTGGTTTAGAACACTCTGTGAAGACAACTATGGGACCGGTGGCTGGATGGAATGATGGGTGTACGGTATAATGCAGCAGAAGAGCATCTAATCAAGCAGAAACACAAGTCTGCCTCGTGTTTGGGTAAAGAGAGTCCAAGCTAATTTAGAGATTAAAAATGTATGTCCGAAACCTCGGACTGTCTGCCTGGTATAGCCATTCCGGTTTTCAGTAATTAATATTCGTTGTTAATATTTGCATGTGAAATTGAAATCATGAATTGATTAAATGAATGAGCACAATTAAACATCAGCCAATTAATAGATATAGAACACATGACAACATAATCATTCAGACGAACGCAAGACTACAAAGTGATACCACACGCCAAGGCAAACGACTGGTGGCGACACTTTAGTGGGCTAATTTACGTAGACTGATATAGGTAGTGATATTGGAGAAGAGACGAACTTGAATTCTTCTACGTTCCGGATTATTCACACTCTTGGTGCTCTACACTTTCGTGTTCAAGATCGTTTATGATTGTTCTTTTTTATTCTGTTTAATGTTTTTCTATTCCAGCATTTTAGTTTCACACCGAAAGTCTACCTTCTCTTTGGTCGTAGAAGATAGAAGTATGCTATTTTGATTAAAAAAAGGCGGTTTGGTTAATATAAAACCTCACGGTGTCGCGTCTTACACTTTTAGCTACCAAGGGCTCGATTTCACAAAGAGCTAAGATTGATCTTAAAGTGTTTTTCAATCTTAATTGCTAAGCAAAGTGTGATGTCACAATACAATTTTTAAGCTAAACCGTAGTGCCTGTGAAATCGAGGCCCTAGTTCCTTTGCTCCGGCATAGCCTCGGTTTCGATAACTGGGCCCAATCTCATAAACTCGTTTAGTGTGTCAATCTGCTAAACAAATTTAAAGAAAAAATCTTGCTTAGCAGAAGTGGAACACCAGTAAAAAAACAAAACCATGTATTACATTGCTCATGGCTGGTTCCCTGCCTTTAAGCAACGATTTTCTTGACTATCGGCAGATAGAAGCACACATGTGCTGGAATTCAGTTGAAGTCAAGGGGATTCAGAGAACGTCAGACAGCCACCAAAACTGCTCCGTATCTGTTTAGATTCAGAAGAATGTAGAACGGAATGCAGGACAACAAAATCAAAATAGTTTTAGTCTACATCTCCAACCCTTTTTCGAAGACCTTATGCGATGTGCCAATAATATATCGACCTCTTTACCGTGACAGGCAATTTCTAACCCACCGTTTCGGACGCGGTTATAGGGGGGAGGGCGGTTTCATTTCAACCCCGAGGGATGTTTGAATGGAGGGTATGATGCCCACCCATCATGTCGAAGTGAAGAAGTGAGGACAACACAAGATGATGAGACACTGGCAACGGAGTGCCCCGAATCCAAACAAACTTCATTTACGCAGGGTCCCTGCGTATTTTTCTAAGGCCGGTTGATTCAACTCGACTAGAGCCGTGTGTCCGCGCGCTATCGGACTCAGACTGCTCCGGCGGCTAAACCCCTCTCCATATATATACATAAAAAAAAAACGTTACCGTACGGTTATCCCATTCCGAAATACAATACTTCGCAAACCCATTCCATGGTTCGCGTGCCGGGGGTCATTGGTAACGCGAGAAATCTACATGACGTCACTATACAATCTCTCCCCTTAATTCTCTATCGTATTCTGCCCTGAGATAAAACAATATCGAGAACGGTTTTTGTAATTTGTGAGAGGGTTTTTGAGTAATGAACTTACCGGCTTGTAGTGTTGAGACGATATCAATGGCTCTGGGATATGTTTCATTGATTTTGGTCTCCCACCCACGCAGCCATCAAGTTCCTCTAGTACATGAAACAAATTCTTTCCAATAATTGATTCCTGTAATGAAATAAAACAATCTTACAAAATGAAATTGGAATGTTGTTGCATTGTTCATTAAATAAAGAGGTTTTTCTACTTGCAAGAGTTTACCCGAAGAAGGCCCACAGCAAGTTCGCATAAATGCTCTTCAAATCATACTGTGGATTATGAATCAACAATTGTCATAGTAAATATTTAGTACATTCTTCTTCTTTTTTGGCCAGTCAATTGGATATCATTTCATTCGATCAGATGTTGCCTCATAATTTGATAACCACAAATGATCCCATTCAAAACGGAATGACCGAAAGCATTATTTCATGTCATTATTTCTGTTCAGATCACCTGCAACTTTACCGAGAAATCTAATTTCTGTTGACAGCAAAAGGATAAAAAGTTATTCATGTTACATATCCCCAACTCTCTTTCTAATTAGATCATATCCGTTAACGTGCACCAATATATATCCATTACAAAAATGACTGGCAATAAAAAAAGAAGCAACTTTATATTCCCGCGCTAACCCGATTCTCATGTATGAAATCTGAATTTCCCAAATTCAGGCTGGTAAGTCGACACCATTGTCCCGAATTCGGAGTGCTATTATTAATGAAATTTCCACACAGTAGTAAATGTAGATCCCCTAAGACTGTATAACCACGCGGTCAAATAATTTAATTATTTACTCCAGTTCCCCAATTATTGCGCTTAAACATTGACATTTAACCCAAGCCCCTTTCTCCCAAATTGCCCGAATATTACAGGGCTTTTTTTTATCAAGCCACAAATGACTACAGTTATTGAACAAACCTGAAGGCAATAAAATGAGGATAACTTCAAGTCTCCTAAAGTCTGATTTTGGGACGACGATCATTGACATGTCACGACTTAATTAAATGAAATGAAACCAGTGATGATGGCGGGCATGCAGCGACACCCCATCCAGCCCTCTCCACTTCATGACAAAAACTCGATACTGATGAGGCATTAGTAGCAGCAATGTAACACCTCATTTCCAATGTACGCCGCAGTTGACATTTCAATAAATCTTGGCTTGTATAATCTTGATATTTATCTGTATAATTTACTATTTATACAATGGTCCGATGAGGGAGGAAATTTGCAGGGGTTGCATAACTTGACTTGTTAAAGGTAAGATCACACCCTCTGATCAAATGTCTGGGTATCTTACCAATCAAATTCAAAGACAAGCAACTAAATCTTAGAACGTTTTCATTGTATCATTTTAGGGGTGAAAACCACCCCAGGAATTTTATGTGCAGCACCTAAAGATAGCCCTGGATCTAATGTTGCCCACACCCCTGTACTTAAATGTAGCCCGAATCCAAACGAAGCCCAAATCTGAATGAAGCCCAAACCTTAATACAGCCCTTGTCTAATGTAGCCCAAACCCCTGTACTTAAATGTAACCCGAATCCAAATGAAGCCCACATCTGAATGAAGCGCAAACCTAAATGTAGCCCTGAATCTAATGTAAAAAAACATTCTCCATAAATGAAGCCGAAATCGGAATGAAGCCCAGTCTTAAATACAGTCCTTGATCTAATGTAGCCCAAACACCTGTACTTAAATGTAGCCCGAATCCAAATGAAGCCCAAATCTGAATGAAGCCCAAATCCAAATGGAGCCCAAATCTGAATGAAGCACAAACCTAAATGTAGCCCTGGATCTGATGTAAAACTAAACATTGTCCATAAATGAAGCCCAAATCCAAATGAAGCCCGAATCTAAAAAAAAAGCCCAAATCTGAATGAAGCCCAAATCAGAATGAGCCTCAAACCCTGTACCTCAGTGTAGCCCAACATTAAATAACCACAACGTTGCACCTAAATGTAACCTGGGACAACTTTTGGGTGCAGGAATGTTGCTATACATTATTTTAAGAACAGAGTTTGGGCTTCTTTGGGGTTTGGGCTATATTTTAAGCCTTGGGCTACATTTAAAATGCCGGGACTTTCAATACTGATCTGTATAAACCACATCCCATAATTTCAAATTGCCTTCAAAATGACAAAAAATGGCATGCGAAATAACTTCTCCACAAATCACTATTTGTCACATGCACAGATGTGTCCGTGCATATAGTTGCACATTTCCCCATTTAAATGAAAGTCGCGATGTTTGATATTTCGAGGAACAATTTACACACACTAGCACACCACTGTTATTAGATATTCATTTCACAATAATTGAATGTCAGCGTTTTTTTTATTTGTATTTGTTTTTTTTATTTATTCTTATTTTTTTTTCATTTTATTCTCTCCATTGAAAATAGCAAAATAGTTAGAGGGAGAAAAATTACCGCCCATTTGGGACTAAATTGAAAGTTTGGTGTATACCAAGGTGGTTGTATAGTAATAGGCCTGACATTGTCAACTAAACAAGAAATTTATTGACCGTGCTGGTTGGGAATTGAGGGAGAGAACTGTGTACAAGGTTTCTGTCAATTGGATGAGGTTGTTAAGATGAATTTCATCACAGTTGACTTCGTGGGCATAATGTTTCTTCAGGATAGCCTGACGTTGCATGTGAATCAGACAATTAAAGCCGTAGAGGTGTTTATTGTTATTTATGTTTGAACATTGTTAGATATTGATCTGTACGATGAACACAGAGTTCCCGGTGAGGTTTTTTTTTTCTTCTTTGCTTTTGTGCCATTATTTTATTTGAATGTTTATGAGCCGAAATTTATTTTGTTGTTTGTAGAGTCTTTTGAGAGTGATTGGGGAAATGGATGACTTTGTTATGCAAGATCGATCAGACCGCAACATGGTGTTGCTACTTCTCATGTAGATGGCGGATCTAAATTTATTCATCGATGACTATTTCATGTAACTTATTTCAAACCCAGAAGAATTTTTGCTCTACTCCTCAGGAGAGTTTTCATATTGAAACTCCCCAAACCATGTTTTGTTGGAAGGTAACTTGTCACCGATTGAACGTTATACGGATCAGTTTTTCATGACAAACAGTTATATTTAGTTAATCGAACTCCGCGGCATCTGAGCTCACAGGGAACAGTCGTTGAGCCTCGAAACGATTCGTTCTAAAACAAGAACGCTGAAGCCTATTACGGTCCCATCGGTGCAAAGTTTTAGCTTCAGGCGACAGAATATTTAGCGCGCGAGAAAAGAGATGGGGGAAAAAGCTCTAGAAATAAGAAGGGGGAAAAAAAAGAAGAAGAAAAAAAAAGCGTGAAGCCATTGATTTTATACAGCGATGGTGCAAATTATGCTAAAATACCGGTCCCTGAAAAGATGCGAGAAATTCTCGGTTGTCACGAATCGTGCAAGTTTGAGACAGCACATTTTTATATGTTGCATTGAAGTTGGAAACCTTTTTCTTTCTTCCCTCCCCTTTTTTTTAATTGGCAGTTTTCCATAAGATGTCTACGTTTTCAAAAATGGTCACAAAACAGACGGGGGAGAAAATGGTCTAGTTACAGCGTACCTTGAACGACAATTACAAAGTGTAGAGCATATAGTTTGGTCTTACCAACGGTTTCCCCAAAGAGTGCGATCATTCCAGTCGGCTAGTCTTCGAGAAACATGTCCCAGATAGTGCTTCAGTGATTCTTGATAGAGAGCATTCATTCCAGTCCTATAAATGTCGAGAAGCAGAAAAAAAGATGAATATACGTAAGAAAAGTGTATCATCATACACCATCGGTAATTGGAAGAGTACATTCATTTAAATTCTCTACTTCTCTAAAAGCAAACTTATCATAAAGGGATGCCACGGGAGCGGTTTTTCTTTTTGGAAGGGATTCCGTTTCTCTCTAATTTCAAGCAGCACATCCAAAGGGGGAAATAAAGCTTAGATCTTAAAAGTGAACATTTTACTCAAATCCTCCTTTCTTTCAAGAAAGATATCGTAATTTCTTTCTTTTTTGGTAGAATTTATTCATGTATTTGTTCATTTATTTATCGTCCTGACTTATTCAGAGACCTCATCTGTGACTCCACTGTGCTCCCCTGTGCCTATGAGACATACAAAATTCATCCTCAAAACAACACAAGCCACACTAGATACCATTCCAATCCTTACGTTTTGACAGAAATATAAAACGAAACAAACTCGAGAGCATTTCTCAATTTTTCAGAGAGTGGTAGTTGTATATTTTTCCTTGACATAATGTTTATAATTGTCCATTTCTAAACCCTCCCGTGCAAATTAAACAATGCTGGGATCAAAACCAATTATTTTTTCTTCAAAGTAACTCTGGAGCATGAACGTCAGCTTTCAGGGTGACAACCTCTTATACTTCTGATAATTGCAGGAAAAAAAATGTTTGTGAAATGTTTGGAAAAAAAAATTAAGTCATAACGCGAAAGACTGAACCTCGATTCAATGTTTCATGACTTTAATGTTGTGTTGGGGGTAAACTTTATTTGTTGAGAAAGAAAACCGATCCTGAAGTGTTACAGTATTTGCGTCAATTAATGGGCAAACATTTTGTTTCTATAAAACGAACCAACCATGTTGTACTCGTTTGTTGCAGTAGGTACTCGCAACCGTTTGATTAATAGCATGAAGAATGTTATTGAAACGATGTAAGATTATCCACGAAGCACCGGACACTAATGCCAGCGACTAGGCGTAGCTTTTAAACGCGGGAAATTCAAGCGGACAGTACCTACACGTGAAAAAAAACAACACGAGAAGGGCAATGCCAAGAGGTATAACTTCAAAGATTTGTTTATTTATCTGCGCAGGAATTTTGTTAAATTGGTTTAATACAAAAGCTTTCCCGGGTTTAATGGAATTTTAAGTGCATAAGAGGACCATCAATGCCCAGGGATTTGCAATGCAACCCGGTACAAGGCTGGAGAAATGTAGGCGTTTTGTCGTTAACGTTCAATCACAATTTTTTAGTTATAGCTGAGGCTTAAGCCGTCTGTTGACACAGGCAGGAACCTACGTCAGTGCGTGTGTCCTCAATTTAAGGAACATGCAGGACTCTCAATCAAGAAGAACTGTGGTCGAGGGGGGGGAAAACTACTTGGCGTGCAGCCGTCGCCTTCATTACTATGATCACGATCGCTAATCGGAAAAAAGCGGCTCACGGGTAAACCCGAGTCTTATAAAACCAACCCCTA